>JAQFVV010012458.1:1144168-1749693 GCA_028023455.1 Epiperipatus broadwayi
ATTAAATTCAACTCAGATACATTTATAAAAAGTATATTATTAATTTTTCAGGTTATGAAGAGAACGAAAGTTCTTTCAAAAATAAATTGCTATTTATTTATTCTAAAATATTCAATTTCGGCAACATAAAAGCTATAATATAAACAAAAAGGTCGACTTTTACGTTATAGAAAAGTAAATATTTCTTTTTACTAATTCTTCAATATTTTTACAAAAATCTTCGATATTTTTCGAAAATAATTTTGTTTTTTTAGTATTCTCTCTGAAAATAATTTTAATTTCTCAAAATATACTTTTATAATACTTTAAAATCATATTCGAAATGAAAATCTCAGCGTTTTTCTTTATTTTCTTTGATCAGGCGGTTTCTTTGTTCTTTCCAGCCAATCAGAATGTCTTTTTCGGCTGAGAGCTTGCTAAGAACCAATCACAAATAATGTTCTTTCTTTGTTTAGGTTTAAATGCGTTTTTTTTTATTTTTTACTTGTAAAATAAGTTGGAAGAGGGCACCATCTTACAGAACTTTTAAAAACCTCTTCAAAACCTATCGAACGAATTTTTTAGCATAAGAATCGGCTGAGTTAGAGTGACGTCAGATGTCTACGAGGAGCCTCATAAAAACAGTCTTTTGGTTAATCTTGCCAAAAAAATAAATATTTCATATACATTTTGTAAATATAAATATATAAAGAAATGATGGAAATTTTTCATAAATATTTTGCAAAAATAATCATAAATATATAAACAAATGATGGAAAATATATTTTTTCATTTTTGAAATCTAAATAAAAAAAAGTTTCAAAAACTCTTATAAGTGTTCTTGAACCTAAGAACAAAAAACCTACCAATCAGTGTCATTATTAGCTTTTTTTGCTTTCTTAAGACATTTTCAAATTAATATATCAATGAATGCAAAAACAATCAATGATTCTAAAATAGCTGCAGAAGAATGAATTTAAGTCAAAGCAACCAACCACCAATGTTATCACAATCTTGTGATTAGAATTCTGAAAAGACTAAAAATGAACTTTCCTATTTGATGTAAATATATTGTAACAAAGCTAAATGTAAACATCATGTACTTATTATAAAACAAATATTTAATAATTAGACAAAAAAACTAAATAAATAAAATATAGATTTTCCGGAAGGCTTTTGATGATGGTGTTTTAGGTGTATTTATATGTTGGACTATTTCTATCATCTAATATGAGTATTGAATGTCTTAAGAAAAAATTAACTTTATTTAAATATTCTAAATACATTCAACTGTTAGGATTGGCACACAGGTTAGTAGTATATGCATAACATTTCGAGAGGTATAATTCCTACTCTTCTCTAGGTATTGCTGGCCTGATCAGTGATAGTACTAGCATGGGAATCGAACCCAAACTTTTAGATTCTTTGAATATTGAATTTTAAAATAACTCATATTAGATGATAAAAATAGCCCAACATATAAATACAAAATATAAATTTATTTTTTTGTTTTATAATCGCAATGAAAACTTATGTTGAGTATCTTTTCTCTTCAAAAGATTTAGTAAAAAATATCTCTCTTATCTTGATTTACTGGTAACAGTGATTTGAATTAAAATCAATCTATTAAATATTTTCTAACTATGAAAATCACATAAAGTTGAAATTTCATTGAAAGCTTTTTCATCTTCAAATGATCTAAATGAATTCTTGCTAATAAAATAATTTAAAATAATTTAAACCTGACTGCAGCATAGAATGCTTCCCTAAAGTCATGCAAAAGATTAAAGCAATATTCATTATTAAATAGTTGCTAATAAATTATGTTTAATTTCATATCTTTTTTTATTATTAAACATATTTTATTAGTAAATACTGTTTAAAAACTATATCTGCTAATGAATTATATTTAATTTTGTTTAATTGATATTTTAATTTCTCATTAATTTTTTTTTTTTAAATAAAATAAAGATATCTAAGAATAATTTTTAAGTATTTTTTATTTCTTTAGCTATAATTTATAAAATAATATGCAAAAATAATGCATCTTTTATTGTCATATCAAATTTCTGCCAGAGCAATGAAAAATTTCTTCATAATCAAGTAAACGCACTTAATTTAAATTTTGGATCATTATTTTATTATTATTTTTCTAGCAATGCATGTTATTAATAAGTTACATTTACACTGTACTAATACATTTCTTTTAATTTTTAAATTATTTTCCTTTTTAATATAATTATAAATATGTATTTGAGTGATGTTTAAACATATAAAATTTTTAGATACAAAATGTTAAAAAGATATTCAAAAAAATCAGTATTATATTTTTTTAAAAATAGCAAGCATATGTCCTACATAGAATAGCAGACTCTGTGCAGCCTTTCCGGATTATCTCTTATTTCATGATCAAAGTATCACAATCTCCTCAACACTAACAATAATCTTCATAAACCTTTAATCATTTAGAAAATATCATAATCCCACTCTTTTTTCATTTGATAATAATTTCTATTTTTCCTCTCACTTTGTAAAACATTTCAATATTCCTTATTTTATTTTACCAAATTATTCTAAGCAAATAATTGGAGGGGAGAAATTATTACTATGTTAAACTGTACATACTTCTTGCTATAAATATAAAAATGTTGGAACAAATCGCATTGTAGGTAGTAGAAAAAATAATCAAATATTATCATTTAATCATTTAACTAATATTGAATATCATATTTTTAATACAAAAAATTATATAGCTAAAATATTAAAAAAACTTCCCTCTATAAAATATTTATTAATTTTAAAACAAGAGCAGATCTTTATTCTAGTCTCATCTCTAACAAGTTTGACAGTGATTGTCTGATGGTAGTGCATTTAAATCCCCACCTCCAGATCAGTTTCTGGCTTCTGCCTTTATCACTTCAAGAATTGAAAAGCAGCTCACTTTAATACCATTTGCTATTCAAGCTAAAAATCTAAAATTCAAATTAAACTAAGGTTTTGAAGTCAAGCCAATTTACGTTTACATTCTTATCAATGCATTCAAAACAGTCGGATTCAAAAGATGTAAATTTGTTTTTGCCAAGAAAAAGTACAGTAAGTTTATTTCAAAACTTTTAATAATAAATGGAGTAACCTTTTTTGAAAAATAAAAAAAATACCTATATATATATATATATATAGTCATGTGACATCTGACTTGTTATTATTACTATTATTATTTTGCTGTTGTGGCTTTAGCTAAATTAAAGAGCTAAGCCTACTAATATGTGGAGTATCTGAATTAAGTTCAGGCCCATATGATTTTTTTCAGTTGGAGAGCTGACTTTAAAGACATGTAGATGTCTAAAAGTTTCAGATCTTCTTCTAACAATTATCTTTTAGATAAAAGCTTTGCTTGAGTTGGTTTTTTAGATCTAATGTCCCAACTCCTCACTGAAGAGACCCATAGGTCGAAACCGGTCTGGGGATGGGGACAATCCAAGATAAAAATGATTTGAATGCCTTCTCTTGTAGTAGCATTTATCATAAATAAAAAAAAAAGCTTGTATAGAGTTATTAGCACACTCTTAATTTTATATATATATATAATCTACTTTACTCTAAATACTGAAGAAAGATGTAATATATTTTATATAGAAAAATATTTTATTTTTTAATCTTATTTCTTACAAATTTATTTATGATGTTCATAGAAAAGATTCTCAAAAGCACCTTTCAATTAATTGTTACTATTGTTGTTCTAATTTTGAATTGAAACACTAAACTGTTTATATTATCTGAATTTATCTCAAGATATAACTTATAAAAAATATATACATTCACAAATAAATGATTACACCCTTTGCAGTTTAATGTAATGATGGAAGGATGAACTCAAAGGTAAATATTTATCAATTAATTCTTAGCTTAGTAATATTAAAAATCAAATCTACTGAATGGAAATGTGCTTAATTCTTCAATTAATTCTTATGCCAGCCACAAGTCAGGAGTGATATTAACAATTTATGCTTTCAATGGCAGGGATTTATTTTAAACTGTTAATAGTAAATATTCCTATTAAAAAATGATTTTTAAAAATGCATTAGTTCTAATTAAATATTCTAGATGGCAGGAGCTAACTTGTGGGTCAATAATGACACACTGTGTACTCATATTGTGTAGAAATGAAAGGATGCTAGTGTGGGTTTCATTGCATTATCTTTTGTTTCCATCAGGAAAACAAAATAATAAATGTATATATAATGTATTTATCTTTTTATTATTATTTTTTGTAAAATTATGAAGTATTCATTTCTAAATAAGTATGCAATTTTTAGATTAAGATTTTATTGAATTATAATAACATTTTATCAGCCAATTACTCAAAATTTTATTGGCATCAAAAAGAAAACAAAATTAAAATATATTTTTATCAAAATCATTCTTACAATATTTGTTCATTTGTTATGATTATAGGTTCAATTTTAATGTTTTAAAAAAAATTTTGTTACTTCAAGTTATGCTTTATCAAAATATCTTTAAAAAATATTAATTTTGGAAAGAATAATTACTTACTTATTAAAATATGTTTTTCAGTCTAAACACTAAAATGAAGTCTTTTATTTTTGACAATTAGAAAATAGAAAATAAATATTAAAAAAATTTAACAAAAAAAAAATCTGCAATATATTTATATATGGTGCACTGTATTAATTAAAGACCCTTTGATTCCTCTTGGAGGCCTTAAAGGAACCGAGCAGGGCAAATTCCTAATGTCCACTCCATACGTTCTTGTCGTTGCAGCTGTTATTACTATGTGATTATTCATATAGTACATGAACATGGATGGGCTGCTCACCAACATGCATTAGCCAGCGTGGTGAGTTTATTGGCTTTTTACATCTGAGTTTAAGATCAAGAAACACCATGGTCTTTCTTCTCAGTGCCTGATAAGGCAAAATGAATGTTTGTGTAAATGATAAATATTTTTCTAATACATATATACAATTATGACAGACAAAAATAAAGCATGGCCTTATTCCCAGGAGGCTGTAAAGTCACCAACCAAGGCAGCGGTTGGTGGCCGAAGGCGGAGGGTGCTAAGAATCCCCTGATTGCAGACCCAGGCTGCCATTTGATGAAAACTTTTTATTTAGGTACTTACAACTGCAGATCACTTTCAAGTGAAGGAAGATTGCAAGAATTAGAAGAAGAACTGTCTTATATTAAATGGGACCTTATTGGACTTTGTGAAGTTAGAAGAAAAGGAGAAGAAACAATTGATTTAAAAAGTGGACATATACTCTATTATAAAGGCACACATATTGGAAATACAAGTGGAGTAGGATTCATTATAAATAAAAAGTGGAAGAACAATATTGTGGAGATTGATGGTGTATCGGACAGAGTGGCAAGATTAGTTATACAACTTAATAGCAGATACCAAATGCAGATAATTCAGGTTTATGCCCCAACAAGTTCTCATAGTGATGAAGTAGTAGAAGATTTTTATATGGATGTATAAAAGGCTTTTGATCAGAGTAAACAACATTTTAAAATTGTTATGGGAGACTTTAATGCTAGAATTGGTAGACAAATGAAAGATGAAATTGCTGTAGGTAATTTTGGTTATGGTAATGGAAATGAGAGAGGACATAGACTTGTGGAGTTTGCAGAAAAAGAAAAACTTTATATTATGAATTCATTTTTTGAGAAAAATGTTAAAAGGAAATGGACATGGAAGCATCCAAATGAAGGTACAGCAGAATTGGATTATATTTTGACTAACAGAAAATACATATTTCAAGTTTGTAATGTTCTTAATAAATTTAACACAGGAAGTGATCATCGATTAGTAAGGTGTAAGTTACGTGTTAATGTAAAACTAGAGAGACAAAAATTATTAAGAAAAACAATATTTACAGTTGATATTCCTAATCTTCAGAAACATTCTAATGAATTTAAATTAGAACTTACAAATAGGTTTCCAGTGTTAGGAGATTTTGAACATGATACAGATTTGAATGAAATTAATATGAAAATAACTGATACACTTTTAAAAACTGCAACAAACATAGCTGGTAGAAAAAAGCAGCAATTGACTAATAAAATTTCTACTGAGACTAGAGAATTTATGAAGAAAAGAAGGAATTATGAAGATATACAAAAATGATGTATTAAAAAGAATTGAATATCTTGAATTTTGTAAAATGGTACTGAGTTGAAAATGATATAAGAAAGTATAACTGTGAAATAGCAAGGAAAGCTGTAGAAGAAAATAAAAGTCTCAAAAATGTTAAACAACATTTTGGTATTGGTAGGAAATTTATATCTGCAATAAGAAAAAAAGATGGAATTATTACTAAAAAGAGAGATGACATCATGAAATTGGTAGAAGATTTTTATCAAGAATTATATAGTAATAAAGAACAAGTACCTCCTATATCTATTACATCTTCCGAATTGCCCAGAATTTTAAATGAAGAAGTGAGACATGCAATTAAATGTATGAAGAAAGGAAAGGCTCCAGGAAATGATGGAATTATAATTGATATATTAAAAGAAGCAGATGAAGAAATAGAAACAATTTTAGCAAAGTTATATACCAAATGTCTAAATGATAAAGATGTACCGGATGATTGGAAGAATGCAGTAATAATATTAATATTTAAAAAAGGTGATAAAGAAGATATTAGAAATTACAGACCTATCAGCCTTTTATCAGTTTTATATAAAATTTTTACCAAGATAATTACAACTCGTCTACAGAGAACTTTGGATTTCCACCAACCAAGAGAACAAGCTGGATTTAAAAGTGGTTTTAGTACAATAGATCATATCCAGGTATTGAGAGAAGTCATAGAAAGGACAAAGTCATTATGTTTTGGATTTGTAGATTATGAAAAGGCATTCGATTCAATACACATTTCTTCAGTGATTAAAGCATTGGATCATCAAGGTATAGATCCAGGATATTGTCATATTTTAAAGAATATTTATCAAAATGCAACAGCAACAATTAGATTACATAATGATACTGGAAAAATCAACATTGAGAAAGGTGTAAGACAAGGTGATTCCATATCTCCAAAACTCTTTACGGCAGTGCTGCAAGAAGTATTTTGTGGATTAAAATGGGAAACTAAAGGAGTGAAAGTAAATGGAGAGTATTTAAGTCATTTAGATTTCGCAGATGATGTAGTTGTTTTTGCAAATAATGCTTCAGAGCTGCAGGAAATGTTGCAGGAGTTAGCAGATGAAAGTAGAAAAGTAGGACTAAAGATAAATGTTAAAAAGACTAAAGTAATGTTTAATCGATTTGCTCAAAATATGAAAATAAAGATTGATTATGAAGAATTAGAAGAAGTTAACAGTTACAAATACCTTGGTCAGATTATTAATACAGATGAAAACATAATGGAGGAAATTAATCATAGAATTAAACTTGGTTGGAGTGCTTTTGATAGAAATAATTTGATACTAAAAGGAAATATGCCTATATGTTTGAAAAGGATGGTTTTTAACAAATGTGTTTTACCAGTTCTTACTTATGGATCTGAGACTTGGACACTTAATAGAAGAGCAATACAGAGACTTCAGACCACTCAAAGGAGTATGGAGAGATGCATGTTGGGAGTAACAAGAAGAGATCGAAAACGCAATGTATGGGTAAAACAACAAACAGGTGTTACTGACCTTATTGAAAAAATTAAAAGATTGAAATGGAGTTGGGCTGGACATATTGCTAGAAGAGATGATAATAGATGGACAATTGAAATTTTAAACTGGATTCCAAGAGATTGTAAAAGACCCAGAAAGAGACCTCATGTGAGATGGATGGATGAAATAAGAAAATGTGCAGGGGTATTATGGAGAAGAGAAGCTAAAGATCGGAGAAGATGGATTAAACTTGGAGAGACCTTCATCCTGCAGTGGACTGATGATGATGATGATGATGATATAAAAACACTAAGATTTGAAAATAATCAATATAACTATTACATAAGTTTTTTTGCTTTTTAATAACAAGTTAATGATTTTCTTTAGATATAATGATTTTGTTAGCTTGTGAAATTTTTTTAAAGGTATGTATAAATAGCTGAAAATTTAATTCTTTTACATAATGTGTGTTCTGTACTGCTTATTTTATAAGTAAACTTAAAGCCTAATACTTTTTCATAGTAAAGAGTAGCAAAATTATTTACAAAATAATATATATACATATATTTCATTTTTAAGGTTTTTTTTTTTAAAGATCATTTTGAAAAAAAAAGGTCTTAGAAATTTTTTATAATAATAAGAATAGAAAAAGTAATAATAAATTGTTCATTTCTTAGGAGTTAATAATTAATTTGCATGCCAAATATGACAGAGCTGAGCCTCAATCCATAATCTTGCATTCTAGAGATTATCATTCTATTACTGTACCAAACAACATAGGATGGAAGAAAGGAGTTAGAATGTGATTTATCATTTAACTTAAAATATGATAATCTACAAACCAAAAAAGTATTTATAAAGACAGGGACAACTCCTACAAATGATTTTTGATTATCATTTTTCTCTTTTTGCACAGGGTCAAGATTTATAAAAAAAAATCCAATGAAAATCCAATCCTACATTAAATTGTATTTAATGCTTTTTAAAATTGATTGTTTCTTATATTTTCTAGGATTTTATAGACAATCACTCAAAAAACAATGATAATAACATAATGTAAAAGTGAATCATTTAAAATAGCACAATACAACATTCAGTAATGATTTCAAACAGTGCAAGTTTCAGTATTATGGTATGGTTTGTAATTTCATTAGAAAGGCATGCATACTGATCATAATTTATGAATTGAATTAACAAGATTTATAATATATTTATATTAGAATGAGTTCAAAAATTTTGATTCTTTTTATTTTAGAATATATATAAGATAAATTAAACAACACAAAATACTTGAAATATAGAAGGAGATAGACTCCTAACTTAAATGGACCATGACATTTTAATGTAACACATTCCTGTGTTAGAGTTGTAATGTTACCATATACAAATAAAATTATTTTCACTCATTTCAAAGTTTTCATAATGATACTTTAAACAAGGTGTAATATCAATGAACATTGCATTAAACTAATGAAGCATATTTAAGTTAGAAATTTATTTCTCTGATAACATTTCATACTATTTGTGCTGTTTAATCTATCCTTATATATATATGGCAGTTTGTTGTTAGTTTGTAAGATTATTAAAATGAGGACAATTCACTCAGCCTTTGTAAATTAGAATATAATAGATTTGAGTAATGTTTCATAGACATCTCCTTTAATTTAAATTGTATTCTTACTGATACTATAGTTTGTTTAAAGGATCAACGTAACAACTTGGAAATGAATAAAAAGGGATTCCATTTTCATTTATTTCATACTTATTCTGACACAGTGAGATCAAAATAAAAACTTCACAAGTAATATATACAAAAAAAAAAAAGCAGCAATTTAATAATATATCAGAAAAAAGGGAATAAAAAAATATTGTTAAAAACTCAAACATTTTGTAAAATAATATAAAAAAGTGAATGATGACATAAGAAAATATAACAATAAAATAATAATTAAAGGGGCACAAAAAAATAAAGACTCAAAAATATAAAGTAACATCTTGGTATTGGAAAAAAGTTATTTCAGAAATAAAAAAATAATATTTACAAAAAATATAGTACAAAATATGTAGGAGATTTCTATAAAGAATTGTATAACAAAAATCGAAAAAAAAAAAGCCCTTTCAATTATAATTACATCTTTTAATTCCAACAATCTTGTAATATTCAAGTTAATCTGAAAAAGTAAATTAGACTATAAGAAAGTCACTGAGCCAGTTTCTGGCAGTGTATTTATCCAATATCTCCAGACTAGTGTCTAACTTATAGTCTTCAGTGAGGCACTAGATAGGGATTTTGTTGCACAAACCTTCTAGCATCCATTGATTACTATAGCTTGCACTGGGTGACACTACTGTATAGAGAATTGCTAATGTTTTAACAGTTTTGTGTAAGCATACAAAATGGGTGATAATTTAGTGGTTTAATATCAATCCTGGCTAAAGAATAATGGTGACTATGGTTATTAAAAAAACCAGATACTAAAATGATAGATACTAAACTGGATTCAGATATGTATGACTATACAAGTTAATGAGCTTGACTTGAAAACATTATTGTGTTTTCAGTTTGGATACATATCTTTACAGTAAACTGAAAAAATAAATTATGGCTGCTGGAGTTTCGTAAGATCCAAAGATCTAGGTGCAATGCTCTTAGATTCACCATAAGTTAGAAACTACTTTGGGTATAATGGATGAGTAGGAATTAGCTAGGAATTTGATGCACAAACCTAGCACCCACTAATTATCATAGCTTGCACTGAATGACATTACAGCATGGAGAGTTGCTACTGTTTCAAGATATTAATAACTAAAAGACATAATAAAATTATAGGTACAGATAAAAACATAACAGATAAAATTAGTCAAAAGATTGAAGTTTGTTTAAATATTTTTGATAAATTTAATGTTAAAAAAAAGTGCCTTTCCACATGAAAATAATTTTTAAAGAAATGTGTTCTATGAAATCGTGTCAAAAGGATCGATACTCAATAAAAGAACAACACAGAATTGCAAACTATTTCACTAAGTATGAAGAGGAGCGTGTTAGTATTAAAAAAAAAAAGAATTAAAGATCAAATATTATATGTGAAAGATCAAACACATGTAAATCACTTTGTTGAAAAAATTAAGAATCTGAAGGGTAACTGAAATAGCCATTTTTCTAAAAGATAATAGATATTCAATTGAATTGGATCTCACATGTCTGTAAAAGGTCTAGAAATAGAATGGTTAGGAAGGAAAATCATGCAAAACAAATACTAAAAAAAAGATTATCTTGTAATAGATTGATAATATTTGAAAAAGATACATATATAGAAAGAGAAATTGGATAAATAAAATATCTGCAATATTTTTATTAAAGTAAAGTAAAATTACAAACTGGCATCAAAATTTCTTGTATTCTATGTGGAGGGAGCCATAGAGGAATTTCTGTTATTTCTCATTAAAAAAAAACTAAATTCCTCTGAAAGACATCTTTCTCATATTTCCTCAATTTTATTTAATTACTGGCTGGGTTATTTGGTCTCATATATTAATTATAAAGCCATCTGCTCAGATACAATTAAAGTTTAGCAGTTTTAAAATTGTAATTATTTTAATTATATCTGAGCAAAAGGCTGCATAAATATTCTGTGATACCACATAACTCAGCTAGCAATTAAATATTAGATTAATGAAATATGAGGAACATGTTACAAATTGCATATGGCTTCAGTCACTCTAGATCAGTGGTTCTAAACATGGTTTACAAGATCAATAGGGAGACAATTTGATTTTTAATGAAGACAATTTGAGAATATGTTATTAATAGCTTTTTTTTTTTTTTGTTATTAACAGTGAAATTTGAAAGCTCATTAATTGTTCTTATATTTTATTATTCATAAATTAAACTAAAAATGTTTTTTTTTTTTTAATTTCTTTCTGTGCCATCTTCTTTTCAGTGTCTTTTCTGTTTACATAACCTTGAGTAAAGGTGGCTTGAAACTCTATAATACTTCAACTATCATTTCATTAATGGGATTTTAGGCTTCCTCCACATGCATAGGAATTTACTTTTTGAATAATAAAAATTATACATCACTGGGGGAGGGGGGTGTCAGAATTTTAGATATGTTTAGGTGGGGCCATGGCTAAAAAAAGTTTGAGAACTACTGTTTTAGATGATTGGGTTTTAGAAATATTATTCCTTTTTAAACTCACTTGCAGATACATATTTCTTTTTAAAGATATATCAAATTGACTAACTTTTGGTATGGTAATCTTCACTACATCCTTAGAGGTCCTTCTGATTAAAAAAGAAACAAATTATATTTGCATTTGCTTTTGTATTTTCATTAGTGCCAATAAGCCAGATATTTTATTTTTATTTTAATGTCCAAATGTTGTGTATATATATAAAATAGTGAAGACAACAAAGGCACACTAGAGTTTTCTTCTATAATTTATCTATGTTTGTTAAGTCCATCAAATAATATATATATATTTAGACAATGACAATATTTAGGTCATTTATAATGAATAAAAGAAACAATCTAAATTCTTATTTTGATACATTATACTTATTACATAAGTCAAACCATATGATTTAGATACCAAGTACTAGGATTAATAGAAATCAAGGGTTCCAACGTGATTTGTTATTTTTAAATAAAATTATAAAATTAATGTTGAATATAATATATAAGGTGTTACAAGTTGTCTATCTCATCTCCAATCAAGTTCATTCCTGCAAATATAATTATAATGACAAATCAGATTAAATTGTTAATAACATATTTAACACATTACAATTAGAAAAATCAGCTGCATGAATATTCTCTTCATTATAAGTAATGGTATTGTCATTAGAAGTATATACTCTTATTCTTCTCCTTTACTTTCTTTGCATTTCTGCATATATTCATATATATTGCTTATAATAACTTCTTTCATATAATGCAAAAAAAAAAAATTTAAAATAAAACTTCTTTATTTTCCTGACAATTTTGACTGTCCAGCAGTCTTCATCAGAGTTTTCATCATTTCTTACTATCTATCTTCTTTTACATTTTATTTTAATAACTATAATTTTAATTTTATAAACTTTTATCTTTTTATTAGTTCTAGTCTTATTCTTTATTAATAATTTATATTTTTATTCTCTTCAATAATTCTCTACTCATTTTAACGTATCTTTCTCAAACTTCCTCTGCTTTTTTCTTCTTAATCCTTCGCGTAATTTTCTTATTACTATTAGAAGTATATACTCTTATTCTTCTCCTTTACTTTCTTTGCATTTCTTCATATATTCATATATATTCCTTATAATAACTTCTCTCATATACACTTTAATGCAAAAAAATTTTTTTAATAAAACTTCTTTATTTTCCTGACAGTTTCAACTGTCCAGCAGTCTTCATCAGAGCTTTCTCAAACTTCCTCTGCTTTTTAAGAGGAAGTTTGAGAAAGCTCTGATGAAGACTGCTGGACAGTTGAAACTGTCAGGAAAATAAAGAAGTTTTATTAAAAAAAATTTTTTGCATTAAAGTGTATATGAAAGAAGTTATTATAAGCAATATATAATGGTATTGTCAACAGTGACAAAAAAAAAAAAGGAACATAATGTATAATAAGTCAAAAAGTAATACAATGATTGTACTGATCAGGAATTCATAAATTCAAACATCAAAACATACAAAATAGATATAATCCATGAACCGTAACCTTCTGTCTGCACTAAATCATGTAGAGTACAAAACTGCGCCCCATAAAATATTCAAAATAAAATTAAATACAAAACTTTAACAATTAACTCTTTTGTTACAGTAGCACAAAGTATTAAAATTTCAGCCTTGTTCTATTTCATATACTTAATATATCAAATAATTGTTTATTCATTTTCTTTAGTTTTCATTTTACATTTAATTCAGACATTCTATTCAATCATTATTTTATGTTCATCTTATGTTTAGCATCTAAATTTATTTACTCAATTTATTTTACATTCAGTTTATATTATTATCAGAAATTCATCCACTTTACCTATTTCACATCCACCACTCACTATCAGAAACATTTTTGTATTTACACAACCTCAATGCTTTAACTCCAAACAATGCATTTTTTTTTCTTAAAGAAAATTATATATTATTATTTCAATAATATTATTATACATTCTCAAGATAAGATATTTAATTCTGTTCTAGAAAATTCTGTTATCTGAACAGCACTTGAAATTTTCTAGTCATGATCTACCTCAGGCAGCACCTAAACAACCTGTATGACAGTACTTGTATAGTAATTTTGTGATAAATTTTTTCAAATGATCAATACAGATTAGATATTTTAGTATGTTTTTTTTTTAAAAAAAAATTAAGATAGTAGGAGTTATCAACAAAATATAAAGCTTTATAAGTTCAAAGGTTAAATGGCAGAACTCAATTGAAAAATAAAAGTGGTACTTGTTCACATTTGATTTATCAAACAGAAATAATTATAAAGACAATTATTGTGCTTTCAGGTTCTTTTTGATAATTAGATAAATATTTTATTTAATAAATATAAAACATTTATTTTTATAATTCTATATTTTTAGAAAAAGCTAGAGGATTTATGTAGGTGGAAGGTGAAAAGTATGTTATTCCAACTAACATAAAAAATAAGATTAGCCCCCCCCCCCTTGAATAAGTTTATAAATTGCATTTTTTTTTTCATTCTTTTAGTTAAAAATTAAGTTTAATAATACATTTGTTAAAATATATCTATATTTTCACAAAAACATTACACAAATTGAAAGTCTCATACATGAAAAGTAAATTTTACAAATTTAACCTAGATTTAATTGTTGTATTTAATTAGTAAAACATTAATAACTGATATTTATTTATATTATTAGTAAAATTAATGAAATAATAAATTATAAGTTAGTACTTGAAAAAATTTCACTCATTTTAAAGGATAACAATGCTCCTTACAATTGACTTAAATTAACAGTTTATGTGAATTTCAAATGCATGGTTCTCTATTTTCTGAGATGCTTTATATATATATATATATATATGTATAGTCATATATATATATATATATGTATAGTCAAATAAAAATATAGCATTATGCTTGGGATTTGTACATTGTAAAAAAGCATTTGATGCTATAAAAATTTCTAATAGCAATGATTAGTTTTATGACAATGTTAAAATGATTAACATTGAGAAGGATGTAAAATAGAGTAATTCCATATCCCCAAAGCTTTTACACCAGTTTTACAAAAAAAAATATTTGGTGGACTAAAATGAAAAACTAAGAGGTTAAAAATAAATGGAGATTATTTAAATCATTTCCACTTGAAGATGATGTGATTGTTTTTCATATAATGCCGCTTCAGAAAATGTTGCAAGAATTATTAGATGAAAACCAACTAATATTCAATGAATTTTGTCAGAAGATATTTGCAAAATATGCAACTCATTCCCATGTACCAATAATTGAGAAAATGGAAAAGGCATTCAGTATTTGAATTGATGATAACATTAAAAAAAAAAAGGGATTTCATTGGATGGCAATATCATTAAACAATAAGCCCTTAAAATTTATGAAGACCTTAAAGAAAGTGGAGAATTTTCTGCCAGCACAGATTTATTGCAAGTAAAGATTATTGTAAAATTCAAAAAGCATTTTGCAATCCATAGCATAAGAATTCAAGATGAATCTGTGCTGGTTGATCATAAAACTGACAAGATGTATCCAAAAAAATTCAAAAAATTATAGAAAAGCAAGTATACACATCACATCAAGTTTTTAATGTCACTAAAACTGGGCTTTAGTGGGGGGAAATGCCTAATAAAACCTAAAAAAAACTGCACTCAGATTAAGATATCTAAAGATTGTCTATTGATACTTTTGTTTAGTAATGCAACAGGAGACATTATGACAAAATCCTTGCTTGTTCTTAGATCTTCAAATCCTTGAGAACTTAAAGGCATAAATAAAAACACCTTACTGATATACTGGAAAGCAAATTCCAGAGCTTGGATAACTGAAGATTTATTTAGAAAATGATTTTTTAAGTATTTTGTATCAGAACTTGAAAATTATTTAAAGAAGAATTTGGACTTCAAGGTGCTATTATTATTAGATAATGCTCCAGGTCATCCAGAAGATTTAAGTCATCCCAATATCCAGGTAGGGTTTTTACCACCAAACCCTACTTTATTGCTCCAGCCATTGGATCAATGTATTATTTATACCATTAAAACTTACTATATTAAAAGTTCATTACAATGGATTTTAACATAAATGAATGGAGATCAAATGGTGAATGGAAACTTGGAAGCAGTTTTCAATTAATCACTGCATCGAAATGATATCTTTATAATTGAAAGAACTGAAAACACCAATGTTAAACGCATGTTGGAAAAATATTTGGCCATCATCAGTTGAAAGCTTGAATTGTCAGAAAATGAAATTGGTGGCATATTAGAGCTTGCTAAATCAATTGGCGGCAATGGTTTTGAGGATATGGCTATTCAGAACATTCAAGATTTATTGATATAAAAAACTGGTGAAACAGATTTGGACATGGCATCAGAAGTTGTAAATTCAGTCAATTCTGAGAAGAACTGCAGTGATAAAGATGGTAAGTTTAATAAATTAACCTTAAAAAAATTATGATCTAAGCTTAACTAAATATCTAGAATCATTTTTCATGAAAACCCATCTGGTGAAAGAAGCAGCCTATCTCCATATCAGAAAATCTACAAAGACCTTGTAAGGACCAGCAAACACACCAAAATTACAGATTTTTTAAAGAAGGCAAAAGATAAAAGGATTCAATGAGTGAAGATGATATCATTCGAGCAAAAAAAAAACATTTACATTTGTTTGTACTGAACGGTTTAAATTAAGATTATTAAAATGGAAAATTATAATT
Source organism: Epiperipatus broadwayi (assembly GCA_028023455.1). Lineage (NCBI taxonomy): Eukaryota > Metazoa > Onychophora > Udeonychophora > Euonychophora > Peripatidae > Epiperipatus > Epiperipatus broadwayi. Next base: position 1,160,694 of record JAQFVV010012458.1, read on the forward strand.
TGTTCTTTTTTGTTTTGTGTTACACACACATATGTTAATATTTTTAAGGAAAATAAAGTTGCTTGTATGGATTTTTAAAAAAATGTTTTAATACGTTTTCGGATCCCCCATTATAGTGGCTCTGAATCTCATATAACATGATTTCATACAACACAGCATTTTCTAGGAACTATTGTGTTACAAGGGTTACTTGTACTTTTGATAGAAGTAACTTAATTTAAGGATTACTTGTACTTTTGATAGAACTTAATTTAAAAGCAAATATTCCAATGTGTTAGAAAAGAAAGGCTTTTATTTTAATAGATGTATTTTATCAGTTCTTATGGATCTGAGGTTTGGACATTTAACGTAAAAAAGATTTAAAGACTTCAGACCATTCAATGGAATATGGAAAGATGTATGTTAGGAGTAATAAGAGGTTAAAAATGAAATACATGGATGAGAAAACAATAGCTATCATTGATATCATTAAAACAATTAAGACTGAAACAGTGCTGGCTTAGACATATTGCTAAAAAGAGATGGTAATAAATGAACAGATAAAGTTTTAATTTGGATCCCATGAAATTGTAAAAAAGACCTAGAAAAACACTGCATATGAGATGAATGGATGAAATAAGAAAGCTTACTGGCATGTTGTAGAGAAAACAAGCTAGGAACTGAATAAAATGGATTAAATTTGGAGAGACTTAAACTACAGTGAATTGATAATGGTGGGAAATGATGCTGATAATGATAATTGTATGAATCTCATTTAAATTATGTAGAAAAACTAAATTATGGTAAAAATATAACATTATACACATAAAACAATCTAAAACATTTTCAAGTAAAAAAAAATATTTAGCTTTTTTTTACAAACATATATGGCATATTTTGCTCTAAACCAAATAATTAATTCTAGCCTAAATTCACCTAAATGCAATTTTTTTTAAATGACTGATTTATTGACAAAAACTAAAACTTAAATGTAATAGTTTCTTCCATAAAAATTCAAAAAAGACATAGCTATCTATAATAAAAATAAAGGTAAAAGAAGAATTCTTATGGATGGCAATATGATATTAGCAAACAATAGGATTAAAAGATCTAGTTATAACAATTTGTTTTCATTCAAAGCTTGCAAATGTATTAAAAATTGATAAAATAAAAAAAAAAAAACAAGTGTACTGGAAATTATATATAAAAGTGATAAACTGAAAATTTAACTAAACCTTTTATTGAATACTTTTTTTTGCCTTTATTCTCATGCATTTGGACTGAAAATTATAATAACTTCTAATACTTTGCTGTAAATTCTTTTTATTTACTCTTTGAAGATATATACAATATTAAAATTGGAATTTTAATACTCCAGATAGTAAAAAACAATAACACGTTTCCATAATAAACTCATTGAATAGGATTAAACAATTTAGACATATATTGATACAGATATTATCATTTTCCTTTCTAATTATCAGTTCCTGTAAAAAAAAAAAAAATCAAATGTTTAATTTAACTCATTTCACAATTTGTTTGGACAAATAATTAACTTTTAATATAAAGTAACTAATATTCACTCAAGACTTGCTCAGTCAGAAAAAGATTACATTTTTTCATTTTTTACAGAATTTATTGGATATATTTGTAATAATCAGCTGAAATGTTAAAGATTAAACATGGTTAAATTAAATAAAATTATATTTTTAGTAATATTTTTTATTGATAAAACTTTTAATGCTATTAAAAATATTATATCCTTATTTATTATTATATATATATTGTCAAATATAAAACAATAATAAATAAACAATCACACTAACAAAAAATTGTACCATATATATATTATAATTATCTCTATATATTATTATTTATAATCTATAATATGCATATTGAATTCGTTAACTTAGTTATATTTGGAAAAAAAAATAATTTAAATCAATAAAATAAGTATTTCAAAATCTAAATTTAGTAAATTATATTTATTATCAAAATTGAGCACATATGTACTAATATAAAGCAATAAAAAATATGAGATTCTTAATGGGATTTGCTGCTTCAGAAATAAATTATAAATTTTAAACAATGGCTCATATTGATAAGATTTAACTGTATTTAATACATTTCAAAACAAATTCCTACTATTTATTAAATATGACAAAATTGGTTAACATGTTAGCAGTCATTATTCAATAATAATAAAATTTGTGCAGTGCACTAAAAATCAAAAAAATAATTGTTTTCTGTGATATTAAATAATTTGCTTGGGTATATTTATCTTGGAAATAAGTGAGAGAGGGAGGAGGATTACCATTAATTTAAAATCAATCACTAGTTTTAAAAATAATGACTGGAATTAGTTTACTTATTTACTTATGCTCCAATAATGATTAATTTTTGGACATCCTTCACTATTATTTCAAGTTAAATATATCAATCCAACTGTAGTAATATATATATATACTAGTTTTTAGCGCTTTATTCATATAATTAAACAGAGCATTTTTTATAAAATATTTTTTGTATATTATTTTTTTATTTTGCATCATTAAAAATTGTTTACCATATATTTATGTTTATATAGGCAATGTGTTAAAGAAATTAAGTTTTAATTAAACAATGAAATGAAATGAAGATTTCATCATTGTTCATTTGTTTTTAGTTATATTTTAATTACCTGTAAATGCTTTTTAGTAAATATTCAATGAAAGTGTATTTTTAAAAAATATACCATCATCTAATGTGCATCACTAAAAACTTACAAATATCATATTTTAAAATTTGATCCACCAACACTGTTGGATTGGAAAACCCTAAAATATTTCTGTTTCATATTACATTGTCATTAATATCTAACCCATAGACAAAATTTGAAAGAAATGCATTCATTAGTATATTAAAAATTGGTTACAAGATTTGATCCAGGTACACAAACAGACAAAATTACTAAATAGATCTTTTTTTCCTACATCTTCTATTCCATCATATTAACGATGATGAAAAAAAGATATATAATCAAGGACATATAAAAATGATGTATAATCCTAAAATAAGATCTAAATGACAATTCTTTTAATATCTAGTTAATCTGTTTTATTTCATATTCTTTTTATACTGAATATTCACTTATGCTTACTGATCTTATTTGTAATATACTTAACCCCTATATCTGAAAGTATCTTCACAATAGAATAACACTGCAATCATAACTTCCAAATAATGTCATCTATTATTATGTTTTACAAACACGATCACAAAAAGTGTATTAAATTTACAACTCTTGAGCAGTTGATATTTTTTTGACAGTTATTAGTGAGTAGTTGAATTAAATTTCCAACTTTTTATTTTATTAAATTTACTTTTATTCTTTATTAAATATTCATACAATTTAGAATTGTGTTAGAAACATAAGTTTATAGACAAAAACTATTTTTAAAAAATAATACTTCCGTTCAGCTAATATTAAAAAAAACTTAATATAGTAATCATAACAATGGCTTTTTTTTCTTATGGGATGGTTAATATATTAATTTGTTTAACCCAATTTCTAACACCTGTATGACATCAAGCAAATGAAATTCTATTTAAAATTCTACTTAGAATTTAAAGATAAAAAAAAAAAAAACTGCTATAATAAATATGAATGTGTTTTTTCCTCTGGAAATAAAAGTTGCAACTTTATATTACTGATTTCTCTTCATGTGTCTTCTTTTAACATTAAATATTTTTGAATAAAATCTTAATCTAATCACATTATTGTTCTCAAAAATAAATATTACGCAGATATTTTCCAAAAATAATCATAAATATGCATATAAACTATGGAAAATGTTTTCATTTCCAAGATATAAATAAAAAGATAAACACTCTTAGAAGTTTTCATAAGCAGTCTTGGATAGAGAATACAAAAAACTACTAATCAGTGTTGTTGTTGTGCCATTGAATTAAATCAATTTATTTTAATTCTAGTTTTTGTCATCAAATGAATGTAAAACTGATAAATGAATGCTAAATATAGCTACAAGAGAGTGAAACTGGAAGCAACTGCAGCTCCAATCAGTGGCAGGGCAATTGCACATTTGGTGTTCGAAAAAGATTAATAAATTGATAAATCTCTTTCAACAAATGTTATGCATTATAAAAGTCTTTAAGCCTTTTGTGACTTTCTTAACAAACTGAATGTATACAAAAAAATAAGACAAAAGATTCACACAGGAGATAAACCTTTCCAGTGTAAAATTTGTGATTACAAAACTGTTTAAAAAAATATTTTAAAAATATATAAAAAACTCGTACAGAAAAAACCCCTCTCAAATACAGTTTTTGCAATAACAATATTGATTTAACACTGTGTTTTTCAACCTGTGTTGTGTAAGCATTTCAAAATTACCAGGAAATCAAGTTCACCTGATCTAATTTAACAAGCTTGTTACAAATGTTATATATAGAGCTTGCAAATTACTCTTAACAAGCTTTGCAGAACTCCCCAACCCCAGATTGGTTTCTGTTACTGGCTTTGTAATTTATTTTTTGCTATCAAGGCTTTGATTTTATATTGCTAAAGTTATTAATTAATGATGTATCTGAACTTGGTTTAGTCCTATATGGCAATTTAAGTTAGATAGCTGAATTGGAAGACATGTGGATGTCTGAAAATTTCAGGTTTTCTACTTAATTGTTATCCATTAGATAAAGTACTGGGCTTGTCCTGGTATTTTTAATTTAATGTTTGAATATCCTAGCATCTCACTGGCATTGGAGATATTCTACAAAAGCTTGTTAAGAGCTTATTTGCGAGCTCTATATGTAACACTTGTGATACAAACTTGTTAAATTAGATCATGTGACATATGACTTGATTTCTTTGTAATTTTATTTTTTATTAATTGAGGCTTCGGTGATTTTATACTGCTAAAGTTATTAATATATGGTGTATATGAATTTGGTTCAATCCCATATAGCTATTTAAGTTAGATAGCTGGATTGAAAGACATATGGATATCTGAAAATATTTTCTATTTAATAATTATCCATTAGATAAAGTGATGGGCTTGTCCTGGTATTTTTAATGAAATGCTGGAATATCCTAGCACCTCACTGAGGAACCCAGTAGCAGAACCTGTCTGGGGTTGGGGATATTCTACAAAGTTTGTTAAGAACTTATTTGTGAGTTCTATATATAGCATATCAAAAGTGTTCTGCAATAAGATCAGATTATTATTACTATATCAATCTATTTTCTAATATTTAATTTTATATTGATGCAATTATGTTTATAGTTTAATATTTAAAACCTATATTTTCATTATTATTTTAATTATATTTTTTAGCACTGACAGCATGTTGATTGTATGTATGGCAACCCATAACATTCTGATGCTGACCTGAATGATTCAAATTGTAAGTTATGTCAGAAGTAAGTTTATCCATCACATAGAACATGTATTTCTAAACGAGACATTTTCTTACAAAATATATGGATCATGAGCAATCCAGATATTGATACAGCATTGTGTCTTTGGCTTCATCCTGGATGCATTGAACCAGTGTGTTTCTGGCTAATTGTTGCACTCTCACTCTGAACTCTACTGCTATCTGCAACTCCCTCCCATTACTAATGGAAGAATGGAGGAAAACAATAAACATTACATAATCAACATTTCTTATGCTTGCTCTTTTAACTGTTATTAAAACAGGCAAAACTCTCTATATGTATTGCCATTCAGTGCAAGTCAGAGTAATCAATGGATACCAGAAGGCTTGTGCATAAAATCCCCATTTAGTGCCTATTCCTTCAATATTTCCAGACCAGTTTCTGGCTTGGGCCTTAATCAGTGAGGAGCCTTGGATCTGACAGCACTGCACCTAGATCTTAAGATCTAATGCAAGCCCCCAGTAGCCACCTTTTATCTCTACTTAACTACAAAACTATGAGACAAATTAAAAACACTATAATATTTCAATCCAAGCTCATTAGCCTATATAGTCATATATGTCTGAACTCAGTTCAGTACCTATGCATTATGATGTCTTTGGTTCTTTAATAACTATAGCCATTACTATCCTATTAGGCAGGATTGGTTTTAAGCCAATAAACATCATATGATCACCATTTCTTAGGCTTGCATAAAACATGCAAAACTCTCTACACATATTGCCACTCAGTGCAAGTCAGAGAAATCAATGGATGCCAAGAAGGCTTGTGCACAAAATCCCCATCTAGTGCCTATTCATCCAATATCCCCAGACAAGTTCCTGGATTGTGGCCTTCGTCAGTGAGGAGCATTGGATCTGAGATCACTGCACCTAGATCTTAGGATCTAGTGCAACTCTCCAGCAGCCATCTTTTATCTCTACTTAACTACAAAACTATGAGACTTAAATTAAAAACAGTATGCTAATGAGCTTGGATTGAAAATATAAGTGTTTTCAATTTAATTCTCATACTTTTGTAGTTAAGCAGAGATAAAAGGTGGCTGCTGGAGGGTTGCATTAGATCCTAAGATTTAGGTGCAGTGCTCTCAGATCCAAGGCTCCTCACTGACAATTCAGAAACTAGTCTGAGGCTATTGGATGAATAGGCTCTAGATGGGAATTTTATTCACAAGCCTTCTGGCATCCATTGATTACTCTGAATTGCACTGAGTGGCAATACATGTAGAAAGTTTTGTCTGTTTTAATAATAGTTAAGAGCAAGTATGAGAAATGGTGATCTTATGATGGTTATTGGCTTAAAACCAATCCTGCCTAATAGGATAGTGGTGGCTATGGTTATTAAAAAACAAACACACCAAAATGTATAGGTACTGAACTGAGTTCAGACCTATATGATTATATAGGCTAATGAACTTCGATTGAAAATATAGTGTTTTCAATTTAAATCTCATAGTTTTGTAGTTAAGAAAAAATAAAAGGTGGCTGCTGGAGGGTTTCATTAGATCCTAAGATCTAGGTGCAGTGCTCTCAAATCCAAGGCTCCTCACTGATGAAGGCCACAAGCCAGAAACTAGTTTGGGGATTTGGATGAGTAGGCACTAGATGGGGATTTTATACACAAGCCTTCTGGCATCCATTGATTACTCTGACTTGCACAGAGTGGCAATATGTATAGAGTTTTGCCTGTTTTAGTAACAGTTAAGAGCAAGCATAAGAAATGATGATCATGTGATGTTTATTGGCTAAAAAACTAATCCTTCCTAATAGGATTGTGATGGCTATGGTTATTAAAGAACCAAAGACACCAAAATGTTGAGATACTGAACTGAGTTCAGACCTATATGACGATATAGGCTAATGAGCTTGGATTGAAAATATTATAGTGTTTTCAATTTAATTCTCATAGTTTTGTAGTTAAGTAGAGATCAAAGGTGGCTGCTGGAGGGTTGCATTAGATCCTAAAATTGGTGCAGTGCCCTCAGATCCAAGACTCCTCACTGATGAAGGCCACAAGCCAGAAACTAGTCTGGGGATATTGGATGAGTAGGCACTAGATGGGGATTTTATGCACAAACCTTCTGGCATCCATTGATTATTCTGATTTGCACTGAGTGGCAATACTATAGAGAGTTTTGCTTGTAATTATAATAAATTTTATACCTCTAGAAATGATGGATAGATTTATCATAAGAAAAAATAATTATAGTACAAGTTTGAATAGGCAGCCAGTTTAAATGAAAAGCCCAGCTATTCGAAAAAAATTAAAACTAATCATCAGTATATGGATGAATATATGAATTACAGTTTTACAAGGGCAGGCGATAAAGATTCTCCAATACCATTCTCCAATACCACTGTCTTGAGTATGTGGAATTAAACTTGAACTTGATAATAATATAATGCTTCCTGCAAAATTTGAATCAGCATTTAATAACTAAGCATGAAAATCTTACTTTAAAAGAAAAATATGAAAAACAAACCAGTAACGTATTTCAAAAAAATTTGTGAAATTTTCAGATAAAACTCAAATAGCATCATACAAAATAGCAGACTTAGTAGCTATAAAACTAAAACTACACACCATAGCAGTCACTAAATTTACCAGCATATTGAAAAATCACCAATATTATGTTTGGGGAGGCTGCAAAAAAAAAAGTAATGAAAATACCTCTCTCAAATAATATTATTCAAAGAAGAATAATTGATATGGCATGTGATATTAAAGGCAGAAGTACAAGTAAACTTCACAATATATACTTCACTCTTCAAATTGATGAATCCATTGATATCAATGGTCAAGCCATATCATGTGGATTCATTAGATTTGTTAAAGAAAATAAAATAGTCAATGAAATTTTTTTTTGTAGAAAATTATCAAAAAAAAAACAATGGGAGTAGCCATTTATAATGAAATTTTGAACGTTTAAATTTGACCTGAGAACAATGTGTGGAAATTTGTATTAATGGGGTTCCATCAATGATAGATGCTCAGTCAAAGGATTTGTAACATTTGCAAAGCAATGAAACAGTGAGATTTCTTTAAACTATTGCTTCTTACATAGGGGAGCGCTTATTGCAAAAACATTGCCTACAAAATTAGAAAGTGTTCTGATTAGCATTGTTGATATGGGTAAATTACATAAAGGCGAAACTGTTGAAATCTCAAATTTTTAAACAACTGTGTTTAGCAATGAAAGGAAAATATGAAGGTTTCATTTTTCATATAGAAATCAGGTGGCTTTCTTAAGAAACATGCTTTCCCATATGCTGGAACTTAAAAAAAAAGAATTGCTTCTTTTCTTTGAACAAAAAAAATATGTACTTTGCACAAGATCTTAAGAATGATATGTGGTGTGCTAAATTGGGCTATTTGACAGATATTTTTAATTATCTGAACAATATCAATATGACAATACAAGGTGCAAATGATAAACATCTTAACATCAACAGGCAAACTATCAGCTTTCTATGCATAAGATCATTCTTTAGGGAAAAAAGAGTAAAAGAAAATAATCTAAGTATGGTTCTATCTGGACAAAACAATAGCAATGATTGTGTTTTCTTGATATCAGAACATTTATCAATAATGGACAACAATGTAAAAAAAATATTTTACTTCTCTGGACACAGACAATTATAACTTGGTTAGGAATCCATTTTCAATAAGAATTATCTAATAATCCTAAATTTAATGTGTTATACGAAGAGGAGCTTACGTCCTTGTCATGTAATTGCACTTTGAAAATCAAACATGCTGAAACAAGTCTTGATGAATTCTGGATATCTGCAACAAGTATATCCATAAATATCAAAAAAAGCCTTAAAATTTTTATTGTTTTTCAACTTCATATTTATGTGAAGTAAGGTTTTCCACATTAACCCAATATAAAAATTAAAAAAGAGAGATTAACAAAGTTAGAAGAAAAAAATGAGGGTAGCCTTGTCTTGTGTATGTCGCAACATAGAAGAAATATGTAAAAAACATCAGGTACAAGTTTCGCATTAAATGAGACATTTGAATAAAACTATTTTTTTCTGTAAATACTTTTTAATTATAAATTATATAATTATAATTTTTTCAATATTAAAATATAACAATAAACATTGATGAAATTGTAACTGTTTAATTTAAGGAACTGATGACAAACTTATTTCATTTTAACTTAGATAGGGGTTCAGCCTAAAAATTTCCCTCACCAGTGTTCCATACTTTAGAAAAGGTTGGGAACCACTGCTTTAAAGAGAAGTTCAAAAATATACAAAAGAACTCACACAGAAAAAACTTTTTGAGTCTAGTACACTTCATTACATGACTGTTATATGTAAATGTTTAAAAATAAATATTTTTTTTTCTTGTGTGTCATAGCATCAGCCGGGACAACTACCAGTGCTTGACAAAATAAATATTTTTTCATTATACAAATTACACAAGTATTTTTTTTTTTTTTGTATTGTGGTGGATTTAGATAGTCATTAAAGCACATAACAAAAACCGCTAATAATAATAGTAATTTTCAGGAGAGAATCTTTGAAAATATTAAAAATTAATATGAAGAAAGTTAAACAGAAAATTAGTAGTGTGAAACATTCAAGTGGGAATGCATGTACTTCCTAAGGATCTCTGATCAGACTTTCTCTTTCTGTACAATATATAGCAGTAATGTAATACATATATTTCTTCTTATATATTTACAGTCATAGTTATACCATAAACACATATTGCATATAAAGCTTATTTTATGTATTTTAGTATAAAAAAATTTAATGAATTTCATTTTTCCTTGTATATACAAATGTATATAAAAACAGGCAAAACTCTCCATACAGTAATGCAACTAAGTGCAAGCCAGAGTAATCAATGGATGTCAGAAGGCTTGTGCATAAATTCCCTATCTAGTGCCTACTCATCCAATATCCCCACACTAATTTCTGGTTTGTGGCCTTCATCAGTACGGAGCCTTGGATCTGAGAGCACTGCACCTAGATATTAGGATCTAATGCAACTTTCCAGCAGCCACCTTTTATCTCTACATAATTACAAAACTATGACAATAAAATTTGAAAACAATAATATTTTCAATCCAAGCTCATTAGCTTATATAGTCATATAGGCTTGAACACAGTTCAGTACCCATACATTTTGGTGTTTTTAGGCTCCTCATTAATGAAAGTCACAAGCTAGAAATTAGTCTGAGGATATTGGATGAGTAGGCATTAGATGGGGATTTTATGCACAAGCTTTCTGACATCCATTGATTACTCTGGCTTGCACTGAGTGGCACTACTGTATGGAGAGTTTTGCCTGTTTTAATAACAGTTATGAGCAAGCATAAGAAATGGCGATTATATGATGTTTAGTGGTTAGTACAAATATATATATTTATATGTTTGAAGACATGCAGTTTCAGAATTCAGAAACAATAGCTGCAAAAAAAAATTCTGTGGTAAATTCATTTATTAAAATTGAGTAAATATGAAATGGCACAGATAAAGAAAGCTATTTTTCCTCCTATTTTTTTTTTTTTTGTTTCTTAAATAAAAATGTCTTTTTTTTAATAAAATTATTTTAGTCCATTATTAAGATTAGTTTAAATAAATGATACAAATAATTAACTCTTTCTTTAATTCCTTGCAATATTTAGTATAAAATAATTAAAATAATTGATTTATCCAAACTAAATTTTAAATTTTATTTTATCCTCTAACTGAATAACATCTATTTGTTTTTTTATTAACCAATAGATCCAGAATAATGTCATATTCTAAAGAATATTTATAAAAATGCAGCAGCAACAGTTAGATTACATAATGATACTAGAAATGTTAACATTGAGAAGACAGTGTCAGACAGGGTGACTTCATATCTCCAAAAATTTTTACTGCATGAAGTATTTTGTGGTTTAAAATAGGAAGTTAAAGGAATAAAAATACATGGAAATTATTTAAGTCATTTAGATTTTGCAGATAATGTAATTGTTTTTGAAAATAATGCTTCAGAACTTCAATGTTAAAAAGACTAAAGTAATGTTCAATGGATTTTCCCAAAAGAAGAAAATAAAGGTTGATAATGATGAGTTAGAAGAAGTTAACAACTTAAAACTAAATATTATTTTAAAAAACTATCTTTTTGTGTGTATTTTCATTTTACCAGATATTACATTGGGTCAGAAAAGAAGAAAATTAGTATCAATTGAATTACAAAAGATGAAAACATAATAAATGAAATTAATCATAGAATTCAACTTGGTTAAGGTGTTTTTGATAGAAATAACAATATTAAAAGGAAATATGTTTATATGTTTGAAAAGGAAAGTTTTTAAGAAATGTGCTTTATCAATTCTTTCTTATGGATGTGAGACTTGGACACTTAGCAGAAGAGCAATACAGAGGCTTCAAACCATTCAAAGAAGTATGGAGAAATGCTTAGGAGTAACAAGAGAATGAAAACGAAATACATGGGTAAAAAAACAAACAGGTATTACTGATATTGTTTGAAAGAATTAAGAGACTGAAATGAAGTTGAACTATAAATGTTGTTAGAAGAGATGCAAAAGATTGTAAAAGACCCAGAAAAAGACCACATATGAGATGTATGGATGAAATATGGAAGTGTGGGGGGCGATATGGAGAAGAGAGGCTAGAGATCAGAAATGGATTGAACTTAGAGAGCCCTTCATTTTGTAATGGATTGATAATGTTTGACAATGATGATGATGAAAGCTAAAACTATACAATTAATATTACAACATTAGTAGTACTATCTTTAAATAAAATTCTATTAGTAATCTCATAAAAATAAAAATTATCATTCTTATACTTATTGTAATATATTTTTCTAATACACACATATCATTTAGTTATAATATATATACACACACATAAATATTACTTTATAACTAAACTTTACTTGTTAACATATAATGTTTGAATTTTTTAAAATTTAAATAGTAGCAAAAGAAAAATTTCCTATAAAATATTACTTTTAAAAAATTAATTTGAAAATTAATATTTTTTTTTTTATAGACTCCCACCCTTCTTTCTCCTCAAAAAAGAAAGAGAGACTAAAAATACTGTAATGACATGAAAATGTTAAGACAACTAAATAGATATCAAAACATATGTGGAAAATGATTCTGACATATTTATAAATAAATTATAAGTTAATATTAGGCTTGATAAAACTTTAAATAAAAAAAGAAAAAATCAAACAAAATATAGAATGTTTATGTATTTTTTCTATTTCAGAATATAATTTTTTAGAATATTATGCCTGAAAAGTTTATGTACACAGAATAAATATATCTTTTATTATTATTATTTTTTTTAAAAAAAGAAAGAAAATCATTTTCCTAATTCTATACTGTATTTTCAATTTTGTTAAATTCCACTGGAAAAAAAAAAAAAAAAAATTTCAAATAATATGAATATTTTTGATGTGCATTATTAATTCTATAATTTGAAAAAAAAAAACAATTTAGAAATTAAATTAAAAACAATCATAAAGGTATTAAAAATATTTATAAGCTCAAATGTCATAATAACAATGTATAAAATGAGTCGTTATATGAGCAGCGATGTATCTATACCAATCTCATGTCTGTCAAAAAAACTCGAACCACTACTATGCAAGAATTCTTCAGCCTACTCTAGAGGCATTTACTGTAAGCTCGAATAATCAGTAAACACCGGATACACTATAATGCTATAAAAATCTCCAACTTTAATCTGGCTTTTGTGTTTGGTTATAAAGATTAGGAGTTAAAGCTGAAATTAATGTATTTATGAACAAAATCTTAGAAGTTTAAAATCCAAATTAATTTGTTTGCATTATTATAAGAAATAACACTATACCATCTGATGAACACTGATAATTCAAGAATATACTAAATGATGCTAGACCAGCATGAAAATAACTGCTTCTGGTAATGTGAAAATATTAGACTACAATTTATGGGTGCAAATTTTCTTAGGAAAACAATGTCCAATAAAATACAATTTGCACACACTTTATGTACCAAAAGTATTTTCAAATATTTAAAAAAAAAAAGCAATATGCATCAATGATGCTTAAATTTACTAATCCTTAATTTTAATATTTTTGGAGAGTTTCTGTGAAAATCAAATTTTAACCAGCTGCATCTGATATGAAAAATGAATTCAGTTAACCAAAATGTGAGCCTTGAACTATTGAAAAATAAGTGGTTAAACGTCTTTTTCAAAAATCAGACATTATCCATATACCTATTAGAGTGAATAATAATGTTTGTTAGATAAAAAATAATACTTTGTGTAAGAATGAATTCAATTTTGTATTAAAAAGTTACTCAGTGATTTATTTACTACTATTATGCTTTGAAAGTAAACAAATGTATTAAAAACTAAGTCTGTTTATTTTCAAATAAAACAACCCCAAACAAGTAATAATAATAACTAAATAACTGGTTTCTCTAGAGATTGTGTAATGTCTGAAAGCAAAGCGTGAACAGTTCTATTCAAGTGATCCAAGATTTGTTTAACACAATAGTAGAATAGCAGATTTAGAGCAAAGGCTTTCTTAATAAGTTCTTGAATAAAATAAAAAGCAAAATCTCATTTTGGCCAATTAAATGAAATTGTTATGATCAATTTGCCACTTTGTGATCAAACATCACATGTCCTCTTAAACAACTAGCCAAAAATTATTATTATAAACTTAATTTAACAGCAAAGATAATCGTTATAACTAAATTAATAATAAACATATCCCGGAGTAACATAAATATATTGTAGAAAACAATGAATTAAAATTAAAAGTTTTCTTTTAAATCATAAAAATAAAAAAAATCATAAGATTTGTATTTCTATATTCAAAAATTCTTCAAGGTTGCATTTAAGTACTCAAAATCAGTCATTCAATATATGTAAATAAAAATTATTTTTTTTCCCCCATCATGTATTTTACTCTTCCATGTCTTGCCTTGATATATCCCTAACCAGTTTACATCCATCATGTGCTAAGGATCCGAGGACCCTGGGAGACAAAATCTCTCAAGAAAATTCATGAGTGAAATTAGCAAGAATGTTCTTAATCACCAATATTCTACCATGCTAATCAGTTCTCTAACCATGGTATTCAAAACTTGTAATTTTTTATTAATTCACTCACCTAATTAATTATTCTCAAAAGGTATGTTGTTTGCAAATCATCATCTGATTGGGTTCCTACTAACTTAGAACTTTCTGCTTGCATGCTAAATGGTGAAATTCAAAAATATCATTAGGAATGGTACTGTTTAAATCATTATCCCAACATTATGACACGATGTAACCATATAATTAACACTAATAAAATGTAGATAAACACCCAATAAAGAAAATACTTTTGTATAAAAACATTTTTAAAAAGTGCAAAATTTCTTTTCTGGAAAAAAAAAAAAAAGAGGTTCCTGTTACAGATGTGAATGAATGTTTGAAAACTAGATAAAATCCATTATTACACAGTCTAAGTTCAGATAATGGGAAAAAAAATAAAAGAATTTCAAAAATAGTCAGATTACAAAATAGGTTCATTTCTAACATTCTATCTATATTCAAAACCAACCAACATCTGAAAGCTGTCAAAACTGCTACTGCTGTTCCTTTATTGTCATCTGGAGCATAAAGTATCCGATTCTTTTGTGAATAATTCACAGTAGGTTTTACTTATTATAAAAAAATCATCTTTACTCGCATATATAATCATGATAAGAATATTTAGAACAATAATTGCCTAAAGGTATATGATGATGGTATATTAGATGTGATAATATGTATATAAAATTTTAATCTTTATTTAAATTTTTCAAAAACAAATAACTTTTTAATAATAGCACATAAATAGACAACACGGGTTAGTAAATTACACAACAGTTCAAATAGTATTATTCTCCACTCTTCTTCAGGTGTTGCTCACCTGACCAATGACAGTATTCACATAGGAGTTGAACTCACAGCTTTTAGATTCTCGAATATTGAATTTAAGGCAAACACCCAGGTTAAAGGGTTTGCCTCAAATTCAATGTTTGAGAATCTAAAGGTGTGAGTTTGACTACTATGTGAATAATGTCACTGATTAGGCTAGCAACACCTTAAGAGTGGAGAATTTGTGTGTAATTCTTATGCGAATATTGTTATTGGTCAGGTCAGCATCACCTGAAGAAGAGTGGAGAATACTATTACTTGAAATGTAGTATAATTACTAACCTGTATTATCTATTTATGTGTTATTACTATCAAGTTGTTTGTATTTGAAAAGTTTAAATAAAAGTTTAAATTTTTCCATACATTCAACATTTATTGATAGATGATGGAAATAGTCCAATATATTATCATATTTATACCCAGCTTGGTACCTCAATGAAATATTGTTTACTTTTTAAAATCAATATCAATCATTATTTATTATAATCAATTTCATCTATTTGTGTTACTATTAACAAAATTAGATATTTCTATACACTTCTTGACCAATAATACCACATGATCTAACAGAACTGCCTATGTAGAACAGGAGGGGGGGGTATTATAGATAAATATTGTATAAACTTTCCATTATCAATACAGTATGTGCTGAAAATAAATGAATGTT
This sequence comes from Epiperipatus broadwayi, assembly GCA_028023455.1. Lineage (NCBI taxonomy): Eukaryota > Metazoa > Onychophora > Udeonychophora > Euonychophora > Peripatidae > Epiperipatus > Epiperipatus broadwayi. Next base: position 1,176,718 of record JAQFVV010012458.1, read on the forward strand.
ATTACTTTTCTGTCCAGTAATACATCTGATATCTGCTTTATTCATATTGATATTTTAGTTGCTCTTTATTTGTAGTGCCATTTAGTGCAATGTAAAATTATATAAATAATAAACTATAAATTGTCAATATAAATTCCAATTTTGTAATACAAACTTAAGAGACTGAAGTGGAGTTGCACTGGACATATTGCTAGAAGAGATGATAATAGATAGACAATTGAAATTTTAAACTAGATTCCCAAGAGATTGTAAAAGACCTGGAAAGAGACCACATGTGAGATGGATGGATGAAATAAGAAAGTGTGCAGGAGTAATGTGGAGAAGAAAAGCTAAAGATCAGAGAAGATGGATTGAACTTGGAGAGATCTTCATCCTGCAGCGGATTGATAATGGTTGATGATGATACCAAATTTGTATTCTATATTAAGAGTGTAACAAGTTTATAAAAAAATTAGTCTACTGTGTAATATGAAGAAGCCCACCTTTCTTTAATCTCTCAATATTACAGAATATCAACCTAAAAAAATGTTTTTTCTCTAAGAAGGCAAAAATGGATATATATATATATATATATATAAAGGAAAGCACCAACGCTCTTCCGATCTTAAAGGAAAGCACCAACTTTTGGTGTCCAGATCTAGGCAAATGTAGTTTTTGAATAGATCCCATAATGAAGCACTCAAAATTTTAGAAATGAGATCATATATTAGAAAAAATTTGAAATGTTCATGATTTGTGTCATTATTAAGTATTTAACTGAAATATATGTTCTACTTCTGTCTTTGACAATTAGATTTCTGCAATTAAGTAAATTAAACATTTTAACATAATTTGAAAGATTTATTAATCAATATCATATATTAACAAAGGACACAGTAAAGATTTCTGCAAGCACACCAAACCAATCATCCAGAATATTTATAATTACATCTTCAGGAATCCCATTAAAACATAGCCAATGGCAATGAATCATCCAAACCATAAATAATATTTATATTTCCAGCCCACATATCTGCAATAAGTCAATGTTCAAGATTTATTCAACAAACAATTGTAAAATGATCAATTATTAAAATTCATAATTGGTTATAATAATAATTTTCATAATTTAAAATACAAAATGAATGTGACTTCATCAAATAGATAATTGACACTCTAATTGCAATGTCAACACAACTATAAACTTAACTGCAGTAACCAGTGATTATATAAATGTAATATAATAGAGTTGCAAGATAAAATTAATTATACTTTGATATACATTATAGCCATATAATTTATTATTAAGATGTGATGAGAGTAAAAATCATATAACATTCAAGCACTCTAGTGAGTAGAATAAATACAACAGCTTTCTTGACTTAACTGAATTTGATTTTTCAATTTATATTATTTGGCTGAGAATCTATCCTGTAACTAAAGATGTTATAGTTGGCATGTCTCTCTAAACAATTAAAAGAAATTTTAATTGCTATTTTTCCAAATTCAAGCATTGTCAAGTAACTTTGGCACAATTTTTTTTTGCATGATATTAAACTATAAATCAAGTATTACAGTAAGTGAAAATTATTTTAAAATAAGTATGAAAATGATGACAATCAATAGCAAAATGCTTAACAATTAATATTTAGTCATAGCACTCTACAATTTAAATTTTTAATAACTATTGGTAGAAAGGGTACTTGTCAGTTAGATGGGACAGCCTCTTGGTGGCATTCTTGATCTGCAAAAAACAGACTATTATAACCATTCCAGGCCAACATTTTGCAAACTAATTTAAAACAATTTACGATGGAACATTATTTGATAAAATGGAATCATTTTATTTTTAAATTACTTTTAAACTCATTTTCAAACCATTTTTTTGGATTGGAATTCTTTTACATTTTTTCTGATACTTGTCTAACAAATTTTGTTAAATAGTACATTTTACAAGCATTTACTTTTTTTACAAATTCATATTTCAAAAGATCTTCACCAATCTTTTTACACTTACCAACAAACTGAAACAATAATAACGACAATGAAAACTAGGCTGTCTGCTATTTGATACTAGTTGGTCTGCTGTTTCGGACTATTCTGCTCTGTTTTGGCCAGTGACATTTTGCCTAGAATGGTCCCAAACAAGTCTTGACCTTCGTGGAACCGTCGCCACACAAATTCACCCAAATAGTTCTCCATGGACTGTTTTGGTGTACCGTGCTTCTTCTTGTTGGTCCACTGGAGGACACCCCAAAGATATGCAATATTTTGTGTGTGCATCCATGCTAGGGTTAACAAAGTTGTAGCAGTGGTTGACTGTCAGGTGCTTAAAATCGACGGACTGTAGATCACAGCTTCTATGCCGTTTCCAACAGTCCGAATAGATGGTCAATCAGGGCTGGATGGCCCGCAGAAGGATAGAAACAGAATGTGATGGAATAGCTGATGTGAAGCAACCTCCAGTCTCAAGCATCCGGCCTTGGTGGTCCTTCCTGCATGTGAATAGCATCTTGTCCACCTCCACTGTCAAGCCTGCCATGCCGATTTTCCAGCAGGGGCGGGACCCAATGCTCTCATGGCATAGTTCCCTCAGTTTGTTGGTCCATTGGATGACATTCTTTGGAGAGGTCGAACTCAGTGCATCCGCATTCATGGACAATTCTTCGACTCCAAAGGTACACAAGGCATACAGCTTTCAGTAACGGTATTCTCGAGCCGTCAAATCAGGTTTGCTTGCGGATCAAATATTTACATCTATATGAGGCAGACTTGCACATGAACAGAGAACCCTCCTGTTTCATCATTGCTCCACAAGCACAGGTTTTGCAATGTTGCAGAATTTTTTCTCATTCAAAAATGTCAGTGCGTCATTTTCGATTACAGGCAATTGCCAAAACTTTAAATGCTGCTTACTACATTTAGCCATTTTGTTAGTATGGCAGTGATTCTCGTGAAAACATGAGTAAAGACATTATTAGACATCAACTTTATTTTCCAAGACCCTTTCCAAATTTTTCCCCTTCAAAAATGTGTAGAGAAGCATGTGGACAGGATGACAATTTTTAGTACACAAAACTATGTCAGTTTCATTGTAAGATGATTAGTTGAAGAGTTATGGTAAGTTGAAGTACAGGTATGTCAATTTCATTATAGGATGATTAGTTGAAAGACAACATTTCAAGAATTACAGTAAGTTGAAGTACAGGTACCCTCAAGTCATACTGTAGTGAAGTTTACAATAGTTAGCATTCGGATAAACTGTGTAACAGCATATGTAGCTGCTGTCAGAGGCCATATTGAAAAGCAGCATTGGTTTCTGTGCATTCACATGGAAATCAAGTGAATAACAGCATATTTCTGTGCATTTGCAGAGAAAGAACATCACCAGGCGGCTGTCATGGTTATAAGATAGTCTGCAGCAGGTGCTTACACAGCATATTTCTGTGCTTTTGCAGAGAAAGAACGCCACCAAGTGGCTGACATGTCTAACTGACACGTACCTTAGAAAGCATATAAATGATTAAATAGCATTTTCAAATGGAGTATGCATATTCATAGAAATGTTAATCTCAGCAAATCATTTAATGTCAACATACAAAATTTTAAAAATGTTTGAAAAACATTGTAAAATAGTACATAACATCTAATAGATTTGTACAATTCAATTGATAAATTATAATTCAGGTACTCAATAGATTAAAGCCCTGATTTAAGCCCGGTGAGCAAAAACTGGTTTACATAGATATAAATTCTAAGCACGAGCATACATTTATGCTTTTAAAGTTGATGCTCATGAGAGAGTCCACGGAGATTTTTAAAAAATCCATGCTCTGAGAAGTTAATCCTTTTTATAATATTACATAACATTAAGTAAATTATATAAACTTATTTAAATCGCCTCTTAAAAGTATTTACTTAAAAATTCATAAAATGTAATTTATCAATTGTCTTTAAAATATTAACAGTAAATTAAAAATAATTACATAAAATAATAAATTCAGCATGTGATACGAACATTATTACTTAATCATATGATTGAATAAAGGTTGTTATTTTTTAAACATTTTAATTTAATTTAGAAATTGTATGTTTATTTGGGTTTAATCTTGCAATTATTTTTAACACAATTCTATCAAATAGGCTTTTTTCAAATTTTATACATGTATTAGGTATTGATGGCAATATAATATTTCAGAGTTTTTTAGTTGGTTGGCCACCCTAACAATATTGGTAGGTCACACATAAAACCATGTTAAAATCATACACAATTTTCAGTGATACACAATAGATGTAAGCATGTTTTTTTATATATTATCACTGAATTTCATGACCAATTTACTAAAAAGCATTTATGGTTAATTAAATTAGGAAAAAAAATGTAAAATGAAATCTTCATTTCTCATGATTGTGTAAGTAAAACTTGTTTTTTTTTTTTCTGCTTTTATAAATGTAAAAATCTTGTAAATAATTTTTAACAAGAGTGAATCTTTATTTCAAATACTGAAAATAATAGATATTGTTTTGATTCTCAGTTTTTAAATTTGAATCTGAATATTCAGTTACAAAAAGTCAGTTTCAAAATATCTGAAATAATAAAAAATAATATAATTTATATAAAAAATCTTTTTTTTCTCTCAACCATAATTTTGCTTTATTATATATAACTTGAAATAAAAGCATGGAGCTTCATAAATTAATTAAGACAATCAAATTTATAAATGCTCCATGCTATTTCAATATATATATATAACAACCAAAATTGTAGTCGAAGAAAAAAAATATTTTTTGGTTTTTACTGCATTACTTATCACAATAAATGTCCTTTTTATAAATTATATATTATTTTATATAATTCATTAATAATTATAACTAAATTAATCATCATTACATTACTCTGATTCTCCATTTTATTTCAATTAACTATTTTGAATCATTCTAGTACAAGGTAAAGTTGCTGTGAACATTTCATATCATATCTCAGTAATAACTGTAACAATCGGTATGTGATTTGGAGCAATCGCATTTTAGCTTCTATCACTTCTGATGCTCCAATTTCTTATGAACTCTCAAGCAATAAACCAGATAATACATATATACAATATGTAACCCAGTGAAAAGGTTCTCCCTCCAAACTGCTTGCAATCCATTTTCCAAATAATGTATCTATCACATAGCTTTTTTTCACATACTAATATTAAATTTTGCTTCAAATTGGACAGAACTACTAATGAAACATTTGAAATGATTTAAACTATATATATATGACAATAGATGGCGTTCTATCAAAAACACCATCAAGCATAGTTTTTTGTTTACATAAACGCCATCTATTGTCATAAATACAAGCGTTAGCAAGTTTTAACTTGTGTTTCTTTGTTTTTCATAAATGTATCTTTGAGGTCTTTCTTGCAATGATATATATTGCAGAGGCTTCTACTATGTGGTGATGCTGAACTGAGATCAGACCCATGTAGCTACCTGGTTTGCTATGCTGTATTTGAAGACATTACGTGTCTAAAAGATTCACACTTGCAAGCTGAATAGAAACTGTTTCATAAACGCTCAGAGTTTGTGTTTAGATCTATTTTCTTATTCCTGTCCTTCACTGACGATAGCAAATAGCTTGAAATCATAATCTGAAGGTGGAAATTAAAGTTAGAGATAATGAATGCTTGCTCTGATGTTTATGTAAACAAAAAACTACGCTTGACGGTGTTTTTGGTAGAATGCCATCTATTGTCATAAATACAAGCGTTAGCAAGTTTTAACTTGTTTTTTTGTTTTTCATATATATATATGTTGTGCCTATGTGGTGTAATGTCAATTGTATATATATAAAATACAAGGAATAAATCCTTTATGTTGATTTTTCAAATTAAAAATAAGTCATAGATATAATAAAATATCTTTACTAACAACAAAATGATATATAACAATAGCTGTAATATAGTCATATAATCATCACAAATAAAAATAACATATAAAAGCTCTTTTCGGATATAACCCTAGAAGCATTAGAAATATATTCTTTAATTATAAACAAAATAATTTGGGTAATAATAGTGAACCAGAAAATATAAAATGGGAACTTTCATACGTTCCTAAAATTTATAATACATTATTAAAAAATAAAAATTATATAGATCAAAATATTAAAATAGGATGGTCAAACAGTAAAATTCTTGAAATATTAGTAGGGAATTATAGAATAAAAGATGATATAAAATATAAAAAAGGTTTAGTATATAAAATTACTTGTGGGGTTTGCAGTATGATTTATTATGGAAATACAGCAAAAAAGAAAGAGCTAAAGAACATAATAATGCTATTAATAGAAGAGATGACAGATCTGCATTATATGTTCACTACTTAAAATATGGACAAAGAATAGATTGTGTTAAGAATATAAATCCATTAAATTATATTAAAGAAATTAATAGAAGGAAAATATATGAAACCAATTACATTAATTATAACAGAAATAATTGTATGAACATTTATAAAACATCAATTAATTTAACTAATAATTGGATAATGAAAAATGAATGGAAGGTTGTATAATATGTGTTGTTATAAAGATATTTAAGTGTAATTATAGGCTTGTGTTAATTTTATATAGAGCCGGTAGATGTCACTATGTATGCAGTATAGGTTATTTTTGTAATTAAGCCATATTGAAAAGGGCAAAAATTTAAAATTTGCCGAAAAGAGCTTTTATATGTTATTTTTATTTGTGATGATTATATGACTATATTACAGCTATTGCTATATATCATTTTGTTGTTAGTAAAGATATTTTATTATATCTATGATTTATTTTATATATATATATATATATGGTTTGCATTTAATAGTGAATATATTAACCTGGACTGCATTGGACTATGTTGCTATGACAACATATAATATTGAGAAAAAGAAATGTTTATTATTAATTGCAGTGTATAAAAATTGTAAATTGACTTTATTCATTTTAAAAATGAATGTGTAAGTAATAAAGTTTATAGTAATGATGAAATTATTATTCTTTCCTTATTATATATGTTTTTGTAATTACATTTACAATAATAGGTTACAAATAATACACCTAAATATTTAATGCCTCAAGTATATTTATTATTTTATTAATATAATATTTTGTGCATCATCAAAAAACAAAATAATTAGAAAATAAATCATGAGGTGAAGGAGACTCATATTTTCAAATAAGATGCTAATCCTAGTTGCTTAATTTATATTGGAGTGAAAGAATTTTATTTGTACTTTAAAAATGTAAATGTTTGTTATATGTAATAATTTGGAACTATTTTTTTTATTTGTCATTGTTATTGTGCTATGAGATTTTTATTTATGGGGTGCTGGCTAGAATTGACCAAAGAGTTAAGACAGAACATTGACCTAGTTTCTCTTACATCAATTAAAAAAGTTTATAGATAGAACTAAGCAGATTAAAGGATCTCTTTCTATATCTTGGCTTCAATAGCAACAAACTTTAAGTTACTTCATATGATTTATTTATTTATTTATTTGTTTTTAAAAGAATATGATTATTAAATGGATAGAATGATAGAGTGAAAGCAATAGTATTCATCTGTTAACTGGACTGGATTGTTGGGAATATGTGAGATGACAATTTATTTCCATTAACTGTATATATATGAAGATTATGAATGTCCTTGACTCTTATATTTTGAAAAATGTATATGTGTTACAACACGTATGTGCTACATAAATATATATTTTTAGTTTTAGTATTTTATAGGCGAAGTTCAATATATGAAATATAACTTTATCTTTCTTATTGCATTGCCAAATCTATATATTATTAATATCATTTATGTCCTTTATTACTTTTACAATGCTGTGGCAATCAAAACTGTCCATAATGGGTTGTAAAAAGTATTGTAAAAGTAATAAAGAACATAAATGAAGTTTGATATACAATCACCTATTTAATTTTAAAAAATTAATGTCAACTGAAAACCTATTGCATAAAGCATAATTGGATCATATGCATATATTTTAAATGTGTATTTGCCATGTATAAGTGTGTGTGGGTGTGTGTGTGATTTTAATTTATACCTATTTGTTAATAAATTTTGATTTAATTTAAAACAAGTAAACTTGCTTGTTTGTCATTTGGTTTCACAATGCAAATTTATTGATTAATCATATTTGATAAGATGATATTCACTAATTGTTAATACCACATAATTCATTAGAAGCAGTTATTAAATAGTTCAGAACCCAAATCACAGGATAGATAAGAGTATAATTACATATCATTTTCTTTGTATTGAATTTAATGTTTATTATCTGCATAGGTACATTTTTATATAGTAATAAATTAATTGAATTGACATTCTTAAATATTTAATAAATAATTAGAAGCTTATTGTAATTTTGTTAGTAACAAGTAACTGCTATATTAAGACAGAAATTATATGTGAATTGATTTGGTCAAGGTACAAATATGATAATTATTAAAGATAGTACAGGTAATTGCAATAAAATGTTCACATATTTTATTTTAAGTCATTATTGATTAAAGTGAATATTATATTAAGTCAGTATCATAAAGATCGTAATCTTATTCAATTATAGAGCTGATAATAGTAATATATTTTATTCTGTTACAAATTATAGCAATTTGCTTTAATTATATTTAAAAGTTCGTTGATGTGGATCATAAATTCAGTTTAATTATCAAATTTTATTAGTATTTGATTATAACAGACATTAATAATCCTTCATATGCTGAGACAATTATAATCTAAAGTTTTAATAATTTAGCTTTATTAGCTTGAAGAGTAAATGGATATGGTTTGTCAATTGTGTTTGAATAAGCATCAAATAAGAATCTATTGTTTATTTTATATATTGATATAATAGGATACTATATATTTTAATGTTATCTAATATGATAATTTTATTTTATAGTACAATAAGTTGGTAAAAGTGGAGAGATATGTTAATTGACTTTGTATTATTATTGAATATTTAGTCTTATTATAACTGAGTTAATTAATAAGAGCATATTGGTATTAGTGAAGTAGCATGGCTAAGTTAAGATTATTATTGTTTTATTTAGTTGTAATTAGAATTCAATTATTGAGTTATATATCATTGATATTGTAAACTTGTAGGATATATTAAAATTATTGTTTCATCCATCCATAAATTATTTTGTTTAAATATAAATAACCTTTAGTATAACTTTGTATTACAGGAATAGTGTTTTGTTTCATAAGGAATATTAGTTTATCTGTCTAATTCTTTGGCCCAATTTTTATTCTATTATAATAGGTTATATAATAGGCATAGATTGATATTTATAAAATAGTGATATTTAGTTTGATTAATTTATCTTTAACCTATTAAAAATAACACATATTTAGGATAGCTTGAAGTAATGATTTTATTCATTTTCTATCCATTCTAAATACTATTGAAATCTATGAGATTACAACAAAGATTATTATCATTGTTTTATTAACATAAGTGTTAGATTGTTATTCATAGATTTTCATTTTAGCTTTAGTTTATTAATATCATTCTGTTACAAATGATGCTACAATTTACAGGCATTAATAAATTAGAATTGTTCTCCCTTAGGTCATATTTTTATTTTGTTGTAAACAGTAATCAAATAATTAGACTATGATTAAGGATACAGTATGACCAATATATATATAAAGCAAATATGGAAATATATAAATAATTAGACTATGATTAAGGATACAGTATGACCAATATATATATAAAGCAAATATGGAAACCAGTAGGGTTGAAATGTTATCAGAATCTGGGGTATTAGTCAGGGAATGTTTAGGAAAATGATGGAAGAGATAAAGATTCAAATTAGAGAAACGAATAATAAATTAGAAGATATGAATAAGTTTGAGGAGAAGAAAAATAAAAAATCCAAGTAGAGAATTAAGAGAAAATTTAAATAAAAAAAATAAAGAATTAAGAGAAGATATAAATAGAGAAAATAAAGAAATAAGAGAAGAATTGAATAATAAGTTTGAGGTCCGAAATAAAAAATTAAAAGAGAATATCAGAGAATTAAAGGTAAATATACTAGACATGTTTAAAATTGAGATAAATGCTACAAATGCATGATTTGAAGAATTCAAATACAATTTGGATGTCAAATTAAGTGAATCTGGTGATAAATGTGATAGCAGGCTTAATGAATTGAGACCAATTGGATAAGTCACAAGAAAGATTAGAAAATTTAAGTAGTGAAATTAAACCATGTAAAGTTGAACATAAAGAGTTGGAGAAAAATTATATGAAAATTGAGAAAGCATACAAAAGTGATCAGGAAGCATCAAAATTTGAAGTAAATAATATTAAAATAGCATTGAAAGATATACAGAATCACACAAATGAAAATATAAAGTATATAAAAAGTACAATAAGGTGGATAATAAAATAAAGAAATTGCAAAATGTGTACAAGGAGTCACAGTGTGATTTACAGGGTATGCAAGTAGAATTAAATAATAATGAGCAAATGAAAATGAAGATAGATGATTTAAGAGATAATTATTAACAATTAGAAAGCTGTAATAAGAAGCAGGAAGAAATTTACAGTAAGACGAAGGGCAATAATAAATTTCTAGAACAAGAGATACATAAAACATTTTGAGGAGCAAGAGATAAGTATAAATAATAAGTTATCAATAATGTTAAAAAATATGATATTAGGGATGAAGAATACACATGTTAAATGCACTGATGATCATATAGATAGAGCATAGAAACATGCATGTTCACAGTATAAGCTCATAAGTAAAGTTGAGTATGATATATCGTTGCTGTAGGGTGACAAGAATAATAAACAGATGCATAGTTCAAAGTAAATATGAAAGGAAAAGATCAATAGCAACATAACTAAATTTATACAACTTAAAGATTTTAAAGGGGAGTATGATGAAAGCCCCATACAATATTTAAGTGCCTTAGAAGGGCTGTTCTCATTGAGTCACTTAAGTGAGATTGAGAAACTATTTACAGTGAGTAACCACTTACGTGCATCCACCAAACATTGGTGGAAATCAATGTTTAACAAATCAAAAACCTATAGGGATTTTAAATACATCCCATTGAATAGTTTTTTGGGGGAAGACATGAAGTATCAGAATATCAGAACAATTATAGTCCTAATAAAAGCATATATATTCAATTCTTCTGAATGCAGGCAGCTAAATTAAAAATGCTGACTACATTTCCATTATTGAAAAACCAAATAATTCAGATAGTCAGGAGAAATTTGTTGAGGAACTTTGAGCAAACTTTAATTATTGCTGGTGGGCATACTGTCAAAGAAGTATACAAAAGATTCAAACGCTTGAGGCAAGCAAGGTAACTGTAGAAAATAATCGTAAGTATAATAAGAATATTCATGCATATAATGCTTCCCCTATTAAATTTGGTAGGAGTAAAAATAGAGACACTAGAACAAATAGATTTTACATGAATAATAAGCACCATAAGGTTCTTCATATGTAAATAGCAGTTAAGATTAATCATAAAAGTTATGATAAAGTAGAAATGGGAGTGTGTCCAGCAGGAAGTTATCCTGACAACATATCACAGGGTATACCAGTGAAAATGTTTGGGGGCAAGCCTAAAACTATGCCTTTAAATTAAAATGGGTCTCGTTAGAACATTCCTCACTATGGGAGCCTAGTAGCATCATAAATTTAGGGAGCAACAATATTATTTAATGTCATTGAATTTTGAAACTGAAGATGGTGATTATGATAGGGAAATAGAAGGCTATATTGATAACATTTGTCAGAAATTAATATCATTATTCAGGGTACATTAGTGAAAGCTTTACTGGATTCAGGAAGCCAAATTTCGATAATATCAGAAAGATTGTATGTTCAATTTACTGAAGGAGACTTTGAAATCCCAATGCCATTGTTGAGGCAAACTCAAGTTACTATGGCCAATGGTTGTATGGCAAAACTGTTTGCTCAAAAGGTGTGATTAAGTGTTAGAGATTAGTTCAATAACGGTAGAGCAAATATTTTTGATCATGTCTGAACTTATTCATGAGATTATAATAGATCTGACTTCATGAATTGGTTCAGATGTGTTATTGATTACATTAATCAAGAATTGATTTTAAAAGGGGAAAGATGTAAGTTTAATAGGGTTGGGGTACCTGGTCAAAATTTTAATTTATTAGCCATCCAAAATAATTCTATGGAGTTACATTTACAAATAAAATATGTGAATCTACTGAACTGGATGACAACATTAAAGAAAAGTTTTAAAAGACAAAAAAAAACTTTTCTACAGTTGACTTAACAGCTAGTTATTGCCAGGCATAGTTGCATGATGATGATCAGACATAATCTGCATTTAAATATGAAGGCTACTCGTATGTTTTTGAAAAAATGCCTTTTGGACTTGTGAACAGTGGAGCTGGTTTCCTCAGATGTTTGGATAATGTATTACCCAATGAAGTCAAGGGTATTATAAACATGTACATGGATAATGTTGTAATCGAAAAACATCTTGGATGATTTTCATGATCTAAATATATTTTGAAGAAAAACATATCAGGATAACTTTAAAAAGGAGTAGAATAGCTGTTAAGTAGATAAACTTTCTGTGGCACATTGTAGGATCTGATGGAATAAAACCCACATCCTGATAAAATTAAATTCATAAAGAAAAAAATCCCTGCTCCCCAAAATAAAAAGCAATTACATTCTTTCCTTAGTGTTTACAATTTTTACCATAGGTTCTATGAAAAATTTTGCTTATGACATCATTTATTTATCAAAATTGTTTAAGAAAGATAAAAAATGGGAATGGACTGAAACCAGTCTATTGAATTCGAGAAAATAAAATTTCGTAAATACTATAATCTTACATCATCCTAATTTCCAACAAATATTGTATGTGCAAAACAGATAGCAGTGAGTATAGTCTAGGAGTAGTTTTTAAAAGAAGCCCTGTGTCTTATATTTCTTGAATAGATTGTTGAAGAATGCAGAATTGCAATATACTACCACAGAGAAATAAGCCTTGGCTGTTGTATGGGCTTTTCAGAAGCTCTGACAATATCTACTTGAATTTGAAATTATTATAGATCACAAGATTTTAGAGTGTAGCAATCGGAGCTATTTGAATAATGAAAGGATAGATAGATAGATGGAGTTTATTCATTCAGCAATTTAACTATAAAATACAGTATTGTAAAGGAAAAGATAATATTGTAGGAGATATTCTAACTAGGAATCTTGCCAAAATAGACCCATGTCTCATATAAGTATAGATAACATTCACCGTCATCTTTCTGGAAGTTGATGATTAAAAATTTATCAGTTTTACAACTGTAAGTTTCAAAATTGAAAGTCATTATTCAATATTTGAATGAGAAGCTAGAATCTGTAACTATTAAAAGAATGATTAAAAGTACAGTGACATTAAAGTATAAGTTAATTCAAAATTTGTTACATTATAAAGTAAGGATAGACAATGAACAATCATAAATAATAGTAGTCCCCTTGTGCATTAGAAATTGGCTAATTTATTACATGCATTGTCTTTATGGGCACTACAGTCCCAGAAAGGTAGAATAAGTTGTGCGCAGATTATTCTACTGGCCTGGACTGTATACTTCCATAGTGAACAAGTTCAAATATTGTGAGATCTGTTTAATTTCAAAATATGCTAACAAATTGTACGTGATGGGACATTATGGCCAACATTACCCCATCATCCCAATGATCTTTTAGCCATAGATTTCTATTTGCCACCATTTAAGAAGTTTATTTTGGTCACCTACATTTTTTCTAAACTCGTGGGAGCATATCCAGTGACCAAAACCAGTACTAAAAATGTAATTAGATGTTTACAGGAACTGCAGTTGATAATGACAGAGAAGCCTAGTTATTTTGACAGATCACGCTACATTATTCCATTCATTATACTTTTAAATACATATATAAAGATTATGAATATCCTTGCCTGTCTTACATTTTGAAATGTACATATGTGTTACAACACATCTATGTTACATAAATATACATTTTTAGTTTTAGTATTCTATAGACGAAGTTTGATATACAATCACCTATTTAATTTTAAAAAATTAATGTCAATTGAAAACCTATTGCATAAAGCATAATCGGATCATATGTATATATATTTGATTTTAATTTATAACCATTTGCTAATAAATTTTGATTTAATTTAAACTTTTCATAGATCAAAATACCTATTGGCCGAGTGAATTAAAGTTCTAAACTTTTGATTGGTCAATTACAGAATCAGCAGCAATAATATATTCATCTTTTAATATTAGATTAATTTTAGTTTCATTTGTAAAAAGCAAATTAATAATTTGTCAGATTATGAAAGTGAACGAAAGTTTTTTCAAAAATAAATTTCTATTTATAATTATAAAAATATTCAATAGCGAAAGAATTAAAAAGAAAGTTTTAACAAATTAAAAAGTGTTGCGGATGTCATTGATTTCTTTCTCAATTTACATTAGTGTAAAAGTAAAGATTTTTTTACTAAAATCTTACTATTTTTCTAAAATAATTATATTTTCAGCATATTTTACCAAAATACATTATAATATGTAAATAAATGCAAGCAAAATACTCTAAAACATTCATATTTATTTGAAAATCAAATAAAGAGCTTAGGGCGATGAAAATTCTTGACAGGTGTCAAAATTGTTGTTAGCGCTGGTTTCTTTTTCAATTTACATTCATGTAAAGTATACAATTTTTTTTTACTAAAATCTTACTATTTTTTTAAAATAATTATATTTTCACCATATTTTATGATAATAATTTATAATATGTATAAAAAATAATAAAAAAACACTCTAAGACATTAATTTTCATTTTCAAAGTCAAAACAAAAAAGTAGGAGTGGTGAAAATTATTGACAGATGCTCTTCTATTGTCCAAAATATGAACCAACCAATTAGCATCTAGGAAAGCCTGCCTTTGCCCTTTGTTGTAGCTTCTTACATCATCAATATTATTGATTTTTTACGTGTAAAATAATTCTAGCGAGGGCAGCATATTATGGTACATTTTAAGCTTTAAAATAAGCGTAAAAATACTATGGTAGTGCAAAAATTGACGGTTTTCAAGCGACTTGAAGCCATGAATGTCGATCGACGGATGTTTCTCAGAAAAGGTTAATCATATTTGGATAAGATGATATTCACTAATTGATTAATTAGAAGTAGTTACAAAATAATTCAGAATTCAAATCACAGGATAGATAAGAGAGTATAATTACATATCATTTTCTTTGCATTGAATTTAATATCTATTACCTAAATAGGTATAGATTTTTATATAGGAATAAATTAATTGATTTGACATTCCTAAACATTTAATAAGTAATTAGAAGCTTATTGTAATTATTTTACTAATAACAAGTATCAATTTTATTAAGATACAAATTATATATTGTAATGCTACAGAATCAATGGGATGTTCCTGGACAGAGAACAAATCATCATACCCAAGTAAACAAAATATTTTAAATAATGAAATTTAATATAAATTTAATATGTAAGTAATGTTATATATTAACTAATGAGCATGAGAGATCACTCTAAGAGATTAGCCCAGTTTACTAACTAGAGTAACTATAAGTTCACCAGCATACTCATCATTATAAGTGACTAACAATAAAATAAATCAACAGTCAATCTTGTGACTGTATTTAAAATGGGTCTACTATAGAGACTAACTATTTAGCCTTTTCCAGCTTGGGCAATAATCTAAATATTAACTTGGATGCACAAACTTGAGTGCTAATCTATCAGAATATATAACTAAAAACAATAATGCTAGGATATTAAACATGCTGATCATCATTAATGCTCTGGCCATTTAGTATCATTGATGCAGTGACGAACTACAAACTTGACATCTAATAGACTAAACTAAAATAAAATGTAATGCATGGGCTTTAAAAAATATTATCTTTGTGCCAATTGAGAATGATCATCATCAACTGGATGCCCATAAACTATAATACATCCCTTCCATGTAAAAGACCAGTATGCATGAATCTAGTTCAGAGTTCACAAGCTCTATAACTTTTTATTGTGAACAATAAATGATGCAACATGTAATATTCTAAACTATCTAGACTTAATTTCACTGGAATGATTTTAACAATTGAATATAAGTTTATTAATAACAATAAAAAAAAATAACATTAAGGTCTGCAGAATATAACAATACACATAAATTAAGCCTTCTGATTTTCATTAGTATACAAAAAATAAGGCATTAACTTATGAATTTACAATGCCTTAAAATAAAGTTTACAAGAAACATATATATATATATATCATCACACATATTTGCGGTATAATAATTTATTAACATATTTGATTTGCCATAAAATAATATAAAAAATTTTAAGTTATATTTTAATGATACTGATACTTCATACTAGGTTTACATAAAATGCATATATATCATTACTATGATGTGCAGTACAATTGATTAACAAATCTGAATTGTCAGATAAAAATAAAATAAATTTTAAGTTATCACATTTTATTGATAGATACCTCATACAAGGTTTGCATAAAACACAGATATATCATCGCACAGACACATGCCATAATTTATGTACACATACAAATTGTCATAAAATAATAATACAAATGTTAAGTTATCACACTTTGATGATACAAATGCCTCATTCAAGGTTTACATAAAACACATATATCACACAGATATGTGGTACAATAATTTATTGACATATTTCATACCTATAAATAAAATTCATTTTCTTTTCTTATAATACATAATTAATGACTGATGTAACATATATGTGGGTGTGCATATAAATGTATGTGCACACTGTTTATACCATATTTTAATTTATCGAAATAAAATTATTAATCTTTTTGTATTTTGTCATTCTAAAAAAATTATTTAAAACTCACAAGCTGCACTTTATATAAATACAATGTAGTATGTTTATCTGTGGTTCTTTGTATATAGACAAAGCAGCATACATATATCAATTCTTCAACAAGCTGATGAACTCTTTGGGTGTCATTATCAAGATAGGTATAGTTCAGGTAATTGTTGGTCTGCAGTGAACTCCCTTCTGTCTAGAATTGAACAGACTTTAGACAAGTCATCTGTTTTGTTCACATTAGGACTATAAAACCCTAGAAGTTGACTCTTCATCCATATGAATTCAAACTCCATCATGAACTAGTAGATACCACTGAATCCACCGTCTTCAATTATTTCTTCATTATCATTCTTTATAACTCTGAAAATGAACTACAACTAATCTTTTTATCAATGCTTTTTATAGCTAGGGTGAGGAGAAAAAAATTCATTAATTAAAAAATATTTTTTCTTTCTTTTTAATCTTTGCAAATCACTTTAATTCTTTTAAAAGCTACTTTTGGAATTTTATCAAAGTATGATCTACAAAGATTTCAAAAATAGATAGTAGAATTTTACAAAAATGTTATACAATGTTTAATTTTAAAAGATTTCTAAAATAGATAGTGGATTTTTATACTTATCAATAGATCTATTTTAACATAAATTTCAAAATCAGAATTCAATAAAAATATTACTTAGACCTTTCTAAATGTTTGTTCCATAGTGAAGTTTTATTTTAAATTCAAAATTATTTACTCCTTTGTGTTAATCCGGTGAAATGTAGAAAATATCTACAAAAAAATTTGACTGTTTATTTCTACTTTTCCTTTCAACTTTAATATATATATATGCACACACAGTATTATGTTATTGTAAGCCAGGAAACCCATAGAGTTACAATATGAAATAATTTGATGATTGATCGAGATACAAATATGATAATTAATGAAAATGAGTAAAGATAGTTGCAATAAAATGTTAGTACATTGTACAGGCTTAAACCTGCATTTACATATATAATATTTGCAGGGTTTGAACTCAGACTTTCACACGACCCACCACTCTCAGTGCCATCTCATATTGCTGACCCACCTGATCACACACATGTTGAAAAGATAAATAATCACCAATATACGTATTTCATGCTAAACCAGCAATCATCAGTTGGTCCAGATTACTATCCTCACACATATATATAATCAGTACTCAGCTTTATATTAAGATAGCCAATCTTTATACTTTAATGGACAGGCTTCAAACTATTCCAACTCACAACTCTTTAGCCTTCCATTTCATTGAAAATCTGATGATGAAACGTTCAAAGCCCTTGATAGTGCCAAGGTTGTCATCCAAAATGTTAGCAAATTTTAGTTTAAGTCATTATTGATTAAAGTAAATATTATATTAAGTCAGTATACAGCCATAAAAATTATAATCTTATTCAGTTATAATGTTGATAATAATAATATATTTTATTCCATTACAAATTATAGTGATTTGCTTTAATTATATTTAAAGTTTGTTAATGAGGATCATAAATTCAGTTTAAATATCAAATGTTATTATTATATGATTATAACAGACATCAATAATCCTACTTATGCTATGACAATTATAATCTAAAGTTTTAATAACTTAGCTTTATTAACATGAAGAGTAAATGGATATGATTTGTCAATTATGTTTGAATAAGCATCAAATAGGAATCTATTATTTATTTTATATATTGATATGATAGGATACTATATATTTTAATGTTATCTAATAAGATGATTTTATTTTATAATGGAATAAATTGGTAAAAGTGGAGAGATAAGTTAATTGATTTTGTATTACCAGTGAGTATTTAGTCTTATTACAATTGATTTAATTAATGAGAACATATTGGTATTAGTGGAATAGCATGGCTAAGTTAGCATTTTTTTTATTTAGTTGTAATTAGAAACCAATTATTGAGTTATATATTTAATTAGATATCACTGATATTGTAAACCTGTAGGGCATATTAAAATTGTTTCATCTATTCATGAATTATTTCATTTAAATAAAAAATAAAGGTTAACTTTTAGTATAAGTTTGGATTATATGAATAGTGTTTTGATTCATAAGGAATATTAGTTTATCTGTTTAATTCTTTATCATTATGTTTATTCTATTATAAGTGGTTTATATAATAGGCTTAGATTGTTATTTATAAGATAGTGATATTTAGTTTTATTGCTTATCTTTATTCTACTGCAAATATTAAGGATAGCTTGAAGTAATGATTTTTTGTTTTCTCTCTGTTATGAATGATATTGGAATCTATGAGATTATAAAGAATATTATCAGTGATTTATTAACTTAAGTGTTAGACTGTTATTCATTGATATTCATTTCAGCTTACTTTATTAATTTCATTCTGTTACAAATGATACTACAATTCATGGACATTAATAAATTAGGATTGTTCTTCCTTGGTTATTTTTATTTTGTTGTAAATGATAATCAATAATTAGACTATGACAAAGGATACAATATGGCCCATATTTTTATTCAGTTACAAATAGTGTTCAACTTCAGGGCATCATTTTATTATGTTACAAGTGCCCAAATGGTCCTATTAAAGAAGGCCTTAGCATCATTTTATTCAATTATGAATAATGACCAATAATTGGGCTATATTTTCATTCAGATTATATGAAAGTTTTGATTTCCCATGATCATTATTTTTATTCAGTTACAATATATATAACACTGAAGCCATGAATCATTAGAATATTTGGAAAGTGGTTGTCAAGATTTTAAGATGGCAGAGTGAGCAATGCAAATCATCTGTAGAAGTACAAAACATAATCACATTTGATGTCATAACTTATGATCTAGACGCAATAGTACCTTAAATTTTTTGTGATTAATAGCTAAACTATTCCCCCATCCAACATATGACTTGAGGTGAAGATAATGCTGCAGACTACGTAATTCTACTATGATATCTTCTTTATTTCTTTCTTTTATAACTTTTTATTCCTTTGCCTTTCAAGTATTCTCTTTTTTTCCCTCTGTAATTAAATGGCAGTACTCTTTTAAGGGTGGTCTGACAATAATGATATATAAATATTTCAAAACTTAAACAGAAAACTATTAATGACCAAAGAAATATTTATCTATGAGAATAAAAAAAAAGAAAACTAATTGACACACCTCATTAATTGGCTATTGTTGTTTTTTAAAGGAATATTTTTTTAAATTATATTTTAATAATAGTAGTTGTAAAACAAGGTCCTACTGAAATAATATTAATAATAATCTAAAATCAATATTACTCAGCACTTTCCAGCCAGATGAGTAAACCTGGGATTCTAATTTTCTTTAATGGTTGACAAATCAAAAGCAAGGCTTCATCCATTTATTTATTTTATTTTTTTATTTAAAAAAAATTAATTTGGCCATAATTCATTTAAAGGCAATTTACAAAAATAAATCAATTTGAAAGTTTTGCTGACTTGTGATTGGTTTTATTGTGAGAAAGAAAAAAAAAGGGAGGGAGAATATAGGCAATTTTCAATAACATGGAAAATTAATAAATGATATATAAAACAGACAAATGAAGCTAATCAAAATTTTTCAAAAATCTTAATCATAATAATATTCACCATAATAGTAATTTTAAGAATGTAAATTTTATGAAATCATTTAATCTGTTTTATTTGAAACAAATTATAATTAAACCGATTTTGAGATTAAAAAAAAAAAAGCCTTTTAGACCATTACAGAATTTTCAATTTTTTTTTTTATCAAATCAACACATAATATTGATGTATTAGTAGAATGGTTGACTCTAAAACTTACAAGTCCACAGATCATGCTCAGTTTTGACCTTTCTGCTATTCATACTTTTATTTTATATTAGAAAATGTATGTTAAATGAGAAACTAGACAACAGATTGGGGTAATCAAGTTATAGCAGGATCACTATTGATAACGGTTTATCATTGATAGCTATTCCGTTATTCTAAAATCTCAATTGTATAGCTATGCCATAAATATAACAATCCTTGCATTATTAAAACCCATTAAGTTTTATTCCAAAAAACCACTCAAAGATTTTTTCAGAGATTTCTATTATGTGTTTCTAAGATAATATAATCAGTCATTTCAATTCACACTTCCCCCTGAAATGATTTTCTTTTTATGCTTTTTTTGGTTTTTGTTTCCAATCTTAACATAACCCATACTTTTTTTTTTGCAGTTCATCCTCTATTAATTTTTATTGTATTTTTAATTTCTGACATCCAATAAAATTCTTTCCATTATTCACTGCGTTATCATATTTTCATTTTTCTTTTAAATTGATCATTAACAACAATGTATTATAGTAATGAAAGAGGAGCACAAATCGTTTTTATCTATGGCAAAATAAAACAATGGACATAAGCATAATTTATGGCCAGTTTTAGTAGTTAAAATAGTGAGTACTCAGACAATATGATAATGAAGAATATAGTCTTGTATACTTTTTGCAGACAAAACAACTTCTTACAAAATTACAAAAGATATTCATAAAATATCTCATAATAAAAATGCATCTAGTGATATACTTGTCTCACCAAATAATTTATAACTTAAGATGATGGTAAGAGATATATAAAAAGAAGAGAGAACAGCTAAAAAGATTTCTATGTTAAAAGTTTAAAGACAATGGTAAATGTTTTTGGAAATAATATATCTTTTTTTAGATTCACATGTTGTTGTTTTTATATCTATTTGAAAACTATTTACTGACTATCTCTCATAAAAAATATTTGGTACTTATGTATTAGTCTGATAGTGAAGAAAACTATTAGCTCAAACAAATGTGTAAAGAAAGAAAGAATTAAATACATTTACAATCTTCTAAAAATAATTGTTCTTGTTTTTAGAATATTGTAAATGTGTTGAATTTGGTCTTTATTTACACATTCGTTTGTACCAGTGTTATAATATAAATGCATAATTTTCTCTTTATATAAAATGTTGTTTTCTCTTATTATCTATCTCTGGACTACTATGTATGTGAAAGCTCACCATCTAACTAATACTTCAGTTTATTATTTTTGAACATAATATTAAGATTACTAGATAAACCTTAAAGCCCATTCTATTTTTATTTTTAATTTGTTGAATTCTTAAATGCTACCAATATTTTTCTGCAACCTTATTCCCATTTGTTAATAATAATATACTAAGATAAATCTTATTGGATATTATATTAATTTCATCCAGGTATATTGATGAAAGGATAGAATATCTAAAGTTCACTAGGAAGTAGGTTTTAATATTCTAAAGAGTATTTTGATGAAAGAGACTAATTAAGCAATATAAAACAATTGATGTGTTCAGTGTATCAGTGTTATATATTGATTATATCACTCTATTCATATACACGTTAATGCAACAAATTTTCTTAAAAACTTCTTTATTTTCTTACAGTTTCGACTGTCCAGCAGTCTTCATCAGAGCCACAAGATTTGAATAATATAAATATACAATCATCATTTCACATAATATATATAAATAAATACATGTATATAACCATCACTTTACACATATTGGAGAGTGGTGGGTCATGTGAAAGTCTGTGCTCATATACGCTATATATTACATATATCAATACAGGTATATAATAAGCTTGTATTTCAGTTATTACAATTGATTATTGTAATTGGAAAGTTATCAATATTTTCCAATAAACTTAAATATAAATAACTGCATTATTTAATTTTTATTTATTCAGAATTTCAAAACTAAGGATAAAAATTACAAGATCATATATAAATTAAAAGATGTAAGACAGAGATATTATTAATCTTCCATTTTGTTTAATATATATTTAAAAAATTATTAAAAGTATGGTTTTGATAATAATGGAATTAGAACTGGAAGTAGAAAAGTTCATTGTATTAGATTTGCTGATGATACAGTAGTGATTGCAGATAAGAAAGTTTAAGTTTTATAAATATTATGGGGGATTTATAAACCATATAAATAAAACAAAAACAATGAAATGAAAATATTAAAAATAAACAAAAGAATGCTTTTAAATATATGGAGAGATTGATAATTTATATTAAAAGTCATAACAGAGAATAAATATAAAATGAAAATTGCAATACTTAAGCACATTTTCAATAAGAAAAGAATATTATTTCATTCAATAAAATTAAATACTGAGAAAAACGCTTGTTACATGCTCTTACCAATGTCTCTCTCTCTATATATATATAATCATTAGAAACCAGTCAACACACAGACAATCCCAATATAGATAAAAACCAACCATCTCAAACTGTTGTCAGGGCAAGCTCCTTTTAGTAATAAAGGTGAAATCCCCTTATTATTTATAAATATAATAATAGCATGAATAATTAGAAAAGAAAAGTTTGAAGGCTATTAAGTATGAATTTGGGGGGAAAAGAAGATAAAATTTAGAAAAATATAATTATTAAAAACCTGTAGAGGTCTCTACTATCACATTTTACATGCATATTCTAGAGGTCACAGCCTCAGTAAGGTAAATATTAATTATTAATATAGAAAAGTAAAAAGAAAAAGTCTATTAACTGAGAAACTTATGAGGAAAAAAAAAAACAGGATTGGGGTGTATTTCTAGGCAGAACATAAAAGTTATGTTGATAGGAAATATGAAGAATAAAAAAAGTATAATGCCAATTTAGCTGTCCTCTTTATTTGACAATAAAAACTACTATATCTTTTAAAAAAAAAAAAAAATCACAATTAGTTTAGCACTTGTACATACATTTTTAAGTTTCATTAGATGCATCACATATGCAATATTTACTATCTATATAATTATAACAAACTTAAAAAAAAAAATCATATGTGTCATAATGGTATGTGTTAACAAATAATACTAGAAGTTAAATATTGTCAAAAGCTAATTATGAACCTGTCACATATTAGTCTATGTACAATAATGATAACAGGTTTTACATATGTATTTTAAAAAAGTATATAAAGAGAATGAATGAGGGAGATAAAGAAATAATTCTAAAAATAATTTTTATAATTATTAATTAATTATGCTATAATTAACATCATCATCATTAGTGCACATAAAATATTTTGTAATAATTGCTTTATGTTTCAAATGTAAATCAGAAGCTCAGAATCCACAGTGGATATCATCTTACTCAGAAGTAGTCAAGCTTGCATTATATTATAATTGAGAACTTTTATGGCCAGCAGTTCAATTTTAAGTGATCTTTATCCTCCAGGTAAAAACAATTACTAACCATTTATTACCCAATATTGATTAGCTAGTCAGGTTGGCTATATATGATTCAATTATCTGAAAAAAATCTCCAAACTCCACCTCTATTCAAACTTATTAATGATCATAATTTTCAATTAACATTGAATTCATGCAGAATTAAAATAAAAAAAACAAAAATGTTTACTTAGTATTTCTACTTTCTTCTTCACATTATTCATTGAAATTCATTATTGCATTCATATATTTTATGTATGTTTTTTTAAACATCTCTTAGAATCCAATTAAAGACTTTAAATGATCAGATACTGTCAAGATATCTAATCCAAAACTTTTTCAGCTTCTCAATTCTTTCAATAACATCAGTCATACTTGTTTATTCTCTCTTTCATGTATTCCACTTTCCCTTACTAATCTTTTTTAATTTCAAATATTAATTTTTGTATAGTCTGTATCTTTAGTATTACTAATACCATTAAGTAACCATTTCTCAGTTCCATAAATAAAAACTGGTCAAACAGACTTTTAAAAAATTTTCTTTTCAATCACATAGGCATATTTCTTTTGTATATTGTCATTTCTGCTAATCCATTCTGTATAGTTATTTATAATTAATAACATTTTAAATTCATTACGATAATAATCTTTCTTTCCTTCTTTTTTGGAATGTTAATGAATATAACACTAATGAAATTTCTAGAAGCTGATTAGCACCATTTACAAAAGTTGTATGATTTTCTCCATTCATTTATTATGGCTTTCCAAAAATCTTCTTATTATGGCATCATTATCATCATTCCAACTCCAGAAGAAAAATAAAGAGAAAGACTATGAATAAAATTAAAAACAACAACAACAAACAAACAAACAAACAAACAAACAAAGAAAAGATTGGAATTCAGAATTGGAGTGTATGTAATTAAAGCAAAGAAATATTGTTTTATAAACATAAAATACCAATGTTGTGACTAGTGGGAAGGTGTCATTATTAGTGAAAACCTCACAATTTCCAGGTCTTATAGAAACCTAAATGCGTGAAGAAGGTGAAAGAAAATGGAGAGAAAATAAGAGAAAATCATAAGGATAATTAATTTACCTATAAATGTTAGCAATGACCTGAAATTCTGTTCAATGGACTTTGATCTCTAGAGTTGGCCACTCTCTCACAGCAGTAAACCATACAGTGCAATGTTAGAAATAATTATTAGCAAATAGAATTAAAAAATATAATTTTCATTCATGCATATAATTTACAGAGTATAATATAACATCCTGTTGTATATGCATATATAAAATTTAAACAATCATTTTAATTACTGTGAATAGAAAAAAATTAAGTAAATCTTTATTAGTTTAAAAGTAAGCTTTATTTTTAAATTTAAAAAACTATAAAATAATTATGCATAACAACCAAACATAAAAATAACTTACATAAGGAATTAACATTGTTGAACAAACAGTCAACTTACAGGAATACTTTTCCACACATCAGAGAATTTCAGAAGAATAATGTTGATAAAGACAAAAACATAATTAAATCAGAATAAGATAATTAAAAAAAGTACAGACGAACCAACTGAAATAGTATGCAACATCAGACATCATGGTTGCCAATGAAGAACACGACTTTTTGATTTGCCTCTTCCAGTCAATGTTACACTGAAGGATTATAACCACAACAGTGTTAATTAATAAAATCAAATACCAGTATTAAAATGATTTATTGATTTCTGGAAATTTTTTATATAAAAGATTAAATACAATTGTATTTATAAATAAATTTATTTTATGATGTGGATAAAACAAAAAGTTATGCTACTTTTCCTTTAATTCTCTGCAAAATTCACACAATCTAAATAATAACAGGTGAAAGTAGATAATTTTATTTCTAATTTTAAAAAAAAAGATTATAAATAGATACGACCATAGATAAAAATG
Source organism: Epiperipatus broadwayi (assembly GCA_028023455.1). NCBI lineage: Eukaryota > Metazoa > Onychophora > Udeonychophora > Euonychophora > Peripatidae > Epiperipatus > Epiperipatus broadwayi. The sequence continues at coordinate 1,202,820 of JAQFVV010012458.1, forward strand.
TATGTTAAATTTTTCATTACAAGGCAGGATGGATTAAACAGATATAAAATACCACAACCAAGTGGCAATATTTGTTCATCATTAGTAGCAGACTGCCACTTCTCACCTTCTTCTAACATAATATTGATCACAAAATAAAGAAGTTCCTAATATCAATATAATGCTTTAGTATTGTATATAAAATTCACGCTCTACCAACTGAGCTATGCTTTAGTATTGTATATAAAATTCATTTAAATAAATCATACATTTTGGTTTAATTATATAAAAAAAAAATTGGTATGTTTACTATTACATTCATTAACATTACACTAATTATCTTCCCTATATTGTTTTAATACAGTGGTAAATTAGAATATTCAAGAGAGATAAGTTCCTGAATCCAAGCATAATCTTCACTTCATGCTTGAACTTCTCAGGACTTTTCAAATATCAAATCATTGATTAGTTTGTTTGTTTTTTAATTTATTTGTATGTTATTTTTTACATATGAAGGAATACAAAACATAAATGCTGATCAAACTTCAATTCTGCATTATAAATATCTTTAAATCCAAGTGAAACTTTGGGTTTTCTTGAGAGAAAGTTTTCTGGAGACAATGTTTGATGATCTTAGTAATTATTCCACATACATAATGGATAAAAGACTGATCTTTAATTTCTAATAACTTATATTTCATCTTTATTAATTAAATATAAATATCATATTGCATTCTTCACACTGGCTAATATATTTTATTTATTTAGACATTCTTTGTATAACTAAGTCATTAATTTCTCTAATTTTCATTTGTTTATTTTAAAATAATTATAATTATTATATTCTCTCCTGTTACGTTTTTATTCTTTTACAGATTTAATTATGCGTTCACTTCTGCATTTAAGATATATAATATTTCAATCATAGTATTGTTTGGGCTATTTTGTTTTCTTTGTTCTTTATTGTTAATTCACAAATAAAATTTTTCTATAGACTATTTGATATTATCTGTATTTAATCTCTATGCTGTCTTTTTTCTTCTTCATACCAAAATAATTTTTTTTCGATACTACTATAATATTTTATATTGTTGAAATTGTTTTTCTCTTCTATAGTTTTTCTTGCCATTCACACTTTCTATTTTCATGTCATCATTAACTTTTTTAAGTATTATTTTAAAAACAGCATTCTATCTATAATATTTCATTTAACTAAATGAATAATTTTAAATTACTTTCATATTCTATCTCCCCCCCCCCCAGTTGTCATATTCCCAATAAACAATTTATTATTAAATTACCAATTTCTTTATTCCTGCTATATATATATAACTGCTTTTAATAAAGTACTTTAAATTTCACTACTGATCTCATTCAAGTCTCACCTATCTTCAAAGTTTCCTAACAATTTGTAAATTTTAATTTTAAATTCAGTGGAATGTTTTTGAAAGTTAAGAATATTATCTGTTATTACTTGTAATCAAATCTTTTCTCTCTAACTTTACATTAATACATATCATATATTCAGTAAATGGTTATCACTTCTTACGTTGAATCTAACAAGTGCATTTGTTTTTTCTATTTGTCAAAATATAATCTAATTGAAGTGAGTGTTCTTTAGAATGTTAGTTTAAAAGCACAAGCCTTTTCCTCTGAACATTCCATAAATCTTAGTACTTTCTCAGCTTTTTTTTAAATTTTTTTTTTTTTTTTTAAGTGTCATAGCATCAGCCGGGACGCGAACCCGCAACCCGGGCAACTGCCTGCTAGTGCAAGGCAGTCGCGCTGACCTCTTGACCACCAATGCAAGACGTACTTTCTCAGCTTTTATTTCAATGCCACAATTTATGCATTATATTTTCCTACTTTAAATACATTGGTGCAGAGGTAGAGTTGGACTTTAGAACTTAAGGTCTATGGATAACAAGGGTAGCTCTGTCACTTGAGGTGTTTGATTTTTTTATGGACACCTAAATAATAAACCACTGGACTATTTATTAGATAATATTTACCAATTCTATGTTAAAAATCTTCCATGCCAATTAGAAAATTTTGTTTTCATCAGTTCAAAAGTATTTTGCATGACCACATATAATTTCTCCATTTTTTTTATCTGAATAAGAATATGTTAGGACTCAATCCTCAGTTCTATGCATTGTGAATTTTGAAATTAGTTGAATAACTAATATTGATATTCAATCTAATCAACAAACAATTTTCAGATTGTTGTTTAACATAACCATTCACTTGTTTTCCAATATTTGTCCACTTTCCAAGTCAATTATTTATCCATCTTTCTTTCCAACTTCACAAAGTCTGATAATATTTCATTTAATCTATGTATAGTATTTAGTCAATGCCAGTATTTTTCATTTGAAACCCATCTATAGTTGAAGATTAGCAAATAAAACATTATTATAAAACAGTAGCCTCAATCTAATCATCATAATTTTTAACACTAGATCTTTATCTGTTAATCATTGCCTTAGTTGAAGATTTTATAACTTCCAAAGAATAAAAATCATTATAACTTCCAAATAATAAGAATCATACTTTATTAATTAGTCATGATGAAAAATAAGGAAGAAATAAGAATTCATAAATATGGATCTGAATTCATTCTGCTAATGACAACAACAAAAACACCTGACATATGTTTTAGGAATTATGTATGATTACACTTCTAAGAAGGAAGAAAGTATATGTTATTTATTTTACTGGTCCCAAACTTGGAGGATAAAGTAAGTAAACTCACCACACTAGTCTGTATTTGTGAGCTCATCCAAATTCAGTTACCATTTGCTATAGTGAATAGCGATTGCTATCAATAATGTATGGAGAAGATACTAAAAATTTGCCTGCTTAATTCTAAATGATGATTGAAAAGATCTTTTATTTGCAACCTTTTCATAATTCATAATTTAAGAGTAGCTAGGGTAGAATAGCATATAAAAATGCTGTGAAAAACTGATACTATTCCAAGTTAATTTAAGTTGCAGAAATATTCAAATAGAAAAAAAAAATCAGCAAACATCTTGGAATACTAGATCTAATTGGAAAAAAATGAATCTAAAAGGTTGATTGGAAAAATGGAAATAGTATTGGAGGAAGCAAATTTGATCTCATAACTTTCCAACCGATTATAATAGTAATCGTTCCTTTTTTTTTTTTTTTTAATAATAAAAACAAATTAATAATAAAACCATTTACATTTCTAATATACAGTAAAGACTAAAGGCTCTTTCCAGTTCATTAAATGAAAAGCTTACGGAGCGGCAAATAATAAATCACCTATACTAAGTAATGGTCTATTACTCTCGCCAGCTACTCATCCCCCCTCATTTTTCTTCTTGACCAATCATTTTTTTATTCCATTTTCTGCATACTGTGTTTGCAATGATATCATGGGTCACTGAGCATAGTTTGTGGTCAGCTGACCTTTCAATTAGCATAGATATTGCTTGATCTGCTTTTATTTCTAATATTAAAAAAAAGAAAAAAGCTTTCACTTGCATTCTCACATGGTCATGCGCACTTGAAAAGTTCTGACTATCAAATTAATTTCTGAAAAGCCGAATTTGATAAACAAGGACAAGGCGATTATTTTTCACTTTCATTTGGGAAAGAGGGGGGAGAGCGGTGTGATGTATTGAATTGCAAGCACCAATGACATCTATTGAAAAATTGTTCCCTTATGACAGTAAATTCAAGACAAATAGAAAAAAATCAAGGTCCATTATCAACTAAAAGATGGAAAGTATTGGAGAAAAAAATGCTGCAAGATTTTAATATCAAATATTTAATAATAAATAGGAAAAAAAAAGAATTATTCTTGCACTTTTTATAACCATGGATAAAATTCTTTTATATATTAATACAATATATGAATTAATTTTAAATGAATAATTCCTAAACTGACATACTATATATATTTATTAAAACTATTAATAACTAAAACTACGCAAATCTGTCAAAGATGTTAACCTGGCTTGCCGATTAATTTGTCATCTATGAAGTAAAAAATGTTTCAAAAAAATTAGAAACAAGAATTTTTGAATAATACATATATAGAAAGATTCATATATTAAAAAATATTTTCGTTCTAATACTGAGTAATACTGGCTAATATGTTTCAACATTTCTTTGAGATGCGGAATTTTTTAATCACTATATACATAATGTATAAAAACACCAATATGTAATAAGCAATACCCTTTACAAGTTAGATAAATTTTGTGATTTCTGATATGGTAATCGCAATGATAAAAGCTGTAGATTGTAATTAAATAGTATGGAATAGACAAACTCAAGGTATGATAGCTAAATGCAAAATACTTTCATCTACTGATTACACTTTTGATCTTAAAATAAAATCCACACTGATCTATCTTTACCCTCTAAAATCTCTCTTAGGGGCTGCATCGTTTTGCTTATTTTTATTGAAAGTACTGTTTCCATGTTTGTTTATTTTTTTCTTAAGGTTTTTTTATAAATATAATCAATCCCTAAATTAGGTAATTAATGAGTTCCACAAGATAATTTGATTCTATATAAATCAAAATAATGTAAAACTATAATGCTATGGTGTATTAACTAAACTTATACTAGCAACTTTAAAACATTTTTATAAAGTGCATATATTTGAAGTTTGTATTTCTAATAATATATAAATTAATAGATACTGTATAATTATTAATTTTACAATTAATAAAGTTTATTCTACTGCTTATGGAAAAATATTTTTCTCTCTTTTTCCCCATAAAGATGAATTATTATTTAATTTTAACTAATATATAAAAAAGATAGTTTGCCGCTAATATTTAATATTTTTCTTATCTTTTTTATATTTTTAAACCAAATATTATTCAATTCTGAAGGTATGATTCATTTAGAATGTTTTGATAGTTTCTACTCTATTCAGAGATATTATTATACTAAGGTTTTAATCACATGGTAAGTTTCATTGTACTAAAGTTTGTAATTTTACTACCATTGTAATTATATTGATTATTAGTAGAAAATGTTTTTTATGAGATATTATAAAATATTTAATACTGTATTAAAATATAAAAAAATAATGTCATTTGGTACATATATAGATATTATCCATGAAAATATTTAATTCATCATATACAATTCTCTGGAAAAGTTTAAAATATTATTTGCAGAATGTCAAGAGAGATTATTCTTTCACATTCTTACACCTATATAAAAATAGTTTTCTGGATTTAAATTCATATAAAAACTTGGGTTTGAAATAAAAGAGGACATCCTTTTAACTTCAATAAAAAAACTCAAACAAGAGCTATTATAGGTTAATGAAAAAACTTGTTTAATCTCAGGGATTGTCTATTAATAGTAATTGATAATTTCTTAGCAACATTAAATGGTAAAAAAAAAAGTTATCTTTGTTTACATGGATATAATTTCCTCATTTCTATTCTTTATTATAACAATCCATGGAAATACTAATATATCTAAGACATGTATCAAAGATCTTAAGTACATGCAATATACAAGCATATAATTAAATAAATAGCTATCTATTTATAATCAATGATTAGGAGAAAATTAAAAATCACTTCATTACTATACAATATTTTATCCTAGATTACCCCCCCCTACACACATCAATACGGTGACTTCTAAAATATAAAACAAAAAATGGAGAGGGGAGGGGGTAAAACTAGATAAAATAAATATATACATGTGCATTACAAAATAATAAATAGCACACCAAGGACTGTATCCCATGAAGATAATTACTATATATAAATGATTATTATATGCAATTATTGAAACTAGAAATGTTTTAATTAAATCAAGAGAATAAAAAATAATAATTCTTGAAAAAACATATTTAAAATATATACATATTATAATTTATAAATAGCATGCCAAAACCTAAATTTCATGTTGATATATCTGTTCCAGAATGAAATACTGTATAATGATTAAATGATTGTTGGTTTTCTCTATTCATTAATATACCCTTTATATGCTTGTGCGTGCTTTAATTAACCAACTGTTTTGAGATGCTCAATATTATTTGGTATTGTTTAGGCATGATTTAATTTCATGTATTTGCATTTATAAACCAATCTAGCTTTGAGTATTATTATCTGAGAAATATATATATGTAAATACATTAAAACAGTCCATACCTAAATAATACCAAGAATCTCAATCTGTTTGTTGTCAAGGCATTGTGATAAAGGTGGATACCCACCTTTATCTATGTTCTACTATGTTTATTGAAGTCTAAATAAATCTCATTAAACAGGCAAATATGACCTGTTTTGAAAGTCGACTAACAAATGGTCAATATTAATTTCTAAACAGCACTGAAGCCATATATTACTTAGATAATAAAGCTAATAATGCTTAAGACTAGATTTGTTTATTAACCAATGATATTTGAAGTTTATTTACAATCAATATCAGCATTAGTAAAAAAAAAAAAAATGTTTTAACACTTAGTAAAATATCTAATACGGAAATTAAAGTTTTTAATCTTTTATTAAAAAATATAAATAAATCAAAAAATACTGCAAATAACAAGTGTTACAAAATTAAATAAAGTTTATGAAAAATATTATCTTGTGGGTAAATTCATTTTTTTTTTTTTTTACTTAAGAATGAATTTGTTAGGTGGATAGTAGTAAGCAGGAATAATGTTAATAACAACTGACCTTCATTGTGTTTGGAACAAAATATCCCTCTAGAATGCACATAAGGAAATGATCATAAACTATTTCTGTAAATAATACTTAAAATGTTACAAAAACTATTTGTATGACTGCCATTTGATTTAATGACATTTAATAATAATATATGTGTAATTTTGTTTTAGATAACACATCAAAAGAGGAAAATCAGCATAAAATATAATTACATTTAAAAAAAATTAAAAACAAGCACTTTATTAAAGTTTTATATGGAGTGTGCTCACACATGTACTGGAACAAAAGCACAAAGGTAAGGTGAAAGAGTAAAACTAAATCTCACAAATTATAGTTTTGGCAAACGAAAAAATTTCAAGGACATATAAATTATAGAATGAGAATCTATTCAAGATAACTAAAAACAAATTCAGTACATTAGAAAAAAATTAAAATAAAGAATAATGATTAGACATTCAAAAACTATAAAATGCTTTTAAAGAACAAAATGAATGCAAAGGCAAAAAATGATGGATCTAGAAAAAAAAAAATTGGTTATTGTTGAAGCAGAAAAATCTTATCATATGATTAAGATCTTGGTCATAATAAAATATAAAAGAAATTTAATCATTCCTTAGTCCAATAAAAAGAAAATATGATAATCAACAAAACACATATGCACCCTCATGCTTATTAAAGAATATAATAAGCATCTCATTAGGATATTTCAATAAAGAGCACTTAAACTGCCCCTTTCTACACAAATCTAATAATACATGCGTATGCAAATATAGTTAATTTCAGTCTGCAACAGATATCAAATAATTCCCTACTGTTACTGAACCAAGATTCAGATTTTGGTTGTGGACACAAAGTACATATTTAAAATCCATTTACTCATGGAGTTTTATGCTTAGCTTTTTTATGCTTCCTGTAATGATTTCAGAGGAAAAAAGATTCATAAAAATTTATCATTCTGAATTGATATCACAAATATTTAATATTAAAAAAAAAAACAATCCCTTTCTAGTAAACACATACATATTGCACACAAGTTTGTCAAATAAAAACAAAATTTAGAGAAAAGTTGATCAATAGTAGAACAATGCAGATTACAAAAAAAAAAAGAAGAAAAGGAAATACAAAACTTATTGAGTGACAAATTGTACTTACATAATAAAATCTATAACTAAAAAAAAAAATTTGCAAAAATGAAGCAGATTGAAAAATAGTGTTGAAACTGCATTAGCAGCAATTCATAGAAAAATCTTTGAGAAAGTTTTTTAACTATATTATTTTGCAGAGAATTGTGCAATGAACACAATAGTTAAAAAATTTGATATTACAGAAATGTAGAATTCATTTTTGTATATGTTCTTGCATTAGATATTTATCCATAATTTTTTTATAGTACAATATAATAGTAATGTAAAGAGTAATCCAATACACATATGATTTGATTTCTGTAGAATTTTATAGAAGATCAATTTTATTGGATTATTTTTTTTTTTTTAAATAAAAACATCATCAATTCCTGATACATTTACAAAGACTTCTTGGTAGTATGACAAATCAAAAATTAATTACCTTTATATTAGATTTACTAAAGAATTCTACAAATCTATTATCCCTTCCATTTTTTTTGCTCCTTAGCTAAAAAAGCAAGTATGCTAAACCCAACTACAAACAAAAAAAATACTGTAAATGATTTTTATGTTCAAACATTTGCAATAATTTTGTTTGTCTTAGATGTTATCACAGTGATACAATTAGAATCCTAGTTACCAGAATAAAAAAAAAAGAAATAATAATTAATGATCAAATGTCAACTAAATTCATGACTAATTGATTACATAAATTATCTTTAATATCAATTTTAATCCGTGATGTTATTAATTTTGAAATTCTTTATTTTTATCTTTTTTATTTATACATATATTAAAATATTCTGCTTGTGATGATTATCTTTAATTAAATTATATGTAAATACCAACATAATATTACTTGACTCTTTAGTTTATGTAATATAATATAAACAAGAGCAGCTTTCTGCTCAATAAACTTGAATAGTTAGTGATTATTAAATAATAGTATATTTAAATCTCTATCCCAGATCATTTTCAGGATTTGTCTTTATCAATGATGACTTCAAAGCTGGAATAAATGCAATTATGCACCTGACAACTACCTTTAGTTCCTTCTCTACTATCAAGTTAAAAGCTATAAAATTAATAGGATAAAAGAAAAACCTCTATATCATTTGCAACCATTAATTGAACAGACAGAACCTTCAATTCATTTAAATGACTTGCTATTGAAAATTTTATTGTATGTATATATTCTAACCTTGTACTTCTGCATCTTCACTTCCAGATAGTATAAAATATAAAATAAACGGATTCTATTGCAGTTAATAATTAATAAGTAAAATATTCAGCATTAAAATTAAAATATTCCACTAGCTCAAATTTAAAATTCGAATAAGGTTCAATTTATAAAAAATATATTAAATAAATATTTAATATTTTCATGAGACTTGAAGTGAAAATACAGGTGACAAGATAGATTACATTGAGCCAATATCCTACAGGATACTATCTCAATGGCATAAGAACACTATCTCCCTTATTACTATTTCAAATAACAAACTCATAGTATTCTTACGACATTAATAACTTCTACTCAATAAGATTAAACTAATAATTAAATTTTAATCTTCTATTTAATAATAATCTAGCTCAATAAAATAATCTCAGATTCCTAAAATTTATTCTAAGTTAATTTTAAAATACGGTAGCAAAATATGAGAAGGGATTTTATGTCATAATCTACTACACTTAAACTAATAATAATAAATAACAATAATAATATTCTTCATATAATGATATAATAAATACGTGGTAGCATTTTAATAATCTGACAAACAAAATATGTGTGACAACAAATAGCTTATAATTTAATATAATATTGTGATAACTGATTTATGACCAATAAATAATGCAAGATTATGATTATTTAATTATAATGAATACCAATAAAATATTTAAAATCCTTAAGATAATTCTTTATTTATCTTTTGTGCAAAATTATATATTTGTTTCAGTTATTATGCATATATCGTGTTTTCATGCAGCAATGTGGAGAAATAAATAACTCTGACACAAAATTTTTTAAATAACAAAATTTAACAAAGTTTATTACTAACAATATATAACTAAACAATTTATTTACATTATTTACAGTGGATATCCTTAACCCTTTTTATTTTACAGTTTGATCTACCTGGTTATAAAAAATAATTTATATCTCAATTATATTTTATTTAGATTTAGGACAAAAAAAAATATTATTTGGTTTCTCATCATGGTTAACTTATTACAAATAAATTTATCTACTTTATTAGCAACATCATTTTATCTCTAATATTATTAAACTATCCTATTTTAAACAATTCATATTTAGAAAAACATTCTATAGAAAACAAAATTTTAGAATGAGTATGGATTTCTCAACATATTAAAAAAATTCATCTTGCAAAGTCAAAGATGTTACATAAACTATTATTCAAAATTCAGTACTAGATTTTAGTATTTATCACACAATGTTTACTAATCATAATATATTCTTCTTTAAGCCTTACTTTAGTATGATATAAGTTTAATCATTAATAGATTTCTGTTAATTAATAAACAAAAATATACTATGCATATTGTTTACATAATCTACTTTGTACTATTGTATTTTTAAAAAAAATATGCAATACTTATTTTCTCTTAAAAAAATATACTAAAGCATTTTAAAATATTATCACTTTAAAAATATCTTTGTTTAGATACCTTATTTTAAAAAAATTTATATTTCCTTTCCGAAATAAAATTCAAAATATATTTTATGATTCTTTTCTTTCCCTAGGACACTTTGGATCTTCAAATTTAAGTTATAATATTCTGCTCCTTATAAGCAACTAAACTAATCTTATCCAAAAACGATAGCACAACCTTAGTTCTAAATTATTTATCATTTCTTTTAAAATATCTTACCAAACGATGCAGTTACATGAAATAAAGATAGCAAAAAACAGATGCATAGGATTAAGGAAGAAAGCTAGAGTATTATTCTTAACATATCTCAAAATCATGGCACAGTGCGAAGAGGTAGGACATTTATCTGCCTAATATCCTCTAGTACAGGGGCGATGTTAAAGCTATTTCTTCAGCTTTATTAGAACATCAAATATTTAAAGTAATATAAACACTGTCCAATAAAATATGTATCAGTCATAGGGCTATGTTAACTATGCTGATAACCACATAAAGACTAAATATTATTCCCATTCCTTATCATATCCTATTTTAAAAATACATCATCTTGGTTTCCTGCTAACTATAGTACTCCCAAGCCACTATCTCAACATTATTTCTCAAGATTTTTCTATATCTTACATCGATAAATAACTGTCTGCATTTACAAAACAATAAATAAAATTCATTAATAGTTAAACAATCTTACTATCCCATAAGAAAAGTCTGCTTACTTCATTGCTCTGTATGTTTAATCATATACGACTTACTTAGACAATATTTGAATATCCCATATCATAAAATTTTAAACGAATCACATAATTATTTCTTATGTTGGATTATATTACTAATAAAAAAAAAATCAAAAAAAATTGTCGTATGCATATTTCCAAATCAATCCTATCTCATAATGTTTTTTAAAATGTTGTATAAAAATGCGCTACATATAATTTAAAAAACTTTTACACTTCATTCTTCCAATTTATGGATGATCTAAAGAAAACAAAAATATACATTATAAAATTATTAATAGTTATTATTATTACCAATAACCTTTATCTAGTCATCGTGTTCAGTAGGCTTCCTTTGTCCACTTGAGCATTGCAGATATAGAAAAAAATTCATACCCATACACTTTATATTAATATTTTTTAGCTAAATTATTAGATTGTTATATTATAAGATTTTAATATTAACAAATTAATGTTTTTATGTTTTTCCTAATCTTATATAAAATTTTAGATTTAAATTAGGTCAACAAAATAAAAAGAATCAAAACTATAGTTACATATTTTCTTGACGATAGCTCTGATAAGTCCAAAATGCTTATTATTTTCTCTAGAGTTTTTAAAAATGTTCTCCTCCAAGTGCGTCAAAGTTTAAAATAAAATAATTATCAATCCATTTAGTAACATTTTAGAAAAATAATCCTTAGTTTTAGTATTTTTAGGACGATAATATTCATTAATCCCGTGAAGCTTCTTAATCTTCTCTACCAATATTTTCTGCGTATCCGATGCATCAATCCATCTAATTTAATTTTAAAATTATTCGATAAACCCTTCAGTACTATTTTTGTATTTCCATGGATCCATTTTTTCATTCATCTATGTGTTCACTTTTTATCTATATTTCCTTCCTGATACATTTAAAACTTTCACTTGGTATTTTTATACATCTCTTTTAAAATAAAAACTTCAAATACTTTTGAACAAATTTTTTCCAAGTACATTTTAAATAATTCGAAGAACGGATATTTTAATATCAAAACGCTTCTGTAACATATTTTCCTGGGTTCTTTATTCAACTCTGCACTCGAAAATATTTTTAAAAAATGTTATCTTTAGAAAGGATATAACATTTTATTCCTTTGAATATCATACTATATAAAATAATTCAGGCAATATATAATTATCTTATTACCATTTAAAATAAATCTTGAGTAAACTTATGCATAATAATGCTTCTCCAATTTTTTCATTAGATTCCGTATAATGTCCGAGCTGTGGTTTTTATGTACCAAAACAGTTCTTCGGTTAAATATCAATAAAGCTGTATCAATAAAAATTTCAAATATTTTTTCAGCATTACAATTTCTATCCATTTTATTTTGTAGTATATCCATTTTTTACTGCGTAGCTTAGGTTAAACTTTTAGATAAAATACGACTGGTAAGTACTTTAAAAATTAAAAAATCATGTTGAACGAAATTATTAAAATATTTTTAGTTTATACTTTCTTTTGGCAAAAAATATATTTTTAAAATTATCAATTAGTTTTTTGCAGATAAAGTTATAAGAAAGTACTAAAAAATTGACTAAAATAAAAGATTTTAAAAATACTATCTTTTGATAGTTATAATTTACCTCTCTCCGGTTTCAATACATTTTTAATCTCCCGCTCTATCTTAGTTACAACGATATTTATCATCTGTAAGGATACTTATTTCTTATTGGTCAATTCTTACCCCGCTTGAAAACAAATTTACAGATTTTCAATTTATAGTAGAATTATATTTGAAAAACAAAATGATGACGTAATGAACCCAAATATTATTTAACGTATTAATTTTAAATAAATTATTATTTTACTAAAACTATTTAAACATTACATATGATAGTTAACTTAATATTTATTATTATTTGCTTTTATGATAGGCAATAATTCTATCCAATTCTATAATATAACTTTGAAAATATTTTAAACTTTGTCATTATTTCAAACAAGCGTGTGTGTAATGGTATACATTAAAAAACCACGTGATTACAACTTTGACAGACGTTTTTCTATCTATTTCTCTGTCTAGACTAATAAAATTGATACACTTATTATATTATATAATATAATTATAACAAAATTTGGAAGAACAATTTAGAAAATATAGAACAAGATATAATTTTCACCATCACAAAGTTTATTTTAAAAATATACTATATTAATTTTGACTATTTAAATATGATTACAAATCTAAATATAGCATTTATTAAATCATATGTTTTACACTATTAAAATCGGATTTTTAAATATACTTTTAATTATTTATAGCTGTGTTATTTAATATGGCCAGCTTTTACAACCATATGCAACAATATTTAAAGCTTTATATAACTATTTTTAAATGATTTTATATACTACATATTCTCTTTAGCTTCAAATTGTACTTTAAAGATATAATTGACTTAATATAATTAATGTATTAAAAGAACATATTCTAAATTTAAAATTTTTTAGTAATTGACTGTTATGAATTATTACTGACCCATAGAAAAGGGCACAATATATATATAATGATGTTAACAAGAAGGTAAAAGATGCTTTCAGATTTTCTATAGACAAAGAGAAGCAGAATATCCATAAAGCAAAGATAAATCAGTAGCGGAACAATGCTAAAAAAGCATCAAAACATCACGGAAATTAGCCTCAGGTAACATCATTGCCTCTCCATTCTCAGCAAAGCCTCAAAATTTCATAGGCTATCCAATATTTAAGTCATCTACTGCCATGAGGAGAACAATACAAGATAAACTGCTCCAATCCTCACACAAAATTACCTCTGCCCTTTCCAAGGTGTATATGTTAATCTTTGCCAAGTCCTCCCTCATCAATATCCTTATTTTCCCTAAAATATTGTACTTTACCCCCATTATTGATTTCACCAAAGCATTCATTAGAAAGATTCATAGAATATGTACCAATCTGATCTGGGAAGGCTGCAATAATTAGCTTGAGAAACCTCAAAAAAACATACCAAATTTAATGGTCTTTCCCTTCATTCTATAGGCATCTTTCAATTCCAACATACCTACAACACCATCTATAAAATTTTCTTACAATATCCTAATGCTGTACCTTTTACCAAGACTCTCTCTCTACTGACAAACCACATCCCTCAAGCTCCTGCTAGTTATCATCTCTCATATCCCATATCAAAAAGTTCATAACCATCCCTAATAAACCCTCCTCGCAGAAAATTATTTTTTGGGAAGCCTACCATATTATAAACCCTGATGTTTCTCCCAGCTCTACCCTCCTAAAGATTAACAACCATATTTTATTCAAAAAATTCAAACGATGGTTCCTTGAACCCAAATTCTTTAACTTTCTATTAAAAATCAATCTTAATGCACTTCCCACAAATCATTTTCTTGTACACCATCAGGGTTTCTCGGGCATTGATTCAATTTTCCCTATGTGTCTCAGAGAGGATGAAACCCCTACCCCCTTCTTTGTCACTGCCTCTCCCTACAACCATAGAGATTTTGCAGCCTTCATTTCAAAAAATAAAAATCCTACTCTTTCAACTCTCGATAGCATTCTTCATGATACCTTTCCCGAGATCCGCTCAACAACCTTCATCGTTTTCTCACTATGGTTCACTTGATGTCGGCTCATTTTTAATCCGGTTCCAAAGAGCTCACTGGACATATTCATTAATAAACTCAAAAAATTCATCTGAGGGACCAAAACCTGGCCCCTCCCTACATATTTGAAGCTACATGGCAAGCAATTCCCATATCTCTTTATAAGTTCCACTACTTTTATGCAATTGTGGCTTTTCTTACATCCAAATAACCAATCTATAATGGGTTTGCTTCTACCCGGGATTCATAGTGGCTTTCCATTCTTTCCCAAATTACTTCTAAAATCCGGCCTATCTCAATGAGGAAAATATCTCCTACGGAACTGGTGTAGCCTAAGTAAAATCTGCCCCTCCAGGGTCAAGGACTTTAGAATTACTCTCCTTGTAAATCACTGAAGTATAGCCTGACGTTCTGTTATCAAAAAACATTTCCCTTTTCCTTTGTAATAGAATGTTCAAACCTTGTTTGGCTTTTATCAATTGTCAGAGAGTATAATTCCTGTCTTTCATTGTAAAGTACTGTAACCAAATTGATTGATCTCACCTTCTGATTGTATCATCCATTTACTTGTATTCACTGTTCCGTAATAAAATTTCTATATTTATGAAAAAAAAAAACCATCACATAATCACTACTATATGGAGAATTTGCTAATGCTAAAAAAGATTCTGATTATTATTATAATTATGCATAATATGGAAGTTTCTTGTTAAAGTTTCAATAATAATACAATTATTTTCATTATACTAATAGTGATTAGATTCCCCCAAAAAAAGTTGAGGGTATTCTATCAATAGAGAGAATTTCCCTTTAATCTTGAGTAATAAGAAGCTACTAGATGGTAGTGTAATTTAATCTCTATATCCAAATCTGTTTTTGATTTTTGCTTCAAGTTGATAACCTATAACTTACCAATAAATGAATAGTTTTGAAAAAAAAAAAAAAAATCTTAATCCCCTGAAAATGCATGAGTATCTAAAATTTCCTTGCTGATGATTCAATAACATTACATCTATTTTTGGGATTATCTACCTATTGACTTTTTTCTGCACCAATGGACTCATTTCCTTACACATAGACAAAGAAACTTAGATACATGCACATATGATTATAATCTTAAAAAAAATAGGTAAAACTGTCAAACAATCTGTGTTAAAATTTGTCTATGTTTAAATTTATATGAAAATAAATATTTCTTCAGTCAATATTTCATGAATTTCTTTAAATAAAAAAAACTAGAAATCTGTCTTGCTTCTGTAGGTAATTGAAAATTCCTCTCTATACACTGGATATTTGTAATGAATTAATAATAAATATAAGCAAAAATGCAACTATAATATATTAAAATAATATAAAACAAAATGTATTCAATGAGAATACAAAAGATGCCCTTTTTAATCAAGTGTAGGAAATTTTTTTTAGCAAACTCTTTATGTATTAAAATATTATTACAATGATAAAAATGCTAATTACCTTCAGTGCACTTCTTTTTCCGTGTCCACCAATTGAAGTTTTCAGTTCGTTCAGGCCACCGCACAATGGAAACTGCAAAATGAAAAAATCAAAAGTTTTAAAAACGGCTAATATATTTTTTTTTAATTTAGAATTTTTTTAAAAAAAACATTTTAAGTATGAAATAGAAACATAGTTAAGATAAAGACCATTTAAATTCTCTATCAGACAAAGATTTCTTTAACAAACCCTCATAAAGAAATAGTGAAAAAAAATGGCAATACTTTCCAGGCTTGTCAACTCCCATGTCTGCCATTATTTTATTCTATACCTAAAAATAACAGGATATCTGTTTACAGTTTATGATTTAATAATTTGGTTATTAGCTGATTACTCAGGGGAGAAAACATCTCAAACCTTGATTAAAATCTAAAAAAAAAAATTGCAAGATTTATCCAGTTCATATCTGAATCTAGGTCAAATGCTGCAAATAAACACACTACCACTTCACCATATGTAGAATGACAAATCTACACATATATATATATTTTCATATATACAAAAACCAAATCAACTGATGCAAATAGTATTAAAATTTACATTCTGTATTAGTAATTAAAAACTAATACAACTAATAAGCAAAGAAAAAAAATCATTTTTCTATTTTTCAGGAATCATGAAATGTGATATAATTACATGACTGCATTTCTTGTTTAAAATTGTATTTTCCAAAAAAAAAAAGCCATGAGAAACATAGAGATACCTCCATTAAACATTGTTCCACTTAATTTTGCTTCTTTATCATATCCAATGTCAGACATTCCTTTTAAAATACATTTTTCATAAAGTGATGATTATTTAAGGTAGTACTTGTCATTTTTTTCACATTAAATTATTCGTACAGAAGCTAATGTGCTTTATAGGACTTTTTTTTTTTTTCCAAATAATGGAGTAAATACATAATCAAATGATTTCTTGCTCATGAATTCATAAGAAATTTGGTCTGCCATTCTATTACTAACAAACAATACAGAGCAAGAACAGTTGACTTAATATTTTAAAGAAAATTAAGTTATGAAATTATAAACAAACCATTGTGATTAGATAAACTGTTTATTCTCTACAAGATTTACAATTATCAAGTTATTGTCTCTATTATTTCATGATTAACAAATGTGGCCAATAAAGATTTTAATTTATTACAATTTATTTCATTGCACAATAGCATCAAAGTTACACATTAAAAAAAAAAAGCCAAAATAATTGAGAAGGCTTGGAAAAAAAAAAAATTTAAGAGGAAAATACATTTTTATTGGTCATAATTTATGAATATATAAAAAAGACCATGCTAAATTGCCCTTTTTGGTTCTCGTATTTGCTTTTTTAAAAATAAGCACATCTTATTTTAGCTGATCAATCATTTTTGCTTGGAAAGGAGCAATTTAAAATACTTTTATTGAAATTTTATAGAAACTATTATATTTCCAATTAAAAAGTTAAAAATGGAAGATTAAAGTGCTTTTAATTACTGTCAATAAGCATTAAACTATAAATCAGAATTCAACTAGGAGTGGCTGATGTGAGGAGTCAGGAGAAAACTAATATCTTCCAATCCCTTCAACTAAATATAATTACAAATATAATTTTATAATAATAAAAAAATACCCATAGACCATTATATGTATTTTCAGTTATTTAAACCAGCGGGGGGGGGGGGCAACCTTTTAGATGTTGCGACCACTAAAATAATTTTTAAAGGTTCGAATTAATACGAGCAAGAGTATGATATACACATATATTTATTTATATATTAATAATTTTAATTGTAACATGACTGTGCCTAGTCAAATTTGATGCCTAGTCAATAGTTCACAGAATTTGGTATTCTTATTTTGCTACTTTTTCTATATTGCTGACCGAGTAGGGGTTAATTGAACCCCTTTGAGGTAGATATTTTGCAA
The DNA here is from genome assembly GCA_028023455.1 of Epiperipatus broadwayi. Classification (NCBI taxonomy): domain Eukaryota; kingdom Metazoa; phylum Onychophora; class Udeonychophora; order Euonychophora; family Peripatidae; genus Epiperipatus; species Epiperipatus broadwayi. The sequence continues at coordinate 1,221,035 of JAQFVV010012458.1, forward strand.
GTCACAGTAGTATTTTGTAACAAATCAATTAGCAATATAATGTTTTTGTTCTATTTTACATATAATAATACAACTTAAACAAAAAAAAATTATTTAAAAATTTTCTTAAATGAGCTTAGCGAATTTAAATAATATCAGAATTTCTTTGCAGACCATTAAAATTACATCATGGACCATTGGTTGTCCACCACTGATTTAAACAATATGGTATTGTGTTTCAATTTTTCAGTGTTTCACTTAAAATTCTGCTTTTTAACATATCCTAAATGATAATCAATACACATATAAATTTATAAACATTCCAAACTCTTATAAAAGCCAGATAAATATTAATAAATATCTTTATAAAAGTTCAATACAAATATAATAAAAAAAAATATGATGTTCTGCACAATAACTGCCAAATCATACAATGGAGTATATTTTGTAAGGTTTAAGTTATCAATTTAATTCAACTAATTTAAATTATCAACTTCTATTTTCAAAGCCCACTGATCTCTAAAAACAAGAGACAATAAGTTCTACATTTTTAAAAAATTAAATTTATTTTCACGATATACATTTTAAATTTAAAAATAAAACATATTACATAACTTCTTAAATTACAGTGTGAGAATGTAATAAACTAAAAATTAATACATTTCCTTTCATACACTCTTAATAAACAATTATATTTTAAATTAATAATGATAAATGCTCAATATAATTAAATCAAAATTTGAACTGTACAATATATGTTTCTTATAAAAAAAAATCAGTTTACATAAAGTTTGTGGCAAAATAAAAACACTTTTAGCTTAATTATTATTAAAAACATTGTTAGAAATATTGTAACTATATTAAAGCAATAAAATTATTTTGAAAAAAAAAGTTACTATTAAGCTTTTCTAATCTAACAACTCCCACCATAATATTGAATATGAAATGAGTAAATCAATAAACATAAATGTCACAATGAATACCATTGGCTAATTCAGCACACATGTAAGCATAAGACATTTTACACTTCTTTATACTTTGTAAGGGTTTTTGTTACTAATTACATTTCTTATTCATTTATTTATAACTTTACCAGTGAAAATACTATATACATACATTGTGATGGTTAGATTTGGTACAGACTTTGAAAAAATACATGCTTTTTAAACATTTTTTATTGATATGATACAAAACTCATTTATAAATAAAAAGTCTTAATATTTAATTATAAGTTATTGATATTATATATAGAGCCGCAAATAAGCTCTTAACAAACTTTGCAGAATATCCCCAACCCCAGACAGTCATTTGTAATACAAGCTTGTTAAATTAGGTCATGTGACATCTGACTTTATTTCCTTGTAAGTTATTGATAGCACAATAATATAATTGAATTTATAGTTTATAAATCTAATATAGCAATTTTTACTTATTCACATGCACAATTATTTTAAAATATTTATAATTGATTTATTAAAGTTAATATTTATTTTATATTCAAATATTTTTACATGAGCTGCTAAAATATACTAATAAAGTGAATATATAATAGACTGAAATTCCAAGAAATTTATAATATCAAGTTATTTATTTTATAATAACAGTAATATGTTAATGTGAATATTTTAAAATAATGAAAAAATGCTTTATCAATTTCAATATAATGTATTAAATGTAAATATTATGTGTTCTATTTTCATTATGCATCTTAAAAGTAATTCCACATTCAAAAACTAATGCCATGTGTATTTGTCTTCAAGTAAACAATGACCACGAAAAGTGAAGATCAAGCTACATCTGTTTGAAAAATCCCATGGAAATTCCTATGTCAATCAGAGATAATAAATATATACATAAGTGTTCAAAAAGATCCACTGTGTATTATTTATTTACTGCTTACTACTAAAAAAAAAAAAATGTAAAAACAAATGAAGATGAGTTTTGCAAAGACTATTTAATAGTGATATTAGCGATTAAGCCAATGCACATGTGCTTTAAAGATAAATTATATATGAACCCTCTCACTTTTCCAGACACGATATAGTTTTTTAAAAAAGATGGAATGAATCCACCCATCCTTTCGACCTGAACATTTATGTATGGGCAAATCTTAAGCGTATGGAAATGAGAGCGTGAAGATGTTAAGCAATCACTTTAAATTACATTTATTATGCTTGAACAAATGATGCTTGTGAAATCTTTATAATTTACGATATGTCATTCTTCAGTTGAAATTAATATAGCACTATGTTTTTATACTGTAATAGTGATCACTATTTAACAAATATGTCCAGATGTAGAAAGTGATGAATTACTATTTATTTTATTTATTTGATATTTTGTGCTGCAGAGTTTTAACTTTTTCTGCAATCAATTTCCCTTTTTGAAAGACTTCGGAAGTGTCTTGTCTAAACAAAGCTCTGCATTGTATTCTAATCTATTTATATCAATCCACTTCTTTAGAATGTCTTTGAGATAATTTTCATAATGTAAATGGAGCTTGCCTGTCCCAGGAATTGATGTTCATAATTTATTACAAAATAAGCTTTTAGAAAGTCTTATATTTTTCATACATTTTACACATCCAATCCAGTGAAGATGTGATTTTATAATAATGGTCTCTAGAATATCACATCTAACAAATTAATGAACACATTGATTGATCGTTAAATGTTGCTATTGTATTTTAAAAATTTTAAGAAACATTCTTAAATAAAAAAATTCTAATGTTTTTATGTTACACTGATAAAGAGTCCAAAAGTCTCCTTTCCATACAATAAGTTGTATAAAATAACAGTTCCATATGCACTTAATTTAGTTACAATAATTATTTCATTGTGATAAAATTCTCTCTCTTAAATTATTAATAACTCGGTTGACATTAATGTAAACTTTCTATTGACACTGCAATTAACAATTGTAAGCTTTTAAAAGTAGGACCCATTTTTCATAGTTGATAGTAAAAATTTTAATTAAGATAGATATCAGAAATCACTACGGATCATTAAAAACAACAATAGAGTTTGGAACCAATCAGAAACAATAAGTGTCCATTCATATTGCATAAAAGTAAACTTACACTACTGTACTTTTACAGCATCTTTTGTTAATATTGTGAATACAAAATAAGCTTACATATAATCTGTTTATCTTTTTATTATTTATTTTGCTAAGAGATTATTAAATATTTGTTTCTACATAAATGTGTGCGACATTTACAATAAGAATTTATTAGATTACAATAGCTTTTTAACAGGGAATTAATTAACTGAAAATTTACTGACATTAAATGAGAAAAAATCTGAAAGCACTCCTTATCAATAAAGTTATCATTTTTTGATTTTTATAAATAAATATATGATCAATATTAATATTTCAAAAAGAGTTGTTATTATATGAAGTTATATTTTATTAAGATATGTACGAAATTTGTAATTTTTAGAGGTAAACATTTTTGTTTATTAAAATATATATTTTTTGCTAGAAGGAAACTAAATCTTTTATTATGGAAGATTTATTTCTAGGTTCATTTAACAAAATCTGTAACAAAAAAAAAAAAAAATGGAAACATAAAATAGAAAATGTATATTCAATAGAAAAAAAATACCCCCCCCCCCAATAAAAAGCAAAATGAACAGAGTTCGTTCAACAAAGTATCATTTAAAAGGTTAAAAACAGCAACAGGAACAATTAAATCTGTGCTGCATCTAAGTTCATTTTTCTATTTAAAAAGTTACCAAAATATTTAAATAAGTTCATATTTTCAAACTAATAACTATCTAAAGTAAAATTTGCTAAGGATTTTTTTTCCCATCATTGCCTGATAAGAAACTTCAAAGGTAAGCCAAAATCTTTATATGTTGTATTCAAAATATTAAGTACATTCTATGAATTGCCTTTTAAATTGGCAAGCCATAAAATGAAGTTTGTTTTTTGCTTTCCAGTGATTCAAATTAAAATTTTTATCAACACTATATTGCATCTTGATTCTGATTCATTAAATAGCAAGGTTATAGTTCAAAATATAGATTGTAATACAGATGGAAACATAATGGAGGAAATTAATCATAGAATTAAACTTGGTTGGAGTGCTTTTGGTAGAAATAACTTGATACTAAAAGGAAATATGCCTATGTGTTTGAAAAGGATGGTTTTTAACAAATGTATTTTACCAGTTCTTACTTATGGATCTGAGACTTGGACACTTAATAGAAGAGCAATACAGAGACCAGACCACTCAAAGGAGATGGAGAGATGTATGTTGGGAGTAACAAGAAGAGATAGAAAATGAATGTATGGGTAAGACAACAAACAGGTGTTACTGATCTTATTGAAAAAATTAAAAGATTGAAATGGAGTTGGGCTGGACATATTGCTAGAAGAGATGATAATAGATGGACAATTGAAATTTTAAACTGGATTCCAAGAGATTGTAAAAGACCCAGAAAGAGACACATGTGAGATGGATGGATGAAATAAGAAAATGTGCAGGGGTGTTGTGGAGAAGAGAAGCTAAAGATCGGAGAAGATGGATTAAACTTGGAGAGACCTTCATCCTGCAGTGGATTGATAATGGTTGATGATGATGATGTAATACTAAACAAAATTTTAATACCAGTATTACATTATTAAAAAATTCAAAGTGTATTAGGTGAATATTTTTAAATAAATAATATACACTTTTTTTTCAACATTTTTAATAAAATTTATTCATTACATTAACAACAACAAAAAAAGGTATAAAAAGATGCGTAATGTTTAATTTACTTATAATAATACATGAATAGTATATAAATGAAACATTATTTTTAAAAATTGTGATAATTTACCTCATACAAAAACAATGAAAAAAAAAAGTGCAGTATTGCAAAAAAAAAAAAAAAAAACTTCATAAAAGGATTATATGTTAAATAATTGCAAACATTTTCTTTACTAATTTTTAAAAAAAAATTGGAACAAAAAGATATATATTTTAATAATTGCAAATACTTAAGAACTTAAACTTTCCTTATGTATTTTCATAAAATATATTCTGAAAAAAGATAAACTATTTAAATTCAGCACTTAAATGAGAACGAATCTTCATACAAAACCTTTAATTTATAGAAAAAATTATTTTCAATTCAACATTCATGGGTGATATTGTATTTAAAAAAATCACATATATGTTAACTATAAACAATGTTAAGCCTTATGTTCAAAAAACATCACTTCTTTCTTAACCAGGCTATTCAATCCTTGAGCTCTCTTAATTATTGAGTTAGAAGATATTTTTTCTCTGATAGCTAATTCTAATTTATCTTTTAGTCTTAAATTTTTGCTCATATTCATACTAGCATTAGTATTTGCTCATATATCTCTGTCAGTTTTCTTCAGAAGAAAAACATCTTATTAAATGAACTACTATTTTAGTAATAATATACTTATTAAGTGATGAACACAACAACTAATCTAAGATGTCATCACTTTCTACACCATTTTGTGAATATTAAATTCCATATAATAAATTTGTTCGTCTTTGTAAAATTCAGTACTGAAATTCTTTTGTAAATGAACAATTTTGACTACTAATATTTTCAATCATAAAAATTTTATTGATATATCTGCCATTAAAAGATTTGCTTTTTTGCGACAATGCATCTACTGCTAATTTTATAGATAAGAGCAGAGATTGCATTTGATAATAAATTAAAGTCATTTTCAGAGAAAACTATATTGGACTTTAAATCTATTAAAGCTTTATACACCCAATGCCTATCATTGTGAAATCTTTTGAGCATACATAATAAAATGATTCCAATGAGTTTTAACATCTAATTGTGAAGAGATTTCATTATTAAATTTTACTTTAACATAATATTATAATATTTAAACAGCATTAAACTGTTGTACATGCGCTTTGGATTTTAAATATAAAATGAATGACTACTAAACACTTCAACCACATAATGGCCATCTATCTTTTCGAACCCAAACGCTTTTGTATGGGCGAATCTTAAGTGTTTGAAAGTGAAAGCGTGAAGATCTTAAATAATCACTTTAAATTACTTTTACATGCTTGAATGAATGACACTGGTGAAATTTATTAGAATTTACGATAGGTCATTCTTATTTGAAATTAAATGTATGTAAATAGGTCAATTATTTTATATAGCGCATGTGCAACAGTTTAAAGCTGTTTAAATATTATAGTTTATAAAAAAAACATCGCGCTATATAAAATAATTGACTTATTTAACATAATATTGCAATTTATCATTTTTAGTAGGGGACCATCTAAAACTTCTAATTACTTGTCTGATCTAAATTACTAAAGGTGAAAAATCTATGTGGCTAAGATTTCAAATATTTTCAAATTGTTTTGACAGTTACACTATTGTTATTTTCATATGCTTCATCATTTATATATTTGTTTTCATCCTCTATTTCTGCAAAATTATCTTTAAAAGAGTCTTCTTCAAAATTATCTTTAAAAGAGTCTTCTAAATCCTCCTTATTTTTTTGATATAGCACATCAGTTATAGTTAAGTTAGCATGTGCTAAAGTAGCTATTGTTTGACCATCAGTTTCCCCACTTTTAACATTATAAAAGGACCATCTGTAATAATAAACATAATATAATTTCAAACAAATTAAATTTATTTAAATTTAATTTTTGTTGTATTAGTTTGATACACTTTTCTGCAGGCAGTTTACCCTGTTATACAAACCAACCCAATGTTCCAAAAATTATTGAAAAAAATGTAAATTTATATTTAAATAGCATTTACTTCAAATTGATATCCATTCTTCAAAAGTAAGACTAAACATTTTCCCTTTAGTTTTAAGCAATTTCATTTTTTACTTTATCACAAATTTGGTCGCTAAAATCTACCACCATGTTTCTAATTATATTTCCCATTTTTGAAGCCCCTGGAAATTGTATTCATGTCGAATATCGTCAGATATAATAAAAATGCTGAATGGTAAACTATCAAGAGCTGCAATTTTTGCAAGTATTCTGTCAAATTTTTGTATTGATCAGATTTAAAATATGTGATAATTGAAGGCTTTCTTCTTATTTTTTTGCTAAATTTTCTTTGGTTTTGTCTGACTCTGTAAGTGTAATAAAAGTTTCTGTACAACTTTTTTTCAAATCAATAGTATGCATTGTTTCTAAATGTGAATGCAAACCAAAAGTAGATCTATCAGCTCCTTTTACTTTTTTTGGACCTTTTTTCATTTCGAAAATTGGTTAGAATTATTGATTAGGAAGTAATATCATACTGAAATCACTGAACTTGCATTATTACCCTTCTGATGTTCTTGAAATTTAATTTCTTTATTCATTATTCCTTAAGAAATTAATACTACTATAATTAATAAATCAACATAAATTTTAAAAAATAACTACCTTCTAAGATTCAGTATTTAATGTTTCTCACATGATGCAATTTTGTTGCACAGTATTCAGTACTGATCACAGTGGAAATAAAATGTGGAGATTCCCTGCCAGTTGCCAGGGAAACACCAGTGCATTCCTTATATGATTGCTATATATTTAACAAATCTACTAATTATTTTTAAAATTATTATTTAGAATTTAAAATTTAAATAACTTCAATTACAATATTTAAAAAAAAAAAAATTAATGTAAATTTTCCAACCTTATGATTAGCATCATAACAGATGGGTTTACTAAAACATAAAAATATATTTTTAAATTAATATTGATACAGAATACTCATAAATAACGAAATATCATTATTTTTCATAAAAAAACCAGCATTCAAATATTGAAAGAAAATGTTTGAAATCCCGATATTCAGGATCCTGATATTACAATCCCTAGTTCCAAAGACAATAATCATAAAAATCAAAAACAAAATAGAATTAATACATATTCTTCTGTAATTGCATTTTGATGTTTTGTTTTAGCAAAAAAAAAATCCTTGTTGGTGTCATTGTTAAAAAAATTTAATTTTGTCAAAAATCAAGAAATGGTAAGTTCTACATTGCAAGTTTTGGTGATAGTAATGATATTCCAATCATGCACAAACATGTATTTATTGTGAGAAAGTGATAATGAATAAAATCATGGATACTTTTCTGTTTTACAGGCAAGCAAAATGGTGCCCATAATTTTAATAAGTGTACATGTCTGGGATCCTACAATTTTTTTTTTTTTTTTGGAATGTGTTAGTTATTAAATGAAAAAAAAGCTAATAAATTAAATGAAATAAAAGTAATAAATTCTGATAAATTACATTAATAATCTTTATTTCATTTTTTTTTTTTTACTTTTAATGTGGAAGTGATGATACGCTCTGAACTTTAATGTTTTCGGTGACACGTATAGAGAAACCAATGGGTGCTTCATTGTGTTATCACTCTCAAGTTTTTTATTTTTCAAATGAAATTTGTTTATATATAACTCATTTTTCATTTGCATGCAATGTGTATGAAATAAAATTTGATAGCATACAAAATATACAGCATTCTAATGAAATTTTTCATTTGAATTATTTAATTATTTTCATTGATTTCTTGGGTTCAGATTCAATCTCTTTATTTTCTATATATACAATGAATTTTTTTTATACTCATTTATTTTACATGTAATTTTCAGGAACCAATCTATTGTGTAAAAAGAGGATTAGGTGTAGATCACAATTTAATTCAAAAGCTCATTATTTTGCCTAATTTATTGAAGGAATTAAGATTATCTCTACAAACATAATATAAAGACATCAAAAAAATTTCATATGTGAATGCTTGCTTGGTAAGCAATAATGTTTTCATTAGTAAGATATTTCTAAAAATAGAATACAGTAGGGAGATGTATTTAAACAAAATATTGAAATCTTTCAAAAAAAAATATCCTGCAAAAAAAAAGTTTATAAACAGTATTGCAATATATCATTTGTATAGACATAGTAGACATCGTAAAATTCATCTTTACTGCTTACTTCTTAATTTTTTTGACCCTTATTTTATTTTTATTTTGTTTTTAATTGGAATGACCATACTCATTTAAGAATGGTTGATATTGATGATAAAATGTTAAAAATTATAAATAAACTAGAAAAGTTCTAATATCAAAAAAATAAATAGAAAAATAAAATTGTATAGTGAGAAATGAAAATGTGTGAGTATTTATTATTTTGATGGTAAAGCAAACAAATGAAAATTCACAATGAAAAAGTTTTATAAGTAAAAGCACTATTAATAATAAAATATTGATAACATAATGATTATACATAAGGAAAAAATTAATGAATATTGAAAATAATGGATTGAACCAGATCCCTCCAAATAAACATTATTCTTGCTGGGTTTAAATACTTTTAAACACAACCTTTTAATACCTTTTGGAATCTAAACTTTAATAAGTTTTAATATTTACTTTAATATATCTAAATCTTATGGGAACAGACTGGCACTTCAAGCGTAGGGGAGAATACCACTGATAGCATAGCCATTAATGATATCCACAGTCAGATCAGGCTATACAAAACCTAACACGACCACATTTCCTGACCGGGACCCACCTTGACTGATGGAACAAAAACCTGCCATCAAAAGCATTTTATGTTTTGAAGATCAAACTCAGGGGCCAGCTGACCGTATGTTATATAGCCAGAATTTTGAATGAGAGGCACACAATCCAGCATTTGAAATATCCCAAGCTAGTTTCTACTCTTAACCAGGGGTCTGCCCATTTACTTAACACATATAAACATTTATATTTTTAAATAAATGGTAATGCAGTGATAAAAGAGAGAAAACAGACCAAATAATAATTAAGCAAACATTAATATTTATTCATGCACAGACATATCTAACATAATATAAAATAACATAATAAAATTATAAATGATTAGCTCAGGCTAAATTTATAAAGTCCTCTTCATTAGAGATATTTCCTTTAAAAAAATATCAAGTGTCGATAGACAGTGATCAAAATATATTTACATAGGCTTTCATGATATTAGATGACACCGTTCATTGGGTTTTGTTTTGCATCAGTGTTACTTTCCAACTAATTGGTTTTTTGGTCTCCATCGATAGTTTCAGGCTTTGTCTTCCATTCTGAGACTTGACAATCGGAGAGAGAGAGAGAGAATAGCAGTAGCATCTATTTCATGACTTAAGCATTGATTCCAGACATGGACATTTGATTTTAGCAGGACTTTGGGGCCTAAAGCCCAATCAAACATTTCTAAGGTGTTCTAACAGTACATGGCGTTAGTTCTGTGGCTTCTGCAATAATATTTCCCATAGCAGTAGTGACTAGCTCTATTCTGTCTTTAGATTTCTGAATCTCTGGAGCAATGAATAACGTAATCAATCAATGACAGCATGAAGACCGGAATGATTTATAGACTCAAGAGTGGAATATAAAACAATACATGTTTGCAACTTTTTATACTTTTTTTCCTCCCATTGTTCTTTTCCTTATCATGGCTTTAAATCTATATCACATTTTGAATCTATTTTTTTAATTATTTTTACATTTTCTTTAATCTAATTGATTTTTACATTTTCCCTTAATCTAATCTTTTTTTAGATTAATCTACTATCTCTTTGCATTTAGCGAATAGATAGCTTAATAGTTTTTGATTATTACAATTATTGATTTCGATTTTATTATCAGTCAGCAATCTTACTGATATTCCAAAAGTTTTCTTATACTAACTAATTATTTAATCCTTTTTATTTTAGATTTCTCACTTAGGATTTATTTTTAGATATTTATTCTTATAACTTTATTTTATTTTATCTTATAAAAAAAAGTTTTCTTTAAATCTTTTTTTTTCTAATTCTTTTCCCTACTGCTTTATATACACAATCTTTTATCTTTACAAAAGTACATTTTAAAAATTACTTCTTAGTTAATTATTACTTTTTTGACTACTCTTTTTATTGGATTTTGTTTTTTAATAAATCTGATCATATATTTTTTTAACTTATGAAATATGTAACACAGATATATGTAAGTTTTATAACATATATCTTGCTAGCATTACAATAAGGAAAAAAAAAAAAAATGAATAGTGAAAATAATGGATTGAAATATTGTTGGAGATCAGAGAAGAGATATAACAATGCAGAAAAATACAGATTACAATTAACACATGAATAAATCATAACTTCAATAAACTTTGTAGAGGAAATATCATAATAATGATTTCATGAATTAAAAAACAAAAGGATTTACATATAAAAAGCATATAGTAATAAAAAAAACAAGAAATTGCAATATTAATTAAGAAATAGTAAATAATAATTTAGTAGCAAACAAATTGAAATTAAATATTAAGAGTATAAGAAGTTGTAAGCCAATGTCTATTAATTAATTAAAAAGAGATATATATTAAAGAAAAATTTTCAACAGTATTATTTAAAAATAAGTGCAATTAAGAACAAAATATAAAATAATGTAAATTCAAACAGAAAATTTTCTAGAAAAATTTAATGGGCAACAGATTATAAGAATAGAAAAAAAGTTTTGAGTTAATAATGAATTGATTAATAAAAACATGGATAGAAAAGATAAAAATAAAGATAAATACTGAACTAAACAGAAATATTTATTAAAAATTAGCAATATATTAATATATATAATAAATAATAAGATAAATGTAATTAAAAAGGAAATGTAATGAAATTTACAAAAGAAAAAGATAAATATAATTTCATTTGTATTAGAATAAATAAAATTGAGTAAAAAAAAAGTCACAGAAATAAAATAAATGAATCACAGAATGATAAATTACTAATTCAGTAAACCACCAATTCATATTTATGATACAATTTAATTTAAAAATTATGTATATAAAAACATTAGCAAAAATAATATAATAAAATAGACTACTTATGTGTTAGACCTGCCATAAAATATCCTGATAATCTAAAGTATACTATAACATCATGAAATTATCTGGGTATGACTAATCAAAAATAAGGTATACATGTCACTTATTGCACATGTTAAAGCTAACATTGTTATAAATTTACTGTACACATTACAGCCAACATTACAGTTAAGTGAAATTTTGTCTTCTGTATTGTAGAAAATAATCAAAATTTGGGATTTACTCCTTACTGAGATTGAGGCTGTGCACTTTTTTCAAACGTATAGTATTCTGCCTTCATAAAAATTCTGTGGAAATGGGCATGATATGTAAATTTATCTCCACCGTTTGAATAAAAAATGGTGATGCAACACTGAAGATTGTCAAAGTAAAGTAGGCACTCAGAAGGGAACATGGTTTGAGAGCTCTAGAATGATGGCACTATGCTTTATTTATAACTAATCTCAAGAATTATCATCCATCACATGCGGAAAAGCACAGCTGGATATGTCTAATAACACCATCAGAGACAGGATTAATTATAAGAGAGAAGTCTGTACCTGTGCAATCTTATCATGAGAAAAACATAAAATTGGAGGCCTAACAAAGTAGTTAAAATAGACAAGAGCATTTTTACTAAATGTAAAAACCAAGCTGGACAGATACTTCCCGAGCAGTGGATACTTGATGATTTGTGCAGGGAGATTGATGACTGTTTCATCATCAGAATTTCTGGACAGAATGGGGACAACTCTGATGGAAACAATCCAACAAAATGTGGAACAGGGCTCAACAATTTATTCAGACTGCTGGCGATCCTACAAAAGTGAACTGCTAGCTGCTGACTACAAATATTTGCATGTGAATCATACTTACGACTTGGATTATCCAGAAACTAGTACACATACACAGAATATATGGTACAATAAAAAACAAGGAATAATTCACCAGCACCTTGATTTGTATTTGGAGAATGTATGTGGTGGAGACTTGGCAACGAAGGCGACACCTTTTTCAGCATTTTGGACAATATAAAAAATGTCAATCCGCCACAATGATTGTGGTTGTATAATTTTTTTTTTAATTAAGTTTTGCTCAACAAAAGTTTACTTGCTTATTTTTTATTACAGGCTAAACTTCTTACTTTGTCATTTTGTTTTAGAGAAATTGATTACGCAAGTTTGTCAAAATATCTCATAAAGATGTTATTTTATGAGATATTGCATGAATAATACTCCATAACAGGTCTAACACTAAATAGTTATAAAACAGAAAGTCCTGAAAAAAAGAGCACACTTTCATACATATATATTCAAATTTAGATGGAATACATGTGAAAATATTCACTCCGCATATTTTATTTCATGTGAAATCAATTGCTTTCATTTTATCATTATAATTGATATCATCGTCAACACTAAAGCCATTTCAAATTAAATTTTTATTTAACAATTTACAGCAGTGATACAGTGAGTGTAAAATAATGCTTTCATTGTGATAGCAATCATCACGACAGATTAAATGCGTAAAGTGAAAAAATGTTTGACTAAGAAATGATTTATGAATTGATGCTATTATTAATAAATGCATATGAAATTATAAAATTTCTAATTTTTGACTTTTATTTAATTTTTTTTTTTTGAAACTGTAAATGATGAGTTCATAGATAAGTATGCACTATAGTAAGAGGGAATTGGAGTACAAAAACAAGAGAAATATATATATATAAGGCATTGATAAAAACTAAGTCAATTTCATGCTAATTGAAATAAAAATTGAAGTAGTTGTGAGTGAAATATACTATGCAAAAATGAAAAATAAGGTTGTAAAAACTATATATATCTAAGGTGAAGAATATCTAATCATAGACAAAATTATAAAATCCAACTGAAAGATTAAGGAAAGTAATGCTTAAAATGAATACTTATTTAAAAAAAAAATTAAATAGCTAGAAAAAAAAAATTAAGACAAAAATTAGTGAATTTAATAAGAAGTTAATTAAAAAAATTAACAATGGCAGGGAAACATGCAAAATATTTTGAAAATATAATGAAGTGTAAGAAATTATTAAATGCGAAGGGAAGAAGAATAGATTGGATGGAAGCTGAAATGTTAGTAGATATGATAAGATAGGCAATATTGATTTAAAAAATAATAAGAATAATAATACTTTACATGAATGGAAGATTATAAAATTAGAATACTATATGGAAAAAAAAAACCACTTTACATTGTTATCTATTTATAGATCAATAGCAGTAACTTTCACAATTTATAACATTTTATATATGCATTAATGGGTAGGATTATATTCAGAATGGATTTTTTTTTCATAGAGATTGAGTAGAACAATTCTTTTCATTGCTATTCAATTGAATGAAATATCCTATAGCAAAATAATTGTTTATAGTCTTTTAGGTATAGGAAAAGCATATGATATGGTGGACAAAAATAGAATGATAGAGAAATCTTGAAAATACAAGAATAAGTTTGAACATGTTAAGAATAATTTGCAAAAATAATTGTTATAAATACCAAATAGTGAATATGATTGTAAAAGAACTGTTCACTATTTGATTATTGATTTTGTTTCTAAGACAAAGAAAGATTAGGGATGAAAAATGGGGTTCCCATAGAGAGAACAAAGAGAATATATAATACAGCACTTCTCTTTTTTGTATAGGATATGTCATTTGTCTATAAATAGTTTTAAAAATATGCTGTTATTTGATATATATACATATTATAAGAAGAAATATAAAAATTAAATTAAATGAAAAAATGTATAAGATATTAATAATTAATGGCAAAATAAAATTGAAGAATAAAAAATGGGAGATAATTGTCTTAAATAAATAGAGTATAGGTATCCAGATACTATGTTAAAAGAAAAATAAATTTTACTGGGCAAATAAAAATTAAAGTTGAGACATTGAAACACATAAAAAAGGGATGATTAAAAATTTGTCACATCTATCATAAAACAAATATGAGATATATAGAATAATTTGGAAAAGGAGTAATGGTAACTGTTTTAAGCTTTTTGTGCCATAAAAAATGCTTAATTTCCAAATATTAAATTTTTAGATAGAATATAAAAAGAAGTAGATAGATAAGCACTTGGTAGTGTATTGTAGATAGAAAATGAGCCGATTTAAAAGAGAAAATAGGATGATTTTTTTTTTTTTTAAAGTGTCATAGCATCGGCCGGGTCGCGAACCCGCAACCCGGGCAACTGCCTGCAAGTGCAAGGCAGTCACGCTGACCTCTCGACCACCAATGCAAGACTGAATTTATTTTTTAATGACGGAAATTATAGAAGAATCAAAAATATTTATAAAATTTTGATATATAAATAAATATAGAGTATAATATTCAAATATTTTCCCCCAGTTATTATACTAATTGAAATTGATTATTTCAATGTTTTAAACATTGGCTAAGAAAATATTTTAGTCACTAAATATATGTAGACAATGGCTGAGAGCGCTGTTGGCTGATGAAGCCAGATTCATAGCTTGAAATCTGGCTTCACTTGCCGAAAGCGTGCTCACCCATTGCCTAGACATATATATATACTGAATAAAACCTCTTCTTAGCCAATGTTGAAAATTTTAAAATAAATCAATAAATATAGAATATTAAAATAATGTTTAATAGGGATGTGTGGAGAGAACAACAATACAGTGAGTTAGAAAACTTGGCAATATGCCAAATTAAAACTGAATTTATTTCTATATATTTTTACAAGGAATGCAATAAATGTAAGAGAAAATATTATAGATAAATAATATTGAGGGGTGGGGGTGGGGGGGAATATAAAAAAGTAACTAGGAAAAAAATAAAATATAATAAATAGACCATCATGATTTGATGCAATGACAGTGAGAGATTCTGGAGTTCAAAATCTATGGATTGTGATCCAACTTGATCATTTTTAGAATTTTTAATCATTTCAATCACTGTATATAATATCAAAAGATATATGACAATGCTAGAGAAAGAATGTTGTTATTTGATATAAGAGCAGGAGTCTTGGATACAAAGAAAAAAATCAAAATGGAAATGAGAATTTGAACTGTATACAGTGTATATGATTTAAGGGTGTGTGGGGGGGGGGAAGCATTTAATTACTTTTTTTTACAATATGTGATGAAGAAAGAGAATCAGGATTAATTGCACAAAAAATGAATGAAACATAAAAGTTAAGGAAGAAAAGATTTTTAGGGTTTCTGTTTGGGTCTTCATGATATACAAAAGATAATGGATCATCAAATCAAATTTTGTTAAAGGATAGGCAAGAAAAAAAAATGGAGAAATATACCAATGTCTAGAAAATGATTTAGTAATTATAGATTCAAAAAGAATAGAAGGAAAAACAGTTTCATAATTATATATAATTTCTGAAATAGAGAAAATGTTTAACATAGCTAACAGAGTATTTGGGAATATGATCTATGCACAAATTATTTTAATCTAAAGAAGCCACTTCATATCTCATCATGTCACATGTTTTTGATTAAGAAGCAAGGAAAAAAGCAAAACATTATAGCCTATAAGGTAACCAAATAGTCAGAAACTTATCATGAATATCTGCATTACTGTTTCATGTCCATTTATTTTATTCACTTCTTATATCTTGACATCTAAAGCAAAAACAGGTGGCACCCCCATCAGTAAAAGATGACAATAAAGTAAAATAAAAAGTAAAAATATGAAATTATAAATTAGACACTTGGAAAAGAAAGAAAAAATGTTAATAGTGAGGAAAATGAATACTTACAAAATTTTAAACAAAATTTATCCAACTGTCACTGCTGTGAATCTATTCGTTCGCAACCACCGCAATCATTACTTCAATTTTTTTGTTTTTTTCATGGCACATTCTCATACTGAAAATATGTTAATATTAGCCATTACTTTTACTTTACTTTAAAAAAAACACTAAAATCTACAGTACTTACATATACACACTCACACAGAAATAATTTAAATATGGTTTATTTTACTTTGAAAGGTCAAAAATAAAAAGAAATAAACATTTAAAAAAACAGTTCTCATATAATTTGAATTTCATTTTTGATTTTCTCCTTGAATAACACCTAATTTGAAAAACTATCTAAATAATTACATTCATATTAAATGAACATTTATGATATCAGCATATTTGGATCACGTTTATTGGAAAAATCAAGATACTGAATGACTTCTTTGATAGAGGGTGATGTATTCTAAAGATATATAAAGTAGCCCTCTCAAAAACAAGTGATTAAGGACCTGATCTCTTCTGATAAACAAAAAATGTTTGTGAATTAAGGTCTTTAAAAAAAAAAGATTTCTGTAATAAGATAGGCTTTTATTTCAATACGAATAGTTCTACTCCAAAGAGATTTACTAATCATGGGTATAAAATTTTCAGTAAATGCATTACATACTTTGGCTTGAATTCAGCAGCATTTTTCACATCCTTCTACTTGAATGCATTGTATCTGATATTCCAATAATTTGTGTAATTGTTTCACTATTAAATTGTACTTTTCACTAGTCATATTTCTATTGTTGTGATTCTAATTTTAATATATACAGAAAAAACACTGAGAAATGGCTAGTAAAATACAATTATCCACCTTTATAGCTTATTACCTTAAAATATGAAATCTATGTTAAATTTTGTGCTTCAATTTTATGCATGCTGAAATATCAAGTTAAAATATATATCAAATAAAATGCTAATAATAGAGTCAATAGTGTATAAAATAATGAAAATCACTGTATGCATAAAAAATTATTCTAAGCACTTTTAAAGCATAATTTCCAGCAGTTCATATCTTCAAATAACTAAAACTATTGAGGATCTAAAATTGTTAGCATAAGAAATGAATTTTCAGACATCGTAAATAGTGATTTAAAGTGAGTGGTCTTTCCTCACGCTTTCCTTGCCAGTACTTCAGATTTGCTCATATATAAGCATTTGAGTTGTAGGAATAAGTGGATTCATTTTATTCCTGCATAAATACTATATCTTGTATGGGAAAGGAAAGTATTCATTTATTATTAA
Organism: Epiperipatus broadwayi; assembly: GCA_028023455.1. Classification (NCBI taxonomy): domain Eukaryota; kingdom Metazoa; phylum Onychophora; class Udeonychophora; order Euonychophora; family Peripatidae; genus Epiperipatus; species Epiperipatus broadwayi. The sequence continues at coordinate 1,238,909 of JAQFVV010012458.1, forward strand.
CACTCGCAAAGCGCATGCACAATTAGCTTGAAAAGCTGATATTTGAATGTAAAAATGTGTCTTAGGAAAACAGCTTGAGGGGAGGGGGGGCAATTAATGCTAAAATAAAAGAGCAAAATTAATAGATCTTTATCATTACTGTTAGCTTCTTAGTATTTTTCTAAAAGATTCTTTATTCTATATTTGATCTTCCAGCTCAAACCTATATTTTCCTACACTTAGCTCTCTTTTTTTTTCTGCTCCCATTTTTTATTTTATTAAAAGAGAGTCAGATTATATATTAATTTTTCCATTCATCTCATTATATTAACTTAATTCACTCAAAGAAAGACCTCAAGTAACAAAAACATGAATTACCAGGAGAATATCCTTATAATAGGCCTACATGGGGGGGGGGGTTTCCATTTTGGGGTTTTATTTACAAGTTGATAGCCTATATATATAAAAGAATGGGACTACAGTAATATAGGAATGAATAAGAAAAATTAAATATTAAATCAAAATTCAATCCAGATGTTATGACTGCTAGATTTAATAATAATTTTTCACGAAAAAAAAAAAAAACTATTCTTTTAAAGCAAATTGCTTGGCTGAACTTAAGTTTCTTTGAATAGTTTATTTCTGAAACTATATTCCTTGCAATATTAAATAAAATGACTAAAATAAAGCTACTTACACTGGATACAACCTAATGATGGACAACAGTCAATAAACTGCCAAAGTTAAAATCTTTAAATTCAAACAATCATTGTAATTATAATAATAATAATAAGATTGAAAATAGTGATAACTAGACTTTTTAATTAGAATGTGATTAATAACAATTATTTTTTAGGACAGTCCAAACCAGGCCAATCTTATACTAAAAAATATATAATTAATAACTTGAAAAATGGTTACGGTTTTTTTTTTTACTTTTATTTTATAATAATGATTATTTTTCTCAGCTTTATTGCTTTTCATGTTATGTTAACTTTATGATAATGTATGATACCTTCTATCATATAAAATGAAGTTATTGCTCTTCCTAATGTGTTAGCATTACATCAATATATTATAACTTGATTAATATATAAAGTGAAATTGTAATTATATCTTGAACCAAAAATTCACTAAAATCATAAGAACACATAAATTAGAAGCAATGCTATTATTGGCAGTAACAGTAGTCATTACTATGAGATATTTCTGTATAACATCAGAATAAATAAATAATAATAAAATATAAACAAGGCAAAACTCTTCATACAGTAGTGCCACCTTGTGCCAAACAGAGCAATCAATGGATGCCAGAAGGCTTGTGTATAAAATTCCTATCTAGTGCCTACTCATCCAATATCCCCAGACTAGTTTCTGGCTTGTGGCCTTAGTCAGTGAGGAGCCTTGGATCTGAGAGCACTGCACCTAGATCTTAGGATCCCCAGACTAGTTTCTGGCTTGTGGCCTTAGTCAGTGAAGAGCCTTGGATCTGAGAGCACTGCACCTAGATATTAGGATCCTAAGACCTAGGTGCAGTGCTCTCAGATTCAAGGCTCCTCACTGACGAAGGTCACAAGCCAGAAACTAGTCTGGGGATATTAGATGAGTAGGCACTAGATAGGGATTTTATGCACAAGCCTTCTGGCATCCATTGATTGCTCTGGTTGGCACAGGGTGGTACTACTGTATAGAGTTTTGCCTTGCTTATTAACAATTATGTGCTAGTATAAGAGATAGTGATCATGTGATGTTTAGTGGTTTAATAATAAAATATATTTAAAAGTATAACACTGATAATTTGTGAACTCACTAATACAAATATATACATTTACAAGTATACCTATATTAAGTCTTTAATAAAAGAAATATGTTTAAAAAATTTTAGTAGAGCTAATTTGATATTTAAAATATTTATTATGAAAAATAAAATTAAAAGATTTACTTGAAAAAATACATAAATATTAAGTTTATAACTCAAAAATATTTTTTCTATAAAATTGTAATGCTTAATTATTACAAGTGAATAAAAACACTTTTTTTTTTTACTATTTCAAAAAACATATATGTCACTATGACCATGTACACATAAACCTAATAACATAATTAATACATTATTGGACTATCAAATAATATTATAAATGGTTGCATCTAACTATCAGTTAAATATTTGGCTATTCTATAATATCTAAACCTTAGTTAAATATGAGCTAACAGAAGATGCTTAATAAACTCATTCATAATACCATTGTATCTATCTAGTCTCATTATTTCTGGTCATCGGAAGTAAAACTGTATATGACAAGGAAATCAAAGTAATACTTCAATTGCAACATTATGCCATTATTCAGAAAAACTGCAATGAGCATATGTATAAATTTATGCATTTTTTAAAAAGTAATCATTTATTGTTATATAAATAATATTTCATGTCTCAAGAGTAATAAAATAATTCATTTCTTAATTTCTTCTATAATAATAAAGCAAACAAATAATATTGAAAATAATTTAAAAAAAAAACACATAAAAGTTTATTTATATTACAGTCCTATTTATATAATATTGAGTTTTGATGATCCTTTATATATAAATACATTGTCTAACTCTCAATAATTTTTTTCTAGTAATGTATAACACTACTAAAAATTATTGACAGATATCTATGAATACAAATATTAGCAATGATTTTTACAATTTATAAATAGAAATAATGTGTGAGAGAAAGGACAACAATGATATATATATATACACTGCAAGTTAATTCAAGTTAAAAGAATTAAGTGCTACCAAAAACATCAAATGCAATCTCTAAGTAAATTAGTTTCTAATTATTTATTTGTTTTTAAAGTAATGATAATAATTATGACAATTATAGGCAATTATGAAAACCACTTTCTGGCATATAAATATTTAGTACCATATGTATATATGACATATAATTTGTTATTTGAATATAAACCAATCAAAGGTGAGATTGGATATGTGTAAACATCTTTTGTAATACATTGTATTTTTCCCATTTTCAGCAATATATTCAATGATTAATATACATTTGGACAGAAATTTAATTTGCATAAAAAATCAAGTTAAGTAAAAAATCACAAAACATTACAATAAGAGACTATATGTGACAAAAAGATATATATGCATATATATTTAACTTTGAAAAAAGTTTTTTTACTTATATATAAAAGCCCCCAAAAATGCACATGTATCGCTATGTTTTGTCATCACTATCATTTTCTCAATTACCACAATCATGTTCGTGTTTACTTTATTTTTTGTCTTTTTCATCAGTACATTTTCATTGGAAAATAGCATTAATCTTAATATTTACTATTAAATTAAGCATTTCCAAGTAAGGTCTCTCATTATGTTAGCATATTCTTTTCACACATAGTAGATTCAATCATCTGATATAGTACACCTGGGTCTCATTTTGCGGTAGATAGGTTCCTCAGAAAATGCGCACAAAAGAAATCGCACAAAAATAGACTTAACTTACCTTGAAAAATGGGGGATACGTACTGTAATTTTCCAAAAATTGCATCAAAGCAACAACGTAAAATTACTTTAAAATTTGCATAAAAAAAATAAAATAAAATATGACGAATAAAAAATTTAAAATTGAAAAAAATTGATACAAGACAAACTTTTTTTATTAATGACAGTATTTAATTTTATTCAAAACAATACATTTTTATCCGTAATTTACATTTTTTTCATACATGAACGGTATTTTATTCATTATCGCTATCTGAGACATCAGATTCATCATGATGTGATGCGAAGTACTGTAGCTTATCCTTAAATGAAGTCAAGAGGAAATACAACTAAAACATTTTCCAATCACTGTTGATCCTTCCCAATTCGTTAAGCGATTTAAAATTGAAATTTTTGTTTCCAAAGAAATTCGTTTTCTTGAGTGTTTTTTCCTCTTCAAGGGTAAACTAAAAGTTTAAAATAAAAATTAAATTCTTATTTTTGTCTTTAATTTTTTAATTTTCAATTCCGTTTAAAAATCAAATTTCATCATTTCACATCACATCAAATTTGAGCCCACCCCTGTTACTCACCTTTTAAAAATAAACTTGCAGACACTAAATGATTAATTGATTTGGTACTCTTTTTATAAAAAGCAAAAATAGAATGTGATTTAAAATGCAAAAAACAATGACATACATAGTATTTTTCATCTATAATGTTTAAACAGATTTACATTATAGTCCTGTAAAATTTATTACTTGCAGACACTAAATGATTAATTGATTACGCACTCTTTTTTTAAAAAGCAAAAATAGATAGTGATTTAAAATGCAAAAACAACAAAATGCGTAGTATAGGCATGTATAACGTTTGAACAGATTTACATTATAATCTTGTAAAATTTAATGTGTGTATATAAAATGGGAAAATCCTGATTTTAAGTGAATTATGAACTTCTTTATTGTGTAAAATCTATTACAGTACTATTATAAAGAGCTGAAAATATTGAAATTATTAGATGGAAGTCGAACTCCAATAATGTGCTATTACTTTAAATATGATGTGAATGCGCGAAATTTATAATATTTAAAGTAATAGCTCATTATCGGAGTTCTACTTCTGATCTAATAATTTTTATCGCATAAAAGAAAACTGCATATAAGGACATTAAGAAGAAACATGAATTGCATAACTTCAAAATCGCATTAAATAAATCCGTATAAAACAAGACCCGGATCTATCTGTTATTTTATTTTATCCATAAGGATTATAATACCACGTTAAAGATAACTATTTTCACATTAGGTATCATCATCCTTTTTACTTATTACAATAATATGCAGATTAAGGCCACTTAAAAGAAAATCAAAGAAAAACATTATTTTGAAATAAAAATTTATTTATTAAGTACAATGATTAAGTTAATTTTAGAGAAGAGCAAAAATTAAGATTTTTTAAAAAAATTATGATAACTATTTTTTTTCTTTCTTAGAGAAAGAAGTTCATTCCCAAAATAAAAATATTCAGTCTATACTTTACAAAAATTTTAGATTGTTAAAAATAAATGATTTTAATTTGTTTTTAAAAACTAATTTATTATTTTTCAGTTCATCGATTACAATGGATAACATATTAAAACAAATGATTAACAATTGATATATATCTTAAACTATTAAATTACTTTTAATAATGATATCTGTTATCAACAAAATAATTCTAAACTATATTTGGTTTTAAAAACTGTATATGAGTACATGCACTACAAATATTATATATAAATATTTGAATATATAAGTAATGAAATACTGTTTTTTAAAGTCAATTATATTACTATGAATGCATTTATTTAATACTTCATGGTTTTTAATAATTTTTAAAAACAAAAGTATGCATACTACTTATTAATAATTAAATACATTAAACTGTCCTAGAAGATAAGTTATATAAAAAAAGGATATATTGAATATAATCCATCATTGTTAATAAAAATAATATTTCTCAATGTGCTAAAGTAGGAAAAAAAACACTATAATAAAAAATACAGATCTACATCAAAAATAAAATTGAATATATCATCAGTATCACCATCATCCACCATTATCAATCCACTGCAGGATGAAGGTCTCTCCGAGTTCAATCCATCTCTAATCTCTAGCCTCTCTTCTCAACATCACCCCTGCACACTTTCTTATTTCATCCATATGTCTCACATGTGATCTCCTTCTAGGTCTTTTACAATCTCTTGGAATCCAGTTTAATATTTCAATTGTGCATCTATTATCACTTCTACTAGCAATATGTTCAGCCCAATTCCATTTCAGTTTTTAATCTCTCAACAATGTCAGTAACACCTATTTGTTCTCTTACCCAAGTATTGCATTTTCAGTCTCTTTTAGTTACTCATAACATGCATCTCTCCATATTTCTTTGAGTAGTCTAAAGGCACTGTATTCCTTTTCTGTTAAGTGTTCATTATATACAATGGTCAAATATTCAGTATAATAATTATTTGTCTACAAAATTATTATATATGTATACTCAATATAATATTCAATCTAAATAAGATTGAAACAAGCAACTAATTAATAATTAATAATTGTAAATATAATTAGAACAGTCAAAATTCACTACATATATTGCCACACACAGCAAGCTAGAGTAATCAATGAATGCCAGAAGGCTTGTGCATAAAATCCTCATCTAGTGCCTACTCATCCAATATCCCCAGACTAGTTTCTGGCTTATGGCCTTCGTCATTGAGGATCCTTGAATCTGAGAGCACAACATCTAGATCTTCCTAAGATCTAGATGCAGTGCTCTTAGATCCAAGACCTAGATGCAGTGCTCTCAGATCCAAGGATCCTCATTGACGAAGGCCATAAGCCAGAAACTAGTCTGGGGATATTGGATGAGTAGGCACTAGATGGGGATTTTATGCACAAGCTTTCTGGCGCCCATTGATTACTCAAGTTTGCTGTGTGTGGCAATATATACAGTGAGTTTTGCCTGTTTTACACAAGCATAAGAGAAGGTGGTCATGTGATGTTTATTGGCTTAAATATAATTAGTTGTTTATTTCAATCTGATTTAGATTGATTATTATATTAAAAACTAACTATTATTGAAAAATAGGGAATACCATCTACCATGCTAATCACATTTGAAAAACTAAAATATTTTTTTTTAATATTACTTTTAAATATCGAATATTATAAGAAAGTGGGATAAAAAACACTAAATAAAAACTCTATAAGTGAGCAAGATAAAGAAAAAGTAACTGTAAAAAAGATTATTATATATAGAGAAAAAAAAATATGAGAAAAAGTAAGCCAAATAAGATGATTAACAAAGCTACTTAAAAAACAGCAATAAAAAAATAATGTGAGGAATGAAGAAAAAAAATAATTTGTAAACAATGGATTAACCAAATCAACTAATTTTATATGGAGTATAAAACAAATAATGAACAAAATTGGATGTTTACCTCAGATAAAAAAGATTTAATAGAAGGACAGAAGGTAAAAAGTTATAAAATAAAAAAATAATTTTTGGATTTAACAAATATGATTGTGAAACTAAAGATAATAGGAGATTAACTAATTAATGAGAAATAATTTGGAATAAAAAATTGGATCTAGAATATCTGAATTACTTTGCAAAAAAAAAATATTGAATTTTAGGAGAATTAAACTTAACTAAGTTATTATAATAATTACAGAATATTTTTTTTAAAAATAAACACTTAATGAAGACTGATGCTTGAAAGATGGATATGAATGTCAAATTGTATCTTTAGCAAAAGAGAATTAGAATAGATGTAACAATAAGATTCTTTATATATATATAAAGGAGAATAAAACTAGAAAGCACTAACCATCATAAAAGTCATACATCCTAATTTTAATGGAATGATTTGAAATATATATATCCCTTTTCAGAATACACAGACACAATGCCTTCATGAAGAGATCATAATTAATAAAAGGTTATTAGCATAAGATCACATAGTTTTCACTTTTTGTACTTGATATATGTTTTTGGAATCAGTTCTTTTCAAACTATTCTAGAAACAACTACTGTAAGCTTGAATAATTAACAAAGACTAGTTGCTTTTATATCTACACTCCCACATTAATTTCTGATTTATGAAGAATTATATCTAAAGTCCTTATTGATGAAATCCATATATGAGAAATTAATATGGTGATGTGAATGTAATAAAACTACTATCTAGTCTCCATTAATTTCTTAAGCTTACACTAGAAGACTCTTAAATAGTGATAAAACTGTTTTGAAAACATATAATAGTAAAAAAGTTTTCCATAATAAAACTGAAAAACAAGCAACAAAAATATCTAAAGGAACTATCACTTTCCTTAATTTTTTCAATAGATCAGTTTATAATTATGTCACAATGTCTACAACTGGTATGTGTGACTAATTTAAATTTTCAAATGTACTAATTTCATAAAAAAAAAATTAATTGAACAGGTATCCATCTCAATCCTTTCTTAGTTGTGTCTCTATTTTCTAAAAATCAAATTAATTTAAAGTTAGTTCACATCCTTTTTCAAATTTAACAGTATCTCATAACACTTGTAATATAAATGGAAGTAAATTTTCTCAAAATTACTACTTCTTTTTTCCCTAGTTTTTTAGAATAAATATTGTAACACTTAATGTAATTAATTGTTTCAATAATAAAAAACAAATTTATTTCATTATAACAACTGAGTGTAAAAAAAAAAAATCAACTGATTCCAGTTAAAAGCTATGATACCTTTCTATTCTATCATGTCAGCTGCTTGATGGCATTGATGCTAAGCAAAAACACATATCTATAACGTTACCGGGCACACTCTGTTCTTTGTGAAAGAATAAGAAGTGTACGGGTTAACATAATTCATTAATTTCCTTAATAACATTTCTTGGAACAATTTTACATAAACATATGTTATTGCAAATATTCTATTATAGTAGAATTCCCTGTGTAGCAAACCTCCTCTCCCTGAAAACTTTACTACTTCATTGTGCTAGCCAATAAATTATGCTGATAATGCTTTAATTACTGAACTGTCTTTTACTTTTTCAGGTCATTTTGGAAAAGGAAAAAAAAGTAATTATTTATTAATTTATTTGATTGATTTCTTACAATAGCTATCTTTGAAAAATAATATGTGTATGGATCTTAATGGCACACCTATTTAGAACGATTAATAATTTCCAACTTGATCAAGTTTTTTTTTTGTTTTATTACACCTTTTTGGTTGGGTATTTCAAGACTAATTAATCATTGTATTCGGTATTTGGACAATTTCTTTTGGTAATTTTCACACTCACACATTCTTTTTTTTTTTTGTTTTGTCCAAAGGCTTAAAACGTAATTCATTCTGATTTCCTTCATCAATTTCTGTAATTTAGTCGAGAACAATTTGATGCTACCAACAAATTTCAAAAGCCGCTTGAACTCCAAGTGGCCCCGAAAAGTCAAATCTTAGTCTTGCAATGTATTCCTTTTTTACATCCACAAGAATTAAAACTTTATCAATTGACCTACCTTATTGCAAAGATTCTATTCCAGTAGAATTAATAAATTTCCCTGTGCAGGCTGGCTTCTGTGGATGGCAGTTGGCCCGATTTCGACCTGTCAGCCATTTTATTTGTCATAGACATGTTCTCGTGAAAACATGACTTTTTGCATGAGCTTGTTGAAATCTTGCTTGGATCTACCCTTTCCAAATTGATTTGGGTTCCACATTTTTCGTGTGAGCTTGCCAAAAGCTTGCTTGGACCTACCCTTTCTCAATTGATTTGAAGTTTCCACATTGACTAGGGAAGTGTGGCGATGGGTGAACAATTGTTAGGAGGTAATAATAGGTCAAATGTCTTGTAAGCTAATTCCTTTGACATGCATATTTGAAGAGTTGTGGCAGGCTGAAGTCCAGACCCCCTCACATGATACTAAAGCGAACATTGAACTGTGAGCATTGGGATAGTGTGTAACATTAAAACAGGCTGGCCACAACTAAATGACATCTTTTCTGTGGTTTATAGCATAGAAATTAACAACATCATCAGCCGCCGGCTGCCGCATATTAAATGGCCTCTTTCTGTGCTTTTTGTATAGATATGTAGACCTAGAAGGTGGCAGCCATGTAAACGGCATATTTATATGCTTTTGCATATAAATAGTGCCATCAAGCAGCTGACATGATAGAATAGAAAACTACCAAAACTATTTTTAAAAAATAATTTTGTCTCCATTTTTCCAATTTTTTGGTTATATTTGTTTAATTTTTTATATACTTATTGTAAATAATACTTATAATAGAGAAAATCAAATTTGCAATGATATTTAAATAAAACAAATACTTTTTGAGGAGTGATATGAGATATCATTTATAACATATATGTGACAAAACCACATTGTAGCAGTTATGAATTAAATTAAAAATAAAATCAGAAAATAGATTATTGAAGGAACTATATTATAACTCAAAAGTCAGAATTCTTTAAGATAATAATAAAAAATTAAATATTATTTTTTCATAATTTGAAAATAAAAATAGGATTTCCAGAATAATAGACCATTAATTAGAATCATGTTTATTATTTTTTTGGATATGAAATAAAACCAGGTAATTTCCCAATTAAAGAGCAATGTACAGTAACTGGAAATTTTATCAAGGAAACAACTGATAAAAAAATGAAAAATGTTATTGATATATAAAACTATTTATTTATCTAGGTTACTGTTTTTATCTGTAGTAATCATAAGGGAATCACCCTGACATATGGGCTGTATGAATTTATACAGCTGAGAAATACTCTGAACTTTCTAAACATAGGTAGTCTTTGAAAAAATAGGAATTAATCCACTTTTATCTTTTTTGCCTAAATGCATATATATATATAGGCCAACGTAAAGCATTTAGAAATGAGAGCATGAAGATCTTCTTTTAATTCCGTTCACTATATATTAATAAATGACATTTTGAAATTTTTACAATTTACTGCATGTCAGTATTAATGTAATATTAAATATATATATATAACTAATTATTTATTTATCTAGTGTGGTGTATATATCACTCTGATATATACATTATGAATTTATAAAGCTGAGGAATACTCTCACTTTTTAAACAGAAGATAGTCTTTGAAAAAATAAAAATGAATCCACCTTATCCTTTTCATCTAAATATTTAATATTACATCTAACACTGATGTGCAATAAATTATAAAAATTTTGAAAATGTAATTTATTAATATATAGTAAATGGAATTAAAAGTGATTAAGAACCTTCATACTCCCATTTGTAAATGCTTTAGTTTGGCCTACGTATATGCATTTAGGTCATGTGTCATGGTGATTCCCTTATGACTATTATAAATAAAAACATTGTGCTAGATAAATAGTTGTATGAATTTAATATTAATTGTAAAATTTTGCAAACATCATTTATTAATATATAATGAACAGAATTAAAAGTGATTGATTAAGACCTTCATGCTCTCATTTCTAAATGCTTTAAATTGAATTATATATATATGCATTTAGGTAAAATAGATAAGATAGATTCATGCTTATCTTTTCAAAAACTCTATCTTATATTTAGAAAGTCGAGAATATTCCTCAACTGCATAAATTCCTACAGCATAGGTCAGAGTGATTCCTTAATATATAAAACATGAATTAAGAAAAAATAGATACAGAAAAGGCAACAATCTTATAATCATTAGAGTTGAAAATAAAGTTAATGAAAAAATAATGGTTATGCAATCTTTAAAAAAAGATCAGAAGCAAGTTAGTCTCAAAAAAAGTAAATTGATTAATTTAACAGGACCAAAAACTGTGTCTATTTTCAGATAGATATCTTAATAAAGGTACTTTCAAAAAATGATTTCTTGACCTGATTTATTAATAATATCTTTATTTGGTAAGTTAAATAATAAATTCAGTGTTCATTTTTAGTAGTTGAAAAATAAATTTTTGAGATAAATTTGCACTGAAGAACTGTTTATAAAAACTAAGGTTTAATCTTGAATACAGGATTAATAGTTATCTTATAAAAAAATTAAGAAGCTGGAACATCAAAACTTAGATATCATTTCTGATATAGTCTTTTCAGTCTTTACTTTTTCCATCATTCTCTTTTTGTTTTCTTTTAATAAAAAGCTCAATCATCATCAATCTCTCATATCATTAATCATTCTTCTGCACTACCTGTGACAATGGGATTGAATTCATACAATTACATTTCCATTTTTTATTTATGTAAACAACAATTTGGACTTTTCTTTCAGAGCTTACTCTCTTTTTGGTTTTTGTATTTTTACTTTTTATATTTGTCCCCTCAACTCTTTTTCAGAATTGTAGTGACCATACTTATTTATGATGATCATAAATAAAATGAATTTAAAAAAGAAGTTAAATCAGTAAATTGGAAAAAGGGAAAATCATTTACAAAGAAAAGATTAATTTGATTTCAAATATTAAAGAATTGGTGAGTTTTATTATAAAAGAGAGAATCTGCTATAACAAAAAAGGTGCTAAATGGAAAAAAAAAAAAAATGAATATTCCAAATAATAATAATAATAATAATTTGATTTTATGAGATGGTAATATATATATATTAATTTCATATATAAATCTGAAAAATCAATTCAAATAAATATCTATATTATAATCAAACTAAGTAAATGTTACAAAATTAATGGATACTAGATTATAGATCAACTTGACTCTTACTGAATATATTTTCTTGGTTAAAAAAATTGATTTGTCTATTTCCACTATTCCATCCAATCCACATTTCAATCTTATGCTGCTAATGGTCTGAAAATTTTAAACATTCTAAAGTTATAACCTTAAGTTAGTTTCCAGAATGGCAAAAAAAAAAAAACAGTCATTAAATAAATTACTGCAAAACAAACTAACTTCCTATGACTCTCATGGAAAAACAATGAAGAGGATAGAATTATCAGAATCACCAATTGTCAAGTAGCAAAATTTTCTAACTTTCTCATCCATTTAACAGCCAATATTGGAAGGTTATCTGGGATGTTCAATAAGCTGACTACGTAAAATAAAAATTATTAGTCTGATTTCTCAATTGAAATTTAAATCCAATTTGTAAACATAAAAAATAAATGTACTACTACTTCATCACGCACAATATATATTAAAATCTGACTTCAAAGGAGCAAAAATGAATTGCAATAAAACTTTAAAAAAATAATCCGTTTACATCAGTTTTGCTCAATATACTGCAAATGAATATGAAGAATTATTCTTATATCTTCTACTTTACCTTTTTTGCATTCCTTCATATATTCATATATATATTACTTTTTATAAATCTCCACATATATACTCTAATGCAAATTTTTTTTATATAATTCCTTTAATTTTCTAACAGTTTTGACCGTCCTGCAGTCTTCATCAGAGCCACAACATTTAAATATATAATGATAGATAGTAAGAAAAGGTAAAAAATAAAAAGTAAAAAGAAAGTAGAAATAATAAAAAAAATAATTAGTAAAAAAGAGGGAAATAAAGGTATAGGACTAAAAATAAAATATGATTATGAATAATAATGTAAAATATGTATTTTTATATATGTATATAGAATAATGGTTATATGATTATAGCTCTGATGAAGAGTGCAGGACAGTTGAAACTGTTAGAAAATTAAAGGAATTATATAAAAAAAATTGCATTAGAGCATTTAAGTGGAGATTTATAAAAAATAATATATATGAACAAATGAATATGACTAACAGAAATATTGGAAAAAGTAGTTAAACAAGATTTTGCAAATACAAATAAATATATGATGAATTAACAGCACAAACATAACATACTAATGAACTAAAGATCATTTAGTCAGTAATTTTTAAGCAAGTTTAAGACAACACATATGAATATGCCCTTTTTTAAAATTTGCATCTATTTTTTAATTAAAATTTAAATAATTTAATTGAAAATTTTATGGTGTAGTTTAAACCTGAAATGCTAAAATAAACTGTTCCCAATAGGATCTCTATGTTCTTTGAAGGCATTTTAAGGTTTTCTATTTCAATTATTGCCACTTATATAAACAATCTTAATTACTGTTTTTCAGTCCATTCCTGAATGGTTACAGATGAATCCAATATTACATAAAATAGTTAGTTTTCCTTTGCTATCCTTACAGTAATTTTTACTGGAAATTTTTTACAGCAAGTTTAATCAAAACTTTTTTTTTTTGGAATAGTCATCTACATTTGGTCATGTGTAAAAGGAAAAGATAGTTGTCAAAAATGCTAAATAAACAGTAGTTGCCCCCCTCTTTTGAATTAAATATTCCTCAATTATGAGGATTGCTGAACAAATTAAAGTGACTATATATAAAAAACAATTTTTTTTATGAAACTTAATTGATTTTCAAATATTTCTTAATCTTTTTTAATTATAATCTAGATTGGTTATAATTAATTTGTTCATAATTCAAAAACTAATGCAGAATAAAAAATAAAATTTACAAACTATCACCAATACAAAAAATGCTAAATTAAAAGGAGTAAGTAAAAAAATATTTAAATGTCCATTAAGTAACTCATCTAGATTACAATAACTGAAAACTCCGTATCTTAGCCCCCCCCCCCCCCCGAATTATAATTTTAGTTATAAACTCATTAATTCAGCACCTTTGTTTGCAAGCTTTTACAAATTACTAATTTTGCTGAATTAAAAATAAAATTTTAAAAAACTTGCGTTACCCCTCCCCCTCCATTATAAACCTCCAGTACCTTTATGGCATCAAATATGTTGCTGGGAACAGAAGCAAATATTTTTTAAATAATATTTTGGTAATAATATTAAACATAAATATCTATTAAATAACATGTTATTCCTTCAAATGACAAATATTGTCCAGTTTAAATCTTAATACAATAAAGCAAACTTTGACAATCATTTTATAATCATGAAATATAAAATTCATATGTTTTTGACATATAATTTTAAATTAATTTTACAGATTAAATACATCAACATTTTCACCCAAAAATCTTTTACCATACACATGGACATTCAACTTCTTTTTGAACAATTGTGCACATAATTAATATTGTTAAATCTCTATTCACTTTCTACTTATACTACTTTTCAAAAATATAGAAACATATAAACTTGTCCCTGTGACACATTTCAACTGAACCAATCACTTCAGATGGTAAGACAAGATTATATTTTTCAATGTTTTTGAAAAGGGTATTCTCAAGAAAAAAGTAATTGAAGATTTAATATCAATAATTATGGATGCATTTGTTTAAAAATTTCAAAGTTCATACAAGCAATAAAAGAAATGGAGTGAGCAAAATGTTGAAATATTCATTTTTTACAACTAATTTAAAGATACGTGTCAATAATTTATGAAATGTAATATTCTATATTTATAACATGTAAAAAATAATTAGAGATTTACCATTAAATGAAAATAATAACAATATAGGGTGTATATATGTCTTTATATTTGTTTTCATATAATTGAAATAGTAGTAATAATTTATAAAGGATTAACAATTAATTTAAATTATTTTGATATTTTTTTTGACAGAAAGAATGACTCCAGCATGTTATTGCTGTTAACAAGTTATAAGGTAGGATATTTCATCAACTGATATAACTATCTTAGCTAGTTTATATAGAGATGCTATTCTTCCAAATTTATCATATGGAGGTGAAACACAGATTTCTATTAATTGATATAAAGATAGTGAAAAACTTCCAAACAAGAGTATTCTATTATTAAAATGGCTAGATTATAAGATCAATAAGCACAATTTGTAGCATGTAATAGCATTATATTTACAATTGTAAAGACATTTTTTCATTAGACTAAGTGTGAAAACGAATAAAGGATAATAGATTTTCTAAATTGAAATGAGATTGGAAAAATCAGATGTCACTTTTGAAATACATTAATGATTTGTTTATGTGGATATTGTTGATATTTTTTAGGAAAAAAAATTTGCTATTGTAGTGGCAAATGGAAAGACAAAAAAATCTTGATAATATAATGGAAACAATTTCTGCTTTAGAGATTAGTTTATACAATCATTGCAAAATCATCTGTAGCTTTTGTTTATTTTTGTCTTTCTCATTCCTTCCTTTTCTGAAGTTA
This sequence comes from Epiperipatus broadwayi, assembly GCA_028023455.1. Lineage (NCBI taxonomy): Eukaryota > Metazoa > Onychophora > Udeonychophora > Euonychophora > Peripatidae > Epiperipatus > Epiperipatus broadwayi. Next base: position 1,254,542 of record JAQFVV010012458.1, read on the forward strand.
GAATTGGCACTTGATCATGTAAATTTAATCAATTACCAAAAAAACAATAATTTTAATTTCTTATTAATTTCTTATTAATATTATAATGAGAAAAAAAATTGTGACAGAATTTAATTATTTATATAACAAAAACTATTAGATAAAAAAAAAGCTAACATATATTTAAAAATTGTATTAAATATAATAATATAATAATAGCCTTCATATTCATTTGATTGCTAAAACAAATTGATTATAAAAAAGTACTAAGTTGCTTGAAAAATAATAATCTATAATGAAATATTTTTTCATCTGCAGAAATTATAATACAACAATTATGTAAACAAGATAGACTCCCAAAAATAATGATTTTCACTCATTCCTTTGCATCCTGGCTTTCTCAGACTGAAATGATATATTGCTATTATTATTATTATTATTGAGAAAATTATAAATATATTTTTTTTTTAAAAGATCATGTTTGCAATTAATTCATAACTGAAGTTATCAAAATATACACAATTGTTCCAGGAAGAGATCGAGGAAGATAATTTCTCATCTAAAGAAGTTAAACACTTCATGCAATATAATATCTAAATTCTTTGCTTACTACGATAAGACTTGATCATCAATAATACTTGTTTGCCATTCTTTATCATTCCTTTACGATAATATATTCTAACATTTTATTTATATTAATCATTACTTTTTACACCAGGGCTATTCTATCTTAAGTAATCCAAAGGCCACTGCATTAAAAAAAATATGTAGCTGTTAATCACATTGCAAAAGATTTTAGTGAATTAGTAGACAAAATACAATAATTGTTTATAATCAACATCAAGATTATTGATTAATAGCAGAATTGAAATATCTAATAAACATTCCATTCAAATTGTTATTTAATTTATTAACTTGAAAAAATAAAAACATCTAGGTAGATTACACAGTGGCTATAGGCAGTGTATTGGACAGCTCTGTTTTACATGATAAAAAATGCTGCAGTAAAGACAACAGATTATATTAAAAAAATAAGACAGCAAGAAAACTGATGGACTAGCAATGAGACAATAAAATAATAAAAAAGATGATGAAAAATTATGAATATTAAAATAAAAGAATGAAATATATATAAAAAGCTAAATAATAAATTGTGATATGAGTCACGATAGATAAAGCTAGGGAAGAGAGTTTAGATAGGGTCATAGGAAAATAGACAAATTATATAGAAAAGTTGCATTTGATATAATAAATAATAAAGAACAGTTTGCAAGAAAAAAAATTCAAATTACAGAATTAAAATTAGAAAGATTAAAGAACATATTGAAAGGATAAAAAGTAAAGCAACTTAATAATTGTTTTCATAGAGAATTATCTGAAAAAAATACGAAAGGCTCATTTATGTTAACTAAAAAAAAAAAGGCAGGCAAAGGACTAACCTTTTAGTTGAAATTGTATATGGGTGTAGGACTACAACAATTTATTTTTTCCCCACTAAAGGAAAAAAAGTAAGGCATGCCCACATTTTAACATATATCAAGTGACAAATTTTAAAACTTTCAATATAAAAAAGAAATTGTTGCGTATTATATGTATGAAATATAATTACAATATTTGTAAAATTACACTATTTTAAAGTTATATATATATTATATAAAGAAATCATTCATATTATCTAGTCAGTGAATATTTGTCAAGAAGGGGATTAGAAAAAACAATTTATACCTTTAGATAGAAGAGATGATGAAAAAGACAGATATATAAGTAGCGAAATTGAGCAAGATTCAAGATCCATGGTTTAGATATGTTTCCAAAAGGTGAAAACAAACTTTTATTTAAATTAAATACTGTATATATATTTCATTTCTTATAGCTATTTTTCAGTAAATTATACAATCGTAAGGTTGTCAAAAAATAAATAGTAAATAATAAATCACAAATTATAATTAGAAAATTTTAAAAAATGGCATCGTGAGAAGGTTCATATGTGAACGAAAATTGATTTGATGGTATTAAATTGTATATCAACAAATTTATTTATCAACTAAGAGAATAAGAGACTTGAACTCAGACTTTCAAGCTCCCTACAGCTATGCACTCCATCTTATACAATGGATACACATGACCACATACATGTGAAAAAGATACTCTCCAATATATGTATTTCATCAGCACTCATCAGTTGGTCCAGATCATCATTTCTCACACATGTATAAAATCACTGCTCAATTTATATTGAAATAGCAAATCTTCAAACTTTAATGGACAATCTTTCAATATTTTCCACCCTCCAACACTTCAGCCATCCATGTCATTGTCATACCCATGTTGACTTTAAATCACCCTGAGGGGTTCATATATAGGACTTTAATATGTCCATTTAAATACACAAAAGAGGGATGGGCAGAATATAAGCTGAATATATACTATCCAAATGTAAGTATATGTGAGGGGGTCAGAGTGGTTTAAAGTTAATATGGGTATGACAATAATATTGGCATCAACAAGGGCTTTGAGCATTCACTCATCGAATTTTCAATGATATGAATGGCTGAAGATTTGGAGAGTGGAGAGGATTAAAGCTTGTCCATGAAGGTTTGAAAATTTGAATCTTAATATAAAACAGAGCACTGATTATATATATGTGTGTGGAAGATGATAATCCGGACCAACTGATGAGTGCTGGTTCAGCACAAAATATGCATATTGGAGATCATTTATCCTTTTCACATTGTGTGGTCGGGTGTCTCGGTTATATTAGTTAAACTGAATGACTGAAGGGAGCTTAAAGTCTGGGTTCAAATCCCTTTAATTAAAAAATATATATTAAGATTTTAAAATTTTATTTGTAATTGAAATCGTTTGGATAAAATTGTAATGCATAACTTTATTATTACACTATTTAAAAATTTAGTTAATTGAGATGATTTCAGAAGCAAAAAAAAAAAGATTTTTCTCCTTCCTACTGTATACATAAATATTAGATAAAGAAAATTTGCAAATCAATTTTATTAATTGAAAATAAACTATTTTTGGTCTGATTACTTTATAGAAGAGTTGGAATTATACTTTTGCATTATACATATATATATATATATCAGATGAAAATCATTAATATGAAATTCCAATTAATTTCAGCAAGCATCTTCTGTTTTGGATGCAGTCAAAAAAAATTGACAATAGAAGTCATTTTTTCATAAGCGATTTTTTCTTTCCCTCCCCCACTTTTTTTTTTTTTTCAACGTTCTAATTGTCTGATTGTTATCATTGTTATCAGCTTTTGTGATGACGTTGTACTTTCAAAGTTCTTTAATTTTTTTTTTTTATATATAAAAAAAAGATTTCAATTTCTCAGTTGTCAAGTTTTGGTAAGAGGGATGGGAAGATGAACAAGTTTTCTAGTTTAAATTTAAATTTGCAACATCAGTTAAAGAGATTGATTTACTCAAGCATACTCAACTGATTATTTAGTTTTAATTGGAGTTATTTAAATGTTTAAAATTTCTTAATTATTGTATTTTTTTTTTCTTCTGTGCTATGGAATTCTTGAATATAAGCAGATCTCACTTAAAATTGTTTCTGCTACATGCGCCATGCCTAGAAGTTGATTTGGTAATTGGTTTTAAGATTTAAAAAATGACTAAAATATATATATATATTTTTTAAAAAAATAAGAGATATATGCCATTGTTTAGTAAAAAAATTAGTTTTAATGCCTTTAATTAATTAATGTTTTTTTTGTAGTATCGTTAACATGAATGCTAATTTTTTGAGCATTTTATAGCCTCAAAACTAAAGGTTTCTGGATCAAAACTCAACCTTCAGCAACTTAGTATCTCACTTCCAAGAGAGTCACAATATCTTAAAATATTAACATTAAACTTAAAACTTTAACCAATTTCCTAAATATTCAAAAGCACTAATTTGTACTACAATTTTCAGTCAAATAACCATTAAAACATTTATGTTTTCTTTTTGCTTGTATTTATTCTCCTCACATTTATTCCAAAATACATTCATTATACTAATTAGCATTAAATGTTAAGTTTATTCTCACTAACAACTGCCAAATTCTATTTTTCCAACTTCATCAAGAAAAATATGGATTTACCAATTTTCCAAATAACCATCATGGAAACAAAGACGATATTTTTAATATTTCATTTCTTCTTATATCTAATTAATCATCTGATTTATATGAGACTGTACTCAAAAATAAAAGAAATTGTTCTTTGGAGGATGAGCTGGTGTCTGCCTCTAGATATCTCTTAAGGGGAGGGACCCCCTGCATCAATTTGCCAGCCACTATTACTAATGTATAGTAAATTTTTTTGTCGATTTTTGTAATGGCTTTAAAGTTGGCACAATGTGAAATTGTATTTTCTATTATAGAAAGTAGTAAGTGAGTATAGTAATAATGCTTGAAACAGCATGTACAAGCAAAATGCTCTAGGGAGAACAAACTTATAAGTGATTTAATGAAAGTGTCAAATTAACTACATCCTAAAAACACTTGGTGAATGAAGTCCAATGTCAAAATGATGGTTGTTTTTTTTTTTGGATGCAAACTACATTATTTAGTTAGTTTTTGGTCATAACAAAAGGGCATTTAAAAGATCTTCAAATGACACTTTTTACCACAACAGCAGCATATAAAGGCCTTCATAAGACTTCAACAGCTCATAGCTTCAACTTCTGCATTATTTACTGTTATTATGGGGAGTGTATGCTTTATCAAGAGTGTGACAAAATTTTAAATTAAATTCAGCATAACTCTGTTTATCCATCAGATATATTTCTAGACCTCACTCTATGTAACTTCTTTTTTCTCTTAAATGAAAGAAAAAAATCTCAAATTCATTTTTTTCTCTTTTTTTCAGACTTAGAAGTGGTGAAGAAGAAAAAAAGGATACACGTGTTAAAAGGCATCACTGCTAAAATTAAAAACATGTTTAGGCCATCACATTACATTTAATGGTTTGGACTTTGAAAGGATTCAATTTGTAATACCTAAAAAATTTCCATTTATTCTTGGATTCCTCCTTGCATACAAAGTATCTTTATTTTGAAACCATATAACCCACTGTAATCTATATAAAATTATTATAACTGCCATTATTATAACTGCCACTATATACAAAACATATAATTGACATCATGTAGGTAAGGTGATAATAGTATAAGCATAAATGATTATGAGTTTGTGAAAAGGCTATTACAATCACAACAATAAGCATTTATTAAATATTGTATTTTTAATCCTAGCAATCAAGTGTAGAATAGGGAAAAGTTCTAATGTCTGTACCAAAAATAAATAAGGATACTTTTTTTTTAACATGATACAACAAAAACTGATGAATTTAAAATATAATTTTTGCTAATAACTTTAATTTGTACAACATTCAAAAAAGAAAAAAAAAGTCTATTTTTAAAAATATAATTTTAACAAGCTAAGATTTTTGATAAAAATGTTTTAAAACTGAATAATAAGTTTCATTATGCTCATTGCAAAATTATAGCTAAAAATGTATATACCAACAAAGGCCAAAAGACTTACAACATAGTTATTAATGCATGCTCAGTTCTATACCCACAAACTGGGTTTCAAATCAGGTTCCAAAGAGGCTTTGGAATGTCCTTAGTGTAGTGGTAATCATTTCAAAAGACGAAAGTATAAAAGATTCCATACAAATATAAGGTTTCTTCTTTTGCTTTTGTTCTGACTGATGAAGCGCTGATAAAGTTTAGATTCTGGAGCTTAAGATAAGATTGAAGCCTAGCTCTATCACTTTTGGAACTCATACTTATGAACTCCTAAGTAATAAAACCATGTGATTATACTATATATAGCTATTCTGAGTTAGAGGATAAAACAAAATAGTAAAACTTTTTACAATCCAGCAATTATCTACTCTAGAGATCTCTGGTATCCAACAAACTATTTAATATGTATTTCACTTTTAACAAACGAGATTTAGGGGAGGGGGTGGCGGAGTCAGAACAAGTAATAATTTTGTTTCCAATGTTTATTACAAATAATCATCACATGCTAGTATATAGCAATAAATATGTACTCCTTCCACAAACGTATACATACAAACGCACACAAATGGACACTTACATGAATGAAAGGCTGGTTAATTTTTTTTCTCTTTATATGTTAAAGAAAAGTTGCAAAATAATTTAAGGAACATTTACAAATATCTATGATAATTTTGCAATCTTAATATGAAAAAATAATAATTCATATTCCATGGTGATCTGTTACTTTAGAGCAATTATATTTCCTTATTTTATCAAATTTTTATTAAAGATTAAATATATCTACTTTTTTAATTATTTATATATATGATCTCACCATTTTTATTCAAAGTTTAACCATCTTATTTTAATTTGTTGTTTTTATACTTCAAATATATGGTTAAAGACACTGGAAATAAAAAAAGGGTTTCAAGTGAATTAGTCTTTTTAGTTGGCCCTAGTCATTTTATGTCCTTTACTAATATTTCATATTTATTTAAGGAATATTATATTAATTGACATTATGAGCATCAGCACTTCCATCCACATTCCTGGACAATGCATTTAATTTTTAAAATTAAAGTCTATAGCTGAGATTAGTGAGATATGATAAAAATGTATATTTATTAAAAGACTATAATAATAAGTTATGATTTATATATATAAGATGTTGCCTATCTTCACTGGTTTTAATATTTATCTAGATAAAATGCAAATGACATTTTGATAAGAATATGATAGGAATAGTTAGCAGTAATAGAAAGCAATTCATTTTATCAATGAAGTATATTACTTGCAGATTATGTTAAATACAATTGATAGTAATCATAAGTTTGAAATAAAAATTAGTGCTTTTTAATATAAAACAATGAAGAGATTAAAAAAAAAAAAGTTTGGATTCTAATAGTTTGAAAATTGGTTAGTTATGATATAGATAGCAATAAAAACATTAAAAACACATTTTTCTTTTTTTCCTCACTTTTCCTATATGCTCAGATTATGTGAGTACACTGATAAAATAATAATTTTCCTATATATTTACAATCTATTCTCTATGTTTGTGTATAATTTTCTTTTACAATTAATTTGACATTCTTTTCAAAATATCACTAAGACGTCAAATGATTAATGTTTGCTCCACATCCAGATAAAAGAACAAATTATACATAGCTATCAAAAATTCACAATTTCATTGTGTAATACTAATACTCAACACTTCAGACCTGATCTGCTAGAAACATACTCTCTAATCTTATTTATTTTGTTGTCAACATTAACAATAAAAGAGAATTGCATTGTTTAAAATTATTTGTAATTAAATTACATAATTACAATAAATAAACTAATCAATTTTTATAATTTCAATTAACATTAAGAGAGTAAAATGCTTAAAAAAAATAATCCAATAATTAAAGAATGTATATTATTACATTAGGCTTACAGCATTTTAAATAAATTGGAAACTCATTTGAAGAGACAATATATCAAAAATCATGAATCATTATCTATAGTTTCTTAAAATGACAAGCATCTATTTAGGAATAAAAGACCAGTTATTCATAATTATTGGAAATTATAAGCAAAAATTATACTTTTTCCAATTTGTTGATATATATTAGCTTTTTTATTTAAAAAAAAATGAACTTTCACTCTGAGATCATTGGGCTAAAATAAACTATCAAACCAAAAAAAAAAAATAAGCCTATTTATTTCATGAGCAAATTAGCACAAATAAAATAAAGTGATTCATATTCATTCTTAAGCCAGAGTTATCTAATTTATTATTTTTAAACTGATTTTTTTTTCTTCTGTACTTTATGCCTGCAAGAACATCCTGGGTTAACCATATCCATAAAGCATCATGATCAGTTTGATCCTGAGAAATAATCTTATAGTTGCTCATAACTCTTCAAAAGATTTTAAATCTGAGGTCAGAGATAGAATCTTCATTCATATTATATTCTAACATGTTCCTGTGCAGTTGGTAAAATAATGATTTTTTGTTCTCTAATTATCATGCCATTAACCAATGAACATTCTTAGTGTTCTACAGTTAAAGAAGAAACGATTCCATTACTCAAATGATCTGAAATTTTGCTGATGTAATTTTATGCCAGAAACTAATCCAAACAGATACCCTTGTAGCATATTACACCTACACTGTGGATAACATTCATAATAAATATGCCCTCTATTAGCATTACTCATCAAAGTATTTATGAGTTTACTCTTTTGATACATAGAATACTATATTTGTAACATGGCCAATTGAAAACATAATGGTTAAAGAAGATGAAGTACTATAACCTTGCATTGCGCAACTATCATGTGTTTCTTGATACACACTGTATTCTTTGCTTTTTGTAAAAGAACATAATCTTCAGGCTTTCTACTATTCTTGTTATTATTGAAAATGTTATTATATAATATATAATTAATCTAACAATCCCGTAATGTTATTATAAAGATAACCACAAGTATAATATCAATCGATTCTCCTTGAAAAGATATTGCTGAGAATAGTGTTAGTGAAGAAGTTAAAACACGGCATCATAAGATGTCAAATACACTGAACAAAGGCCAGAATGTCATAGATATAGTCGTATTTGACTTTTGCAGATTACTGTATAATTATCACAATCCTCACCATTACATTATCTTGTCTTTCTTTTTTTCTCTTCTTCTAAATTTAGAATGATGGTATGTTTCATGAAAAGAGGAGATAAATCTCCAGTGACTAATAAATTGCTACCGGTTTCTTAATGGCAGCTTAACTTCATGTATGAATTCTGCTATACATTATTCTTTACGTTTGTATTTACATCCCTTTAAGGATGACAAAATGTAGCATTATATAAATCATAACTGGGAAATTTTTGTAAATTATTCTTATGGATTGTGAATAAATTTTCCTTTTGAAAGAAAAAATGGACGTACTTATCATTCTAATTTTTAAAGTAGGTTTAATTTATTATTGCTATTATTACAGATATAAAAAAATATACTAAAGACAAATTTTTAAATTTACCTTTTTCGAATATTGTTATTAATGTTTAAAATGTTTGATGAAATAGAAATTTTAAGTCTATCTACAAATGACACTGCCTATACAATACAACACATTTATGTTTAATTAAAGATAAAACATTTAAAATGTATAACTGGGCTAGGAATGATATAATAATCTCTAATCTAATAAATAATAATAATTCTCTGAAGTGAGTGGTATCAAAGATAAAGATGTGAAAAACATGAAGAGGAGAAAATTAGATAGAGATACAGAAAACAGTACTTGAACAATAAAAAAATAAAACATTAGAAGTTCTCTCATAAACTTTTGATGAATAAAACAGTATTATTATTAGTTTTGCTTGAGCGTATATGTAAAACAATTTGCTAATGGAGTGAATTTGCTAAAGAGACACTCAATAAATATGTAATAAATTTGATAGCAAGTTTCTTTATAACAATAAAAAAAAAAATCAACAACTAAAAAGTCAGAATTCAATATTTAGAACTTTAAAAAATTAAAAAAAAATGATAAAATTTATGCTCCGGACTTTTAGGATTATGACAAATCTTATACTAAATATAAGACTAAATCATTCAACAGACCAAATTAGCCTAGAAACATTTTATCCAGCCAATAACAGTAAAGTATTCATTTACTGACCAATACTGGGGAGCCTATAATTATGATGAATTAAAAATGATTTAGATTTTTGTTCACAATATAAACATATACCAGATAATAAAATATTTCAATTATAAAATTTTCATTGTGAAATTATAAGGTAAAAGTTTTCACCCAAAAAAGTGTTCATAAAATATAAAACTTATAATATTAAGGGCAAAAACTAGTTAATGAAAAACCGAAAAAAATGCATATATTTTTCTTTAGTTTTAAATGAATAGAGATAACAGAATTAATAATCTGATATATTTTGTCTTGAGAACCTTTAACTTTCATGAAAAATTCTTATTAATTAACAAATTAAAAAATCAAATTCATGGTTACAATATTTTTGTTTCAAATGATGAATGATATTTCTACAATGCATGAACTTTGTTCAAATATTAAATCAACAAATTAGTACTGTTTCCTCCACCCCCACTAGTTCGTGAAGTGGCACTGATTCAATATGTAAAACATATCCTACATTCAATTAAATATGAAGAACTGTTGAAAAGCAAGTGGCAAATTTTACTCATAGTTATTGCTAGATTCAATGAATCATAAATAAGTTTTATAAAAATTTGCATCACTTTAACTCCATGATATTCTTGAAACAAGAAGATTATTTGCGAAATTTTTATAATGAAAACCAAAAAATGGAACTCAGACTTAGGTTTACATGTGAACAGGTTTAATCTGAAAATCGAAAAAGTAGAATACAAATGAGAATTTTATGAAATTGAATATTTTTATAATATCCATTATCAATAAAGATTTCATATTTTCCTAATATGGTAACTATGGAACTCTCAATATCTCATTTTCATTAACAATCTTATGTATGCTGGATGCAGAAACTATAAAATTATTTTTTTCATTTTGGATAAGTATAATACAAATTTTCAATTTATATACGAGTTCCTTTGGATTCATGTTGCTTAGTTTAGAGAAAATTTTGAAATAATTTGGGTTTCCTTCATCAAAATAAATGCACTAAAAGCAACAAACCAGTTTTATTACCATGCTGCCTGCTAGTTTCTTTGCCTATAGGCAAATTTAAAAGGAGTTAAACGATAGTATGCTGCAACGTGTTGGATTCTACTAGAGAGGCAGTGTTTTCACACTACATGTATCGCAGCTGATAAGTTAGCATTATTGGGTCAACCTCAAAAGGGGTGGGCAATACCAACAAAATAGTACGTATTTACTCATATATCAACCTGCTAGTGCAGAGAATGGTTCTGGCATACATCTACCAAACCAACGTCAGCAATGGATGAGCCAACATTAACTAAGTGTATTTATTATTTATCTGTACAATTTTATTATGACAATAAATATATTTTTAAATACTATGATTAAAGATTATATTTTATCATTGTAAGTGATAGTTGGCCACTGTCTTCCAGCTCTATTAATACTATTTACTCTAACAACTTAAATATTAAAACAAAGTTTAATGAACCCATTAGAAGTCCTATTCAATTTACTATTAAAGATGACATTTTTCATACTTGTGTCAATTATTACAAAGCATTTCAACAAGTTCTGACCAATGCATGAGATCACTTTTTCATTGTACATTCTATGAAATCTAAATATAGATTAAAGAATTTCTGATAAAGTTTTAGATGTTAAATTAAAGTGAGATGTAACATTTGTCCAATGCAAACCAGATTTTAAAAACATAAAACTAATACAAGAATGCAAAGTATCAATTATAATTTTATACTGGTCATATCTTGCAATGAAATTAATCTCATTCATAGTTTTTAATCTTAGTTTTGTGTACCTATCAGAAAATATAAAATATGGCTTAGATTATATCTCTACCAAATACAATTATTGAACTACAAAACCTACAATAAAATATTACAATAGATATTTTACTAGGTTAATGATAATTTGTTTTACAATGTGATCATCACTCCAACTCTCTATATCAAATGTTTTAAATTCTATTTTCTTTACTGTATAGATCATTTTTCTCCTGACTAATGATGTAGTCCCCTCCCCCACTTCAAATCTAGCATTAACATAATGGGTAAAATCTTATCCAGATTATATCTTAATCATATATAAATCAAATCATAAATGCAAGTTTTGTTTACTATTGAAAAATATATACAGTATAAATAAAACATATTCAAAAAGTTATAAATGTAAAACTATAAACATGGTTGCCAGAAACCTGTAAAATTAATTAATTAGCACACACACAAAAAAAATTAGTGACAAAACTTTGAATCAGGTCTTTATTATTTTTTTTGTACTAGCTATTTCTAGCTAATTTTCAGACAAAACAAATATAATTAAGTTCTAATACTTCTAATAAACAAAATTATCTTAAATCTTTTAAGAAAACTGAAACAGGAAAAATTCAACAAAATATTTTCTATAAATCTATTAAATAAAAATATTTTGTTAATATAATAATTGAAAAACTAATTTTAAAATGCCAATTGCAAAGTTCAAGTAGGAAAAAAAAAGACATGTATTTTCTACATATCCAAAATCCACAAGCAAATAACTAAAAACATGAGTTTTTTTGTATCACACAAAAATTATCATGACATTGTAGTATGATTTATAAAACCAACTTAGGGAGATCAAATTAAGAATAATGCTGTCTTAATTTATAATTGTACCATTCACAAATTGTTTTTAACAAATTTTTTTGTTGTGTATTCCAAGGTTTTCCTATAATCTGAATATATATAAAAAGAGAGGGATGTGATGTAAAATTAAATGGAAAACTACTGAAATATGATGGTCATTTCTACTTAATTAAGTTCTAAAAAGAAACCCAATTAAATATTATTTCTTTTTCCTATTAAAAAAAAAGAATTTATAATAAAAGAAGCTAGGTAGAAAATCTTTACATTGCTTTTCTAAGAAAAGCTATCCACTTCTATATGCGAATGTAAGCTAAATACATCTCACAATATGCAATTAAAAAAAAAAACGATAACAATAAACATAACTTGTAAAAACTTGGGCAAAAAAAAATAATAAATCTAGCCAGCCTTCACTGCAGCTGTCTAGACTGCAAGGCTCCTCTAAATATTATTTTAAATATATAAAAAAAAAAACATACTAATTCTCAATCCTTTAAAAAATAATAATCATAAAGGCAAAATCAATATTTCTGCCAGTCCTCAATAATACTATTTTTTTTTCTTTTTAAAATACAACAGCTTAAAAAAAGAAACACAAATTTCAGATTTAATAATAATAAAAGGTTTTATTAGACAAATTTTTACAAATAATAATGTAAAACTGTAGTAAAAAGAAAGAAAAACATTAATTATCTTAGCATAAACATAGATACAATTTCCAAAATGACCAAAAAAACTATAAAATTTAATATTAAAAAAAATTTTTTTTTAAATGATCAAAATAAAATGCAAATATAAAAATCATAATAATACTAAAACTTATTAATCATAATAAACTTATTTCTAGTAATAAATAGTCAGAGTGACTTATTTATCTTCAAGATATGTAATTTCAGAACTGTAAATTTTTCAAGACTTTTTCATTTTATGAATATAAAAATATATAATGTTCCTTCTATAATTGTTTATAAATAATCAAATTTCAATGACAGAATTGTTGATAAATTATAAAATGCTTTTAAATATTAAAAATTTTATAGGTACTTGTGAATTTCCCTGTAAACCAAGATGGCAACCTGTATTTTTGAGAGATTTTATTTTGAGGGCTTATAATCTACTGAAGATGGTTAGTTGATAAATTAAAACAAAATAAATCCATTGTTAAATTTAAAAAAAGGGATAAATTCCAATAAATTTCATTAAGAAGATTTATTTCAATTTTTTTTTTTTTACTTATATTATAATGTGGAAAGAACCTTGTCATAATTTGGTTCAATTCAGTATTTTTTTTTTCTCAACAGCTTTTTTTTTTGTAAATTGACATAGTGATAAAAATTTGGGATCTTTCTGTCACAGAATATGATGCACTATTTCCAAAAATATGGGATCCTGCCCTACCGAAAAGTGTGCGTTAATAGTCGTGATAAGATTGCATGCTGCTGACATGAATAGAATACAAGTGTTGTATTTATATTTTTCTCATATTTTTCTGTTAATAAGTTAATTAAAAAAATAAATAAATAAATTGTAAATATTGTAATAAATTTTTCCACAATGATTTCTTTTTTTAAAATAACAATAAAAATAAAATTTATATATTAAATATGATGTTTCCTAGTAGGCACATGTATGTAAACATTGGGGGGGGGGGGTTAGATTTATCAAAAATATGGGCTATCATCTTGGTTTACTGGAAAACTCACAAGTAACATTATTTATATATATTTTAAAACGCAAATAATAATTTTATAAACTGATTATAGTACATTTTCAAAATGATCAAGAAAGATTTCTTTAGCTTTTTATTAAACCATTCAAAGCTAAATATTAATTCAATTAAAATATAAAAAATAAGAAGGTATCTTTCTTTCATATATAAATTATATTTTATTAATTGTTAATTTCAGGGCAATCATTGTCTTAAATACTAGTGATATAAAAAAAAAAAAATGGTTTCTGGGTTAAAGGTCATTCTGTCATTTCTTGTGCTCAAACACCATATAATCTCCCAAGCATTATCAATTAATTACTTTTTTATCAACACTTAAAATAAGATGTTTTAAATAATGTGAATTTTAGAGAAACATTTTGATATTTGATACATTTAAAAAATGAATGACTTTAACTTGCAATTATTATTTTTTTAAAAGAAACACAATTATTTATTAGTTATTATTACTTAGCATATGGACATTTTTGTTGTTGCTGTTTTAGATAGCTTAACTATTATCAAAATCATAAATGAATCAATGAAATTTCAACTAGGAGATGGATTCATTAGTGGCTTTATGATTTATCAACTATATGATGAATGATTTATGTTTGTCCACTTCTATATTGGTCAGTAGCTATTAAATTATGTTTATGAATTAGATGAGCACAACAATTATGGATTGCCCTGGATCAATTGATGAGACTCCCTGAATAAGATCTAGTAAGATCAAACCCAACTGCCTGGAAAAAGAAAATTGTTTGAAATGTCATAAGAAGCCCATTTTTATGCCCTAATTCTTGGTTTCTAGATCCTTGATTGAACATTCAGAAAAGGGATCTTAATTTTAATGAGTCTTGATTGGTGAAACTATATTTTGAGATATTGGACAGTCTGATTTATTTAACAGTTTTTTATACATTTTCAGTTAAGCAAATTCTCTTCTGGTTTCTACTGGAAGCGTATCTGAAAGAATAGAAAGCCTCTGCAAAGGATTAGACTTGAATAATATTTCTCATGATAATATTCAATAGAATATCCAGAAGTTACTTTTTCTCTGTACAAAAACACATTATTCACCAATGGAATACAATAGTATTAAGCAAGTTGTCTATAAAATACTTGTCTCACACATCCAGGTAATGCTAGCCTGTTTTCCAAGGAGGAAAAAGCTTATTCCTGGAAATTATTTTAGATCTAACCTTAGATGAAGGAAGTACAATATGATTACTTTAAATAATTATCTTAAGTCATAAAGAAAAATACTTTGTTCTTTTGGTACTTTAACCTGACTTGCTATGTGGCCGCTAGAGGCGCTGTTTCTGTGTTTTCACACAGAACATACAGGGTAGGGGCCTCGAAAGCAGATGACGCTTTTTCCTGCCGCTAGGTGGCGCTGTTCACCATGCGTATGTACAGGAACCTTCCACAAGCTAGCCGGCAGCTTACATTGTCTGCTAGCAAGAACCTAGGTGGCGCTGATTGCTGTAAACACATCTCGCTTATGTGACGTCTGCTATCAGAAACTACCAAGATTCTAGCCCACTACGCGGTGCTGTTTCTCCACGTTACACGCGGTAAAAACAGCAACCTCTAAATGCCTCATTGCTAACGTTTATGAACATAGTACTTAAAACATTCAGGGCCTATAATGTACAGGGATGAATAATTTATAAAGTCATAACTATTTAAATATACGGTCAAACGTAATAATTTCACATTCTATTTCACCATTTCATGAATCGATGTATTTTTAAAGTATGACTTTGTAAAAAGCGATCTGTTTTTTTAATTATTTACTCTAAAAGTGGTTTTTTTTTTTTTTTGTAAATAAAACAAAACGTAATTTTCGGTCTGTGGTTTTTTTTTAAAAAAAAAAGCTAATTTTTTTTTCCTACTGCAGTATATCGTTCAAAAATGTATTATTTTAAAAGATTATTGTTTGTAAAACTTTTTTTTTTACACTTTCAATTAATATTTTCAATAAATTTTAAAGTAATATAAATTATATTTCGGTTTATAGATTACTATTTCGAAAAATAAAGTGTTATTTGCATGCTGGGTATACCGTGTGCTTGTTACTCGCAAGCAATAATTCGAAGATCTGTTTATCAAAACTTCCTCTCACAATAATATTAAAGGCATAAATATTTATTGAAATTGTATTTAAAATTTTAGAATCATTTTAATAACTAAAAATGTCATATACTCACAAGGAAATTTCAAAATAATAGGTTTAATAAGTACCGTATGAGAAAAGTAAGATATTATACAGAGTCAGAAAAAAAAAGATTTAGAGTAAAATATATATACATTTAATATCTTTATTGATGGTTGGAATTTAAAAAGTTTCTTTCAAAACTGATGCTCCTGTTAGGCTTGTATACTGTTAAAATTAAAACTATTAGTCCTCATAAATAATTTGGAAGACATTGCCTGTCAAAATTGGATGATCATTGAAAATTATATATGATCTTAATAGCCTAAAATTCAGAAGCCTGATAGTACTGTCTTTGCCAGTGCACTGTTTCTTTATTTCATTATTGATACATAAGTAAGAACAGGTAAAACACATTTATTAAAAATCTTCCTTTACAGACACATAGATATATTTCCTTTTAGTATCAAGTTATTTCTATTAAAAGCACTCCAACCAAGTTTAATCCTATGATTAATTTCATCCATTATGTTTCCATCTGTATTAATAATATGACAAAGGTGTTTGTAACTGTTAACTTCTTCTAACTCATCATAATCAATCTTTATTTTCATATTTTGAGCAAACACATAGGTATATTTCCTTTTAGTATCAAGTTATTTCTACCAAAAGCAAGTTTAATTCTATAATTAATTTCATCCATTATGTTTCCATCTGTATTAATAATCTGACCAAGGTGTTTGTAACTGTTAACTTCTTCTAACTCATCATAATCAATCTTTATTTTCATATTTTGAGAAAATCCATTAAACATTACTTTAGTCTTTTAACATTTATCTTTAGTCCTACCTTCATCTAATAACTCCTGCAACATTTCCTGCAGCTCTGAAACATAAGTTGCAAAAACAACTACATCATCTGCAAAATCTAAATGACTTAAATAATCTCCATTTACTTTCACTCGTTTAGCTTCCCATTTTAATCCACAAAATATTTCTTGCAGCACTGCTGTAAAAAGTTTTGGAGATATGGAGTCACCTTGTCTTACACCCTTCTCAATGTTGACTTTAATAATCTTTGTTAAAAAATAAATTTACTGATAAAGATTTCATAAGAGTTTTCCAATCAGCTTCTAAAAGCTTATAACTAAATCCTCTAATTCATTCCCAGACAGAATTATTTAGACTGCAAGTGAGACTTTGTTAAGAGAAAGCAAAATTACGCTGAGAAATGAGACACCAACAATACAAATCTAATATCACTTATGTTGAGAGAAAAATCTATTAAATCTTAAACTAGACAAATCTATAAGCATTCTTCCTGCTAGCAAGAGCAATGTAACATTTGTAAATGGATAATAGTAATTATGATACAATAAGAGCTTCTCCCAACAGACTAAAAGTCCCATACTAGCTATGAATCACAACTGTAAATATTATTCAGAAAGAATCCTTGATCACAGCTATTTCAATGATTCAGAAAAAATTAGATTGACATATTTTGGCAAAAATACCACATCTTTGTGGTCATCTAAAATCAATAAAGGCCAGGTTCCATTAAGATCTATTGTTAATTCTGAAAACTCACTATATCAAAAATTCTAATGTTCTTAGTCCTTTGGCATACAAGTGACAGTTCTGTGCTAGAGATTTTAAGAAAATTGTAGAATTAATCAACATGAAAAGTGAAAGAACTAACATATTGGTAAATTTTGATGTGAAAAACTTAATCACAAAAGTACTCTGTGATGAAGCATTATCTAATGTAAAAAAAAAAGATTAAATAACAAGAGTAGTGTACAAACCAGAATAATTCTTCCAATTGATAGTTTATTACACTTAACATTCTGCACAGCATACTATTATTATATACTATAGAATTCTTCCAACAAAATCAAAAGATGCTTTTTGATTCCTTATTGCTATCTCTGATCAGCAATATTTACATGGAAGAACTTGAAACTACAACCATAAATAAAATTCTATCTACAATTAAAGCCTGGCTTTCTATGGCCATATAGTAAAGCATTACTACAAACATTCTGGATACTATCAATAATTATGTTCTTTTAATTAAATTCACAATAGAATTAAAACAAGAACAGACACTACAGTTCTTAATTTTCTTTTGACAAGATTCCCTCATAGCAAAATCAAAATTACAATCAACAGAAAACTCACACACTCTATAATCAGAATAAAAATTCTTATTCAGAAACCAATAACTTGGAAAAAGAAAAATCATATAGCATAAACTCTCATGAAAAATACTTATCCATCAGCTATCATTATGAAATAGCCAACTAAAAGAAACACCATAAGAAAAAACAATTATAGTTATTAAAGCATATCCATAGATATTAGTAATTGCAGCTAAACTAAAGAAAATCTGTGATCAGTATATTAAGATTCCTTTCCAAAGTCATAAGTGCCCTATGAAAAAGTCTAACTTTTATAAAACACAAACTGCAAATATTGAAACACAAAAACTGCATCTATGAAATACCATGTGAATATGGAAGAACATATATGGCTGAAATCATCTGACTCATTTCAAAATACGTAATTAAAAGAGCAAAAAGTAATGATTAAAAAGAAAAACCAAATGCACCTAAAATACATTGGACAAGAAAAATAACGGGCAGAAAGTAAAAAGTAAAATTTGTATAAACCATTCACATTTATAGTAGATAACTTTATAAATCAGTCTAATGTAAATAATTCATAATATTTCAAAACTACTCATTAACCTTGCCCTTAAAAAAACTGGAGAAACCAAGAGAATCTTCATAGATAAATATATAAAATTTCTAGTGACTTGATTTTTCAGAATAGCCTAATTAGTAAGACCAAGCATTATCTTAAATTCACAAAACTAAAAATCGAAGGTTCAATTTCCATGCTAGTACTATCACTGGTAAGGCCAGCAAAAAAGAAAAAAAACAGCACTTAAAATGTTGTAATAAATTAATCTGTATGCTCTGCTAACAGTTGAATGTATTTAAAAGTTTAAATAAAGTTTGATATCTTTTAAAAATATTTCATAATTAATAACAGATGATGGAAATAGTTCAATATATAATTACAGGTAAAATCCCTATCATCACAAATTTTCAGATAAACATTTCCTGTTTTCAAGTCAATATGTATAACGCTTGGGACTGTTTTTGTTTCTCCAGAATAGTCTAAAGACTTATTTGAATTGAAATACCTATTGTAGTAAGGAATTTGACTTCAATGGTATGTTGACTAGATATTTTGAGGTTTTATTAATCAACTATCTGGCTGGGGGATTTAACTATTAATGGGATGTTGTTTATACACGTATATCATATTTTGAAATTCTGAAAAAGCTAAAATCAGTAACTTTTCCTAAATTCATTTATTTTTGTTTTTATAAAATATTTGCTTATCAATAGTTGTTCTTTATTAAAATTAAAACTGCAAAATTTTTATATGTTCATTCATCACCTGTGTTATTCACCTCCAAATCATAAGTCTTTGACTTAGTAAATGAGACTTATGCAAAGCATTACAATCAGAATGACATTGCTTTGGGTGAGATGAAAATCTATCAGAAGATAAGTCTGTTTTATAGCAGTCAAGATAATTTCAGGTCTAATGATGTATATTAAAATCACTGTTATTAAAAAGCTAGTAATTGTATTTGAGTTGACCGAATGCCAGACCATTGATTCTCCCTCCCCCAACAACACAAATATTAATTTCTTGAATATTTAGCACTGCACATCGTGCTCTTGATTGAATGCCTCCAGTAGTTAAGTGACCAAATTTATACTTAAATAAAATTGGAGTGAATAAGGCATGGGCATTCACTATTTCATTCTAGCTCAGATTAATAAAAAATGATCAATGGTCAAAGATATTCTTTGTCTGTTTTCTTTTTTTCTCCTGAAAATTTTTTTAAATTATTTGTTCCCTAATTGTTTTTAATTAAGATATGAGCATTGAAAGTCAGAAATCCAATGTGCACAGTAATTGCTTTTACTATAAAGTGCTATTAAATTGGTTTAGTATCTTTGGACTTCTCCATAGAATTTCATTTATAACTTGTACTGCAGCTACACCCGGGCAATTATGTAGCCTACAACTATTGTAACTATCCAATTTTTATATTCTTGAACCTAAATATTTAAATTATTTGACTAATCTCATAAAAATAAAAATTACAAACATTCTCAAATTGCATTAGGGAAGGGGGAAGCATAATTTGTTATTCATTTTAAAGATAATAATATACAAAATAAAACTCTAATTTCATTCATATCTAATTATGTACCAATAAAAGCTAAATACCTAAACATTTAATAACCTCTTAATTCTTATGATATTTAAGATAATTTAGAGTTGAACCTAACAATATAAAAAATTAGGTAAAAATATTATTCATTAGTAACTCTTTTGTCTTACTTTCAAATAATTCAAATTAATGATATGAAAAAAGATATAGAAAGTATCTTTCATATTACAACAAAGAAATTATAATTCTTTAACATACCACTCAAAAGAAAATTACTTCTTATATTTATTTATATTCATTAATTATAAAATTGTTAATTATAAAGCACCCATTACATTAAATATTAGAAATGTACTTCAAATAATATATATAAACATGCTTTATAAAAATGTTTTCAATTTAATAATTCAAGGAAATTACTTTAATGTGTTGACTTTCCCAGTATCAATATCTAATCTAATAGTTGCTGTTGCATTTTTATAAATATTCTTTAAAATATGACAATATCTTGGATCTATACCTGAATGATCTCTCTAGAATTGTCATTATGATGTATTATAGCATTTTCCTGTAGATTTCAACAATTATTAACTTATGGGATTGTGATTAAACAGAAAACAGTGGCAAACTTAAAGGAGATAATAAATATACTAGAATTTATTTACTGGTTAGAATCTCTACAGATTTTCTAATATAATGTTTGTGAGTAGTTAGGTGGTTTAATGAATCTATAAATAAATTTCTAAATAGACAAATTTTAATATACATCACCCAACAGAGACACTTAAATATTTACCAATTTCACAATATCAACTAATAAACTATAATTTACTTTGATTAATCATTAAGATTTGATTTAATGCAAGAAATTGTCTTCACTCAGGAGGTTACAAATTTCTTGTCATCCTATTAATTGAAAGGAAACCCTTTGATTCCTGTTGGAGGCCTTAAAGAAACTGATCAAGACAAATTCTTAATGTCCACTCCATACGTTCTTGTCATTGCAGCTGTTATTACTATGTGATTATTCATATAGTATATAAATATGGATGAGCTGCTCACCAACACATTAGCCAGCACGACGAGGTTATTGGATTTTTACCTCTGAGATTAAGATCAAAAAACCCCATGGACTTTCTTCTCAGTTGCCTGATAAGGCAGAATGAATGCTTGTGTAAATGATATTTTTCCAATATATATATACAATTATGACAGACAAAAATAAATCATGGCCCTTATTCCCAGGAGACTGTAAAGTCACCAACCAAGGCAGCAGTTGGTGGCCGAAGGCAGAGGCTGCTCAGAACCCCTGATTGTGGACACAGGCTGCCATTTGATGATGCCTTTTTTTATTTAGGTACTTACAACAGATCACTTTCAAGTGAAGAAAGATTGCAAGAGTTAGAAGAAAAACTGTCTTATATTAAATGGGATATTATTGGACTTTGTGAAGTTAGAAGAAAAGACGTAGAGACAATTGTTTTAAAAAGTGAACATGCACTCTATTATAAAGGCACAAATATTGGAAATACAAGTGGAGTAGTATTCATTATAAATAAAAAGTGAAAGAACAACATTGTGGAGATTGATGGTGTATCAGACAGAGTGGCAAGATTAGTTATACAACTTAATAGCAGATATCAAATGCAGATAATTCAGGTTTATGCCCCAACAAGTTCTCAAAGTGATGAAGTAGTAGAAGATTTTTATATGGATGCACAAAAGGCTTTTGATCAGAGTTAACAACATTTTAAAATTGTTATGGGAGACTTTAATGCTAGAATTGGTAAACAGATGAAAGTGCTGGCGGTAATTTTGGTTATGGTAATAGAAATGAGAGAGGACAGAGACTTGTGGAGTTTGCAGGGAAAGGAAAACTTTATATTATGAATTATTTTGAGAAAAATGTTAAAAGGAAATGGACATGGAAACATCCAAATGAAAGTACAGCAGAATTGGATTATATTTTGACTAACAGAAAATACATATTTCAAGATTGTAATGTTCTTAATAAATTTAGCAGAGGAAGTGATCATCGGTTAGTAAGATGTGAAATACATGTTAATGCAAAACTAGAGAGACAAAAATTATTAAGAAAAACAATATTTACAGTTGATATTCCTAATTTTCAGAAACATTCTAATGAATTTAAAATAGAACTTACAAATAGGTTTCAAGTATTAGTAGATTTTGAACATGATTCAGATTTGAATGAAATTAATATGAAAACAACTGATATACTTTTAAAAACTGCAACAGCACTTGATCAATAAAATTTCTACTGAGACTAGAGAATTTATGAAGAAAAGAAGGAATATGAAGATATACAAAAATGATGCGTTAAAAAGAATTGAATATCTCAAATTTTGTAAAATGATGCAGAAAAAATTTGAAAATGATATAAGAAAGTATAACTGTGAACTAGCAAGGAAAGCAGCAGAAGGGAATGGAAGTCTCAAAAGTGTAAAACAACATTTTGGTATTGGTAGGAAATTCATATCTGTAATAAAAAAAAAGCTGGAATTATTACTAAAAAGAGAGATGACATCATGAAATGGATAGAAGACTTTTATAAAGAATTATATAGTAATAAAGAACAAATACCTCCTATATCTATGGCATCTTCTGAATTAACCAGAATTTCAAATGAAGAAGTGAGACATGCAATTAAATATATGAAGAAAGAAAAGATTCCAGATAATAGTAGAATTATAATTGATATATTTAAAGAAGCAGAGGAAAAAATAGAATTTTTTTTAGCAATGTTATATACCAAATGTCTAAATGATAAAGATGTACCAGATGATTGGAAGAATGCAGTATTAATATTAATATTTAAAAAAGGTGATAAAGAGGATATTAGAAATTACAGACCTACCAGCCTTTTATCAGTTACATACAAATATTTTACCAAGATAATTACAACTCGTCTACAGAGAACATTGGATTTCCCCCAACCAAGAGAACAAGCTGGATTTAAAAGTGGTTTTAGTACAGGAGATCATATCCAGGTATTGAGAGAAGTTATAAAAAGGACAAATGATTATGAGTTGCCATTATGTTTTGGATTTGTAGACTATGAAAAGGCATTTGAATCTATAAACTTTTCTTCAGTGATTAAAGCATTGAATCATCAAGGTATAGACCCAAGATATTGTCAAATTTTAAAGAATATTTATAAAAATGCAACAGCAACAATTAGATTAGATAATGATACTGGGAAAGTCAACATTGAGAAGAGTGTAAGATAGGGTGACTCCATATCTCCAAAACTTTTTACAGCAGTGCTGCAAGAAATATTTTGTGGATTAAAATGGGAAGCTAAAGGAGTGAAAGTAAATAGAGATTATTTAAGTCATTTAGATTTTGCAGATGATGTAGTTGTTTTTGCAACTTATGCATCAGAGCTGCAGGAAATGTTGCAGGAGTTATCAAATGAAAGTAGGACTAAAGATAAATGTTAAAAGACTTAAGTAATGTTTAATGGATTTTCTTAAAATATGAAAATAAAGATTGATTATGATGAGTTAGAAGAAGTTCACAGTTACAAACACCTTGGTCAGATTATTAATACAGATGGAAACATAATGGATGAAATTAATCATAGAATTAAACTTGGTTGGAGTGCTTTTGGTAGAAAGGAAATATACCTATGTGTTTGCTCAAAATATGAAAATAAAGATTGATTATGATGAGTTAGAAGAAGTTAACAGTTACAAACACCTTGGTCAGATTATTAATACAGATGGAAACATAATGGATGAAATTAATCATAGGATTAAACTTGGTTGGAGTGCTTTTAATAGAAATAACTTGATACAAAAAGGAAATATATCTATGTGTCTGTAAAGGGAGATTTTTAATAAATGTGTTTTACCTGTTCTTACTTATGTATCAATAATGAAAAAAAGAAACAGTGCACTGGCAAAGACAGTACTATCAGGCTTCTGAATTTTAGGTTATTAAGATCATATATAATTTTCAATGATCATCCAATTTTGACAGGCAATGTCTTCCAAATTATTTATGAGGACTAATAGTTTTAATTTTAACAGTATACAAGCCTAACAGGAGCATCAGTTTTGAAAGAAACTTTTTAAATTCCAACCATCAATAAAGATATTAAATGTATATATATTTTACTCTAAATCTTTTTTTTCTCTGACTTTGTATAATATCTTACTTTTCTCATACGGTACTTATTAAACCTATTACTTTGAAATTTCCTTGTGAGTATATGACATTTTTAGTTATTAAAATGATTCTAAAATTTTAAATACAATTTCAATAAATATTTATGCCTTTAATATTATTGTGAGAGGAAGTTTTGATAAACAGATCTTCGAATTATTGCTTGCCAGTAACAAGCACACGGTATACCCAGCATGCAAATAACACTTTATTTTTTGAAATAGTAATCTATAAACCGAAATATAATTTATATTACTTTAAAATTTATTGAAAATATTAATTGAAAGTGTAAAAAAAAAGTTTTACAAACAATAATCTTTTAAAATAATACATTTTTGAACGATATACTGCAGTAGGAAAAAAAAATTAGCTTTTTTTTAAAAAAAAAAACCACAGACCGAAAATTACGTTTTGTTTTATTTACAAAAAAAAAAAAAACCACTTTTAGAGTAAATAATTAAAAAAACAGATCGCTTTTTACAAAGTCATACTTTAAAAATACATCGATTCATGAAATGGTGAAATAGAATGTAAAATTATTACGTTTGACCATATATTTAAATAGTTATGACTTTATAAATTATTCACCCCCGTACATTATAGGCCCTGAATGTTTAAAGTACTATGTTCATAAACGTTAGCAATGAGGCATTTAGAGGTTGCTGTTTTTACCATGTGTAGTGGGCTAGAATCTTGGTAGTTTCTGATAACAGACGACACATAAGCGAGAAGGTTCCTGTGCGTACGCATGGTGAACAGCGCCATCTAGCGGCCACATAGCAGGTCAGGTTAAAGTACCGTTCTTTTAATAAGAAGTTTTTTTCATAAATTAAGTTATAATAACAAAATAAAAACTAGACAAACTGAACTGATTTAATAGTTAACAAATTTTATTCATAACTCAGATCAAAACTAATTATTTTCAATTGTCAACCAAAACTGAAAATCACCATTTAACAAACAAAATTAATGAAAATTAAAAAATCATATAAGATATTTATTATTTATTACATAAAAAAATGCTTCAAATTAAAGTATTAAAATTACTAACTATATAATTAGTATATTTAATTGACTATGAAAAATAATTTTTAAAAATGAATAAATTTAAGCTAGTGCTCATGAGATTATGAAATAGTAATTAATTTTATGATACAGTCTTGTGATATATCAATTTTCTTATATTCAATGTAATATTTATTATAGCAATAAATGTAATATTTATCCATTAAAAAAAAATGAAAGCATTTTATATGCAATTAGTACTTTATAATTTTTCTTTTTTTCTCCTTCTCCCTTCTTTCTCGAAAGTCTGAAAGTATGACTATTTCTTAGTTTACAAATACTGTATTACTCTTTACAATCATATACATATTACTTTCTTACCATATAGAAGATTTACAGCAATTTGATTTCAGCAAGCTAAAAGTAAAATGCAGATAAAACTATTTCATCAGACATGACTTTGCAGCACAAATATCATGTCTTTTGTTAATGCAAAATTTTTATATTTATATAAAATAAATATCTATGCTTTATATTACATTTAGACTCCAGGTATATAAAATATAATTGTATTTAACCCATTATTACAAATTTGTAAATATTTTGAAAAGATGTAGGTTTTGAATGTTCTGCTCTTAAAACTGCTTTTCCTATAATTCATTATTACATTGCCTGATTTTATTTTTTCAGAACATGGTGATTTTTAGTACCATATATATCTTGATCATATAAATTATAGAATAACTACTTGAAGGCTCATTTTTCATAAATAAAAGTAAAAAATTAACTGAAACAAGATAAAGGCTAAAATCATACTATAATCTATCTTAATTAATTTAAAAATAAGAACACTTCAAAGAATTCGATTTTTCTTTTCATATGTCATAGCATCGGCCGGGACGCGAACCCACAACCGTCTGCAACCAACTACTTGCTTGCATGGCGACTGCGATACCTCTCGGCTAACAACGCAAGACGATTTTTGTTATAGAATTTTAACATAAAAGTCCAAATAAGCAACATTTTTTTAAATTGTTTTATTTATGCATGATTATATGATGTGAATAATCAGTGATTCATCTTTTATTCTTTTTAATCAAATTACATAGTCACTAACTACAGCTAACTTTATATATGTTAATTTTTTTAAAACTGCCAATAAATAAAATGAATAAAGCTAAAATCCTATTGTCTTAAAAAAATGAGGAAGATATTTATTATTACTATTGAAGGATTCAATATTACATGAAGGGAATGAATTTCTGGTTAGCAACATGAGAAAAAATGAAAAAGAATTTGAAAATAGATGTGATTTGAAGTATAAGGAAGGGTGCTGAAAAAGAATAGAAGCTGATGATGTTTACTTTTGACAATATTAATGAAACAAATTAAAATATAGTATCCATGAAAATATTTATAGCTGATACTGATATTAGCAATTAAACAATGATAAGTCAAAAACTATATGGATGATTATTTACATTTTTCAGTTATAAGGTCTGCATACTCATAAATGTGGGCATGCACCATTCATTTAAAAAAAGGATAAAACAAATCTTCGAATTATGATTTTATTTTCTAACATTAAATTTGAGACATTACATTTTATAGTTATGGACAATTTGGTGGAAGAAATGGTCAAAAAAAAAAAAAGCAATAATCACAATTATTATGTGGCAAGCTGTGTATGGCCAATACTTAAAAAGTAAAAAATATTCTAGAATTATTTTATATGAAAAAGTTTTTTTAAAAAAAATTAAATATATAAATAAACAAAACTTATTTCATCAATATTATGCTTTAAAAAAAAAAAAAAACAACTTTTATATTAACTTGATTTATAAATAATAAAAATGTCTGAAGGTCTAAGATGATGGTGTTTTACTTCTACTTATTTGTCTATAGAACTATTTCCATCATAAAGATAAGTGTTTTTTATTTAGAAAATTTCAAATTTTATTTATACATTTCTAAACACATTCAACTGTTAATAATAAACCAGGTTAGGATGGAATAACAGTTTAAGTGGGATTATTCTCCATCCTTCTCAAAATGCTGATGACCTGACCAACGACACTTAGGATAGAGATTGTCCAGCAACCCTTAAATTGGTGAATAAACTCTAACCAATTAATCTAGATTCTGTCATAATAGGCTAGTTGATTAAAGCATCATCTTAAAGTCAGTATTCACAAATCTAAAACTCAGATATATGGTAAAGCCAAAAATGTGAAGAGAGTAAAATACTACTTCTCTCAACTCTGTGTTTTATACTAACCTATATTTTATTACTAACGGTTGACTATATTTAAAAATGTATAAATAAAGTTCAAATTTTTCTAAAAACATTTAATAATCTAACTAGATGATGGAAATAGATTATCATATAACTATAAATAAAAATGTGTTTCTATTATTTATTGGCAATCTGTTTTGGTAAAATATATCAATAGGTATTGATATTAAAATAAAAATAATATACTGAAATAAGCACTTAGAAATGTCAATAATATATATACATTTAGATATATTCTATTTATTTATGCATTTGTACAAAAAGAAAAGAAAAATGTTCACTGCGAACATACATTACAGTAAAATATTACAAATCATGTAATCAATTAGTAATCGCATAAATAAATTTTTTACATATGTAAAAATAATTAGAAATAATAATAAAAAATAATAAAAATTATCAAAAAAATAATATTAGCAGTTTAGTGACAGGAACATTAAAATAAAAAGTGTAATGTTTAAATAAGAATAGAAGTCATTTTATGATTGTAAAGATGAAATTAAGAACAAAAAGCTTGTAAAATGTTTTAATTGAAATATGACTTATAAAGTCATAGAAAGACATTAGTTAATTAGAAAAAAAATGATGTAAAAATGATGGAGACTTTTGAATTGTGAATTTGAAAAAAATGGAAAAGATATGTTGAAAGATAGAATTTGAAATGATGAACTTAATTGAAAAAGAAAAAAAGGAAAGATTATTTATTAAGAAAATTAAGAAGCAGAAGAGATATTGGATTTAATAAATACTAAAAGCAGATGAATTATATATACACCCGGGTCTCGTTTTATGCGGATTTATTTAATACGATTTTGAAGTTATGCGATTCATATTTCTTCTTAATATCTTTGTATGCGGTTTTCTTTTATGCAATAAAAGTTATTAGATCAGACATCGAGCTCCGATAATGCGCTATTACTTTAAATATTACAAATTTCGCGCATTCATGTCATATTTAAAGTAATAGCACATTATCGGAGTCCGACTTCCATCTAATAATTTCAATATTTTCAGCACTTTATAATAGTACTGTAAAAGATTTTATACAATAAAGAAGTTCATAATTCACTTAAAACCAGGATTTCCCTATTTTATATACACACATTAAATTTTACAAGATTATAATGTAAATCTGTTCAAATGTTATAGATGCCTATACTACACATTTTGTTGTTTTTGCATTTTAAGTCACATTCTATTTTTGCTTTTTTAAAAAAGAGTATGTAATCAATTAATCATTTAGTGTCCGCAAGTAATAAATTTTACAAGACTATAATGTAAATCTGTTTAAACATTATAGATGAAAAATACTATGTATGTTATTGTTTTTGCATTTTAAATTACATTCTATTTTTGCTTTTTATAAAAGGAGTATGAAATCAATTAATCATTTAGTGTCCACAAATTTATTTTTAAAAGGTGAGTAATAACGGTGGGCACAATTAAATTTGACAATTAAAATCTGATTTTTAATTATAATTAACAATTTAAAAATTATGTAAGTGATCTGAAATTAATGTGATGTGAAACGTTGAAATTTGATTTTTAAACGGAATTGAAAATTAAAGACAAAAATAAAAATTTAATTTTTAATTGTTAGTTTTAATTAAATTTTATCCAACAGTGGTGAGTCGGTGCCTTTTTATTATTGTAAGTCTAAGTTCTTATTTTTGTTTTAAACTTTTAGTTTACCCTAATGGAAAGGAAAAAAACACCCAAGAAAATGAATTTCTTTGGAAACAAAAATTTCACTTTTAAATCGCTTAGCGAAATTGGAAGGATCAACAGCAATTAGAAAACGTTTTAGTTGTATTTCCTCTTGACTTTGTTTAAGGAGAAGCTACAGTACCTCACATTACATCACATCGAATCTGATGTCTCAAATAGCGATAATGAATAAAATACCATACGTGTATGAAAAATGTAAATGATGCATAAAAATATATTGTTTTGAATAAAATTAAATACCGTAGTTAATAAAAAAAGTAAAAAAAGTTTGTCGTGTATCAATTTTTTTTCAAATTTGAAATTTTTTATTGTCATATTTTATTTTATTTTATTTTTTTTATGCGAATTTTAAAGTAATTTTACATTGTTGCTTTGCTTTTATGCGATTTTTGGAAAATTGCAGTATGTATCCCCCATTTTTCAAGGTTAGTTAAGTCTATTTTTGTGCGATTTCTTTTGTGCGCATTTTCTGAGGAACCAACTACCGCATAAAACGAGACCCAGGTGTATATAAAAAATGATCTGAAGAAATATTGACAACTAAAGGGGGAAAAAAAAGTCATGATTGTTTGGATGTTAGAACAATGACTACAAAGATAGGAATAAGATTGTGGGGTTTAATGTGCAGGACCAATCTTTTTAGAGAAAACTCATAATGAAATGAATCTAGTTTATTTACTTATTTATTTTTAAACATGGCAATGAACAACCACTACTTTAATAATCTGATATAGAAAGGTTATGCAATGACTGAAAACAATATAATCTAGAATATAACTTTAAACATCATTTTAAATTAAATTTAAAAAGAAAGTATTAAAATTATCAAATTGATCTTCCTAAAAATTTTATAACACAACAACAAAAAAACAACAACACAGAGCAACACTTAAAAAAAAAAAATCATATTATCAATCCAGCAAGCACTATAACTTTTTTTGCCTATTCTATATCACAATGGCAATGTTTTAACCGTGTATCCCATTTTTTAATAAATATATATTTAACGATGAACAAATAGCAGCTCATGAGATACTATTTCTTGTGATTGTTCATTCTTAATATTAATCCTGTGTGGTTTAGTGTAGTGGTAGAGTGATATACTACAATGATCAAAGTCCATGGATTGTAGCAACATATTTGTTACTTTTGGTGATCAAATTTTTTTTGAATTCCCTATCAATAAACCAGATGATTATTTATTTATTTTTAATGTACAAAAATATTTCATTCTGAAATAATATATACTGGCAATTCTTCATATGTATTACACAAAAAGTGGCCATATTATGATAAACAAGTTGAGATAATGACTTAATGATATTTTCATTTTACTTATTCATTTAAATTTGGATAAAGATATTCAACTTAGTGAAATCAAAACAACTTTAAAATAGAAATGTTGCAAACCTTGATGAAATGGCTGGAGAAGTTTTAAAATGTAATGGTGATATGTTAACTTCAAAAAATATTGGAATTTTTTACGAATATATAGGAAATTGTGCCATCTCATCTTAATGTTTCTATTGTTCCAATTTTTAAAAATAAAAAAAAATAAACAAGGTTGTAATAATTATTATGGAATATCATGGTTATCCATTCTAGTAATGGCATGGATTTTGATCAATAGGTTGCTCCCAGTTATAGAAGAATGTTACCAGAGATTCAATGTGATTTTATAGAATCAAATAGCATTATAGACATGACTTTTCTTGCCAGGTAAATACAAGAAAAGATTTAGAAACAAAAAACTAATTTATAGTTTATATTGATTTGGTGAAAGCATCTAACCTAGTTTAATTAGTTCATTACCAAAGAATTGTTCACATTATATTGTTTCTACAAGATGAAAAAACAGTAAGTATAATTATTACAAGTCAAAAATCTGAAGCATTTGAAATGTAAAACTGTTGTTAAACAAAAATGTACACTTGATCCAACATTGTTTTTTTAATTTTTAAGATAGTTGTCTTTGGAACTATTTATGGACGGCCTTAATAAAATAGGAATTAGGATGTGATTCAGATTTAATAGTGAAATTTTTAATTTGAATACATTAAAAGCAAAAACAAGAATCTCATCTTCTTGGATCCTAAATTTATACTTTGCTGACGATTGTGCTATTTTTGCTAGTTCAAAACCTGAAATTTACAAAATGGACTTAATTTCAACAGCAACATATACAGATTTGGTTTAATAATTTATGTTTAAAAAAAACTCAAGTTCTTTATCAACTAATAATGGAAAAAAACTCAGCAACTTTTAGCTTGAGTGATTATCAACTTCAGAATGCAAATCAATTTAAACATCATGACAGTTTTATAAGCACAAAGACGGATTTCGATATTGAGGTGCAACACAAACTCGACATCTTGATGCTTCTGAGAAATTACAAAATATGGTATGCTATCATAGGAAAATAACTATTGTAACTATTTTACCTATATATAGAGAGATTATTTTATCAAATTAATTATATAGAAATAATACTTGGACATCCTATCAATACAATATAAAGGTATTAGAAAAGTTTCAGGGATATGTTGCAAAATTTTAAAAATACAATGGCAAGATCATAAAACCAATCAGTATATTAACTTGTTGGATGTGATAGTATAGAGAACACTATTGTAAAATCACACATTTTAATTGGATAGATTATTTCAAGACATTCATAAAAGATGCATTGTTGGTTATTACTATTAAGAAGATATGGCAGATAGCACACATTGGAGAAGTACAATTAAACACGGGGTTAAAATATTTATTTCACAAAGAAGTTTTCTGCTGAAAGAATTGAAAAGACAGCATTGCAAAATATCAAATAGACACAAAAATAGGCCAACATGTTCTATATGTAAACATATTTGTGTTTCACAGATTAGTTTCCATAGTCATTACAAAACTTATCCCTAGAGTAGTTTTTTTTCTTTTACCTCCCCCCCCCCTTGGAATTGGAATGGAATACATGTTTAATGATAGCTGTTGTATATAGGTAGGTTCATTTTTTTTTTAAATATATTTTCAAGCTCTTAAATATTCAAAAAACAAATGATTCTTCTAATTAAAGAAATTTTCTTGGCCTGATATATATACAGGTTTTTTTTTTTTTTAAGTACTTAAGTTTTAAAAGCAAAACAAAAAAATACAATAGGAAAGTAAAGGAGGTAAAAAAAATAAAATAACATTTTAAAGAGTATATCAATTTTAAGAATGAATAATGTGAATGGTAAATATCTGAAAAGCTTCTAACAATGATCAAATATATTTTTAGGCTTGGCATAGTACTTCTTAAGCTGAGTGAATGTGCATACATGCATGAGTATGTATACAAAATTAGAAATAATTTACCATAAAGCATAGTTGCACAGTGTTATTATTATTACCAAAACTAGAGTCACAAATTCAACTATGATGAACACAAATATACACAGAAACCTTAAGAACAAATTAAAGTTCAAAAAGAGTGAAAAGAGTCATGAATTAATCCAAAGATGTGAGCTCAATTTATTCCCCAAAATGTCTGATAAGTCAAAAAATGTCACATAAAAAATAAATAATTAAAATGAATTCCTATGGGGAAAAAATAATTTATCTCAAAATTTATAAAAATACAATTAAAAAAATTAAGTTTAAAATGAAAAAAAAATGTTAATAAATAAACATTTTACTAAGCATACTATTATTTAAAAAATATACTAACCAGTTGATAAATATACTGTACAAAAATATTTTATAAGCTATAATTTGTTAAAAATAAAATTATGTTTTCATTGACAATCTGCAATTTTGCTTTTTGTGTAGCCAGAAAGTATATTTTGAATTGATTCATTAAATTAAAGTATATAGAAAAAAAGTAATTACTAACTACAATGTATATTTTAAAATTTTTTAAAAATGAACACAACAGACATATTAAAATGTATTTTTTTGTGCACTTCATGTTCTATTATCAAAGTTTTTTATATATATAATAACTAACCAATATAATTTTGAAATTTATTTTGCAGCACTTATTTTTTTTATTTTAAAGCAGCAGATAACAAATTTGTTTACTTTGCACAAATGAAGTTGAAATTAAATAAAAGTTAAAGAAATGCAATGTACACTTGATTGCTGCAGTTTTAATGTTTACAATAAAAGTGCTATTATCTAGAATATGTCAGAAACAATAACAAGATTATTGACTTAAAATTAAATGAACAAATGAGATTTTAACCTTATATTTAGTAATCTTTGATCATATAAGTTGATAATTAGCTGCATAATGTACAAAATCATTTTTCTTCTCAAGATACTACAATGACCATATTTTTGCTATAGGCAAAATAACGTTTGTAAGAATTTTAATCCACAGAACTGAATGAATATGTTTTAACTAAAATACACATAATAAAATTTAAGAGTAAATCTATGAATTATAGCAGCTGCGATCTCATGTAGATTTTGCAGTTTTGTGTTACAATTGTACTGCAATTGCTACATCTTCTTTACATTGTTTAAAGCCTAACCTTTTGTTTACATAATTATAATTTTACAAATATTAGTGGAAAAAAATCTAAAGATGTCAGCATTATATAAACCTTTTAAGCTAAGAATGGAGAACCTCTGGTCCTTGAAAGCATTCAATATAGCCACAGACATTTTCAAAATGTATATAAAATGGTTCTGTATAAAGCTTCTATTTAAACATAATTAAGAGTTAAGTAAAATAGATTGTTATTTTTATCTTTCTCTTTCCAACTTATATAATAGTTCTAGTTCATTCTATCTTAAGAATTGTTTATATTCCAAAAAAATTATCTATATTGTGTGGTCTATCTGACTACATATTTAATCCATGATTCTGAGGTTATTTTGTTTGTTTTTATAATGAGTTTCATGGGCAAAATTTTATTCGCAAACATAAAAAACTAATTTTTTTTTTAGGATTTTGCTACACTGAGTAGAATAAAAATAAAAGACAGAAAACAGTGCATTTCAAAAGAAATGGACCAACATATATTTTTGTTATAAAAAAAAATAGTAAATCAATGTGTCTGGTATTTCTGAAAACTATTTCAGTTAATAATGATAGCAACTTTAAAAAGCACTATTTAGTAAAATATTCTGATTACAACAAAATTGTCAGAAAAGAAATATTAAAATAAAAAACATTAAAAGGAGTTTCATTAAATGACTGATATGTTTCATAAAAAATACAAAAAAGTCAGAAATTTTGTAAAAGCAAGTTTCATTATTTCAAAAAAAAAAAGCAGAAAATTTGAAACCCTTAGCTGCTGTAGACTTAATATGTTAAGAATATAAAGAGATTCAAGATTATAAACATGTCATGAAGAATAGATGAACTGAAAAAATGGTCATTAAATATGCAATAATCATTAATAATTAAAGGTGTTTTATTTTTAATTCACAAACAAATCAGGGTCCTCATTTAAAAATGAGTTGAAGTTGGCCATTTGATCAAATATAACAGGAGGCTAATGTTTAAGTTGATAATTATATATGACCTGCAAATGATATCAAAAATTTCCAGATAGCCCTTGGCAGAAAAAAAGTTCTCCACTCCTGTTTTAGGCAATGACAATTGTCTTTTGGGTGATTGATAATAGCACATTTACATGATAATGCCATAAGTAAGGTGGTCAATAGAAATGAGAATTTCTGATTAGTTGAATATTTTAGCTTAAGGTCAAATAATAGAAAAATTGTAATTTTCAGTAATTTGTTTACAAATTAAAGATTATTTATTCAATATTTTAATAAAAGACATTTTAAACCAAAAAAATTATATCACCACAAAAAGATTTTTTTCCCATATGTCATAGCATCGGCTGGGAGGCGAACCCGCAACAACCGTCTGCAACCAACTGCTTACTTGCAAGGCAGCTGCGCTGACCTCTCAGCTAACAATGCTTGACCACAAAAGATTTTCTTTGAAAACATTTATTTATAAAAAGACAAGTCTTAAAAAGTTTGTTACAGCAAACTGGAAGCAATTTCTACTTGCTAAAATAGAGCTGCTTTTGTCAAATGGTGAAGTAATTATTTTTTAAAATTTTAATAACAATAAATAATATCTTTTATTTATCATTTTTCTTTCTTTGATGATAACTAACTCTAAATTTATCCTCATTTTAATAAGATAAAATTCAAAAATCTAAAATTTCACTCTACTAACCTTTTGAATAGATAATTTTTTTCTAATGACAATCTAATATTTTGTTCTACTAACTGTTTGAATAGATAAATTTATCCAACGATGCCAAGCTCCATTGTTATATAAAAGAAATTCATTTAGAAATTTATTTTATTTTTAATATGTCAAAATGTCTATCATTTGAAAGTTAGATTTGAATTAAATAATGTTAATATAAATATATTATATAAAAAAAGTGTTTAATTGAAAAGATAAAATGTTCAAATGGGAGGACTATGTATAAATTTCTCACGGGAGTCTATTCAAAATAGAAAGGTGAAGTTTGCTACTAAATTGGTTAACATACTTTGTTGTTTTACATTATCAAAATATGTTTTTGATTAAGTACTGTACAGCATGAAACTGGGATTTTTTTTTTTGCTTTCGCAATTGTTAACAATGAAAGCAATGAAAATCTTTATTTTGGATATGTCATAAATGGTAGTACTGGATGTTTTGCAATAACCCTGGATGAAAATGAAATAAAGTACATTAATTTTATTTTAATTCTATAATCAAAACATGTATAATGAATAAATTCTATATTATACATAATTTTTAGTATAACCATTTTATTTTTGGGTGATGTAGCTTTAATGAAATCACTATCCTATAACCTCACTTATCTTACAAAATGACCACCATTTTGAAAAAATGGTAGTTCTTTTAAAATAAATGTTTCAATTATTTTTTAATATCTTAATTAGTAAATAATCAATTATAATTTATAAGTAAATCCTCACATAAAAATCCATTGCTAATCAGGGTAAAGGTATATATCATTTCTTTTTTAAAAAAAAACATAATGTGGCAATATGTCACATAAGATTGTGAGTTATCAGTAATAAATAGATGTAACCAAAATGACAATTCCAAGAAAAGCAGAACATGGAAAAAATAATATTACTTATGAGACCAGGGAAGAGCAAATAAAATATATAAAAAATAAAAATAATGCAAATAATGTAGTAAGATTTCATTGCATATGCTTTAAAAATAATAATAAATTTTCAATAATAAAGACTTCTACTGTAAATCTGATTATCCACAGAAGATGAGACTTATATGACAACAACGAAAAAAAAAAATTCTATTTTTTTAAAGACATTTTTAAAATTCAATTCTATTAATATATAAAAGTGTAATCATAAACAGTTTTCAAACTTTGTAAAATCCTTTGAAGATTTTTTTTTTTTTGTCAATTATTATTTTTATAATAATAAACTTATTACTTCTGAGCACATATTTCAAACAAAACAATTCAAGTCAATAGAACTTTAACCTACCCATACCTGTAAATAATTTTTTTAAAAAGAGAAACTAGATTTACTAATTAGTCAAAGGATTAACAGAAAAAGATGCAGTATCAATGCTATAATAATTAGTTAATTATAGATGAAAATTTCAATAAATGCTCTAAATTTAATAAAAGACATAAAACACATTCACTTTTACATGTAATTTTTACAATACTTACAGTAACACTATTTTGCGTTTGGAATTGAGAGTATTCATTTATAATTTAAATCTTCAAAGCACATGTGCATTAGCTTAATAGCTGATTATTATTACTGTTTATAAAACATAGCGCTATATAAAATATTATTTCAGTAATACTATATTTATATTAATCATAAATAAATTTTAATCATTAATGAAGTATATCTCCTTTAAAAACATCCCACATATACAAAAAGTTTGTTTCATAGAAAAGTCATACTTTCTCATTCATAAACATGCATATATAATTATTTTATAATTTACTAGACAATTTTTTATTCAATAATTTACCAAATGGAATAAATATTATTTTAAAAAATGTTTTTAACAACCAAAATAATATGCAAATCTTTTTAAAAAACATACATATTAAGTCTTCATGCAGATTTATTTCAGAACAAGAAAGAAAATACCCAGGTTGCAAGCCATCCAAGGATTGTCTTATATCATTGCTTGGAGGAAATATGAAGGGAAATATAAAACTGAAGCCACTTCTCATCTACCACTATGAAATCCACATGCATTTAAAGGAAATTGAAAAGACATCACTACCCATTATACAGCAATCTAATAAAAAAGCATGGGTAACAAGATACATTTTTATAGATTATGTTAAGACATATCTGTTGCCTTTCATCACTAGATACTGCAGGAATAGTAATCTCACAGACAAGGCCTTGTTGCTAATAGAAAATGTGCTTGCACAGCTTACAAGCATCTTGGATTATGTAAGCAATATCCAGCTTGTGCTTTTACCACTGAACATCATGTCACTTTTTCAGCCTATGGATCAAGAAATCTATGCAATCTTCAAGTTATAGAATATTCAACAACTAGCCAAGCATCTCATCAACACCTTGGATAAAGACGCTGTTATCACAATCCCACATCTCTGAAAAAGCCTTCAATATAAAAATTGCTGTTGATTTTATATGGAGCACATGGAAACACACCTCTGAAACTTACATGGAAGAAAGTCTGCCTGCAACTCATTACAAGTGTTAAGAGTCAAAAAGGAATAAGAAAAAATTGATTTCACAAAAAAAGCAGGATTTACAGAAATGGATGATGCCAACATCGAAGAGCTTTTGGATTCACACATGCAAAAAATTAACTAATGAGGAATTAATACAACTGGATAAAGAAAAGGAAGATAATGAAAAAAATATTATCGACAAGCCAGAAGAATCTAAACATCAAGAAATTGAAGAAATTTATTTCATATCAGGAAGCCGAACAGCTTTTTGGATGTATTTGATCCTGACTTGGAATGCAGCATTAAATTTTTAAATATCTTAAGTCAAATAATGAGACCTTATAAGATATTGTATAAAAAAAAAAATACAAGCATGTCAACCATCCATTCTATTTTTTTCTCCAAACATCCTATCATCAATATCTGATGCATCTCTTCCAAAAAAAAAAACCAAGATCATCAAAGGATTTAGAAGACAACAATGGATTTTAGAATGTGCAACTGATGACTCAGAAAACTGGATAATGATATTGGTGAATGGATCACAGGGAATAACAACGTTATGCTAAGTGCTTTTTTCTTTTTACATAGATTTAAATTGCATTACCATACATATATACATATTTTAAATGAATAGCTGCATAATGCCCACAGTGCAGTTTACACAAGCATATAACAGTTAAATATTCCCTAATGCTATACTAGTAATAATAAATAAAATAAAAATTCATATAACATTACAATACTAGCCAAAAGAAAATGAGTGTTTTTCTGAATTATTAGAACCAAATTGGATTTGTGATTTAGCATTTCCTTTGTTTACAGGGGATAAATTTATATGCTCATGATTTAATACAAAGGTTAAAATCTTTTCAAATGAAGCTTAGTCGCTTTTCTAGAAATCTGGATGAATGCCAATTTCATCATTATCCAACATTAGAGATCGTATCATTAAATATTTCAAGAGAAAAGGTCCAAGAATTTAATAACAACATCCTTGCACTAATGACAGATTTTGAGCAATGATTCGATTACTTCAAGGAAATTGATAAAATTTGATCTATTATCTGAAATCCATTTTCTGTACATGTAGACGATGTTCCTGTTGATATACAATTACAAATAATTAACTTACGTGATGAATTATTACATGAGAAATATCGAGAAGAGCAAGAAAATTTGTGCAATTTTTATAAGCAATTGAATGATGGACAATATGGAAATTTAAAAAAACTTGCCAAGGAGTACTTAGTAATCTTCAGTCAACTTATATTTGTGAACAAACTTTTTCTTTAATAAATCTAAATAAAAGTACAAGATCAAGATTGAATGATTTACATTTAGAGGCTGTGTTAAAAATAGCTACTACAAATATAGAGCCAGATATTAAAAAAATAATAGGCAATGCAAAGTGCCTCAACATGTCACATTAGTTTTTTTGTTAATTTGTTGTACTAAATTACTTCCATTTATTCATAAACAAATTACATAATAAAATTTTGTTTACTTAAGTGAATCGTTTTTGTATTTAACATTTTTTAATTTTAATATTTCGTCCGGCCCATGAAAAAAGTTTTCTTTCTAATCTGGCCCATGGGTGAAAAATGTTGGCCATACCTGCTCTAGGCTGAGGTTTTAGAATGGTTTATATTTAAATACAGGTATTTCAATATAGGCTACAGTAAATGGATATTATCATGAATAAAAACTAAATTTATTATATTTTTACATTATAGTTCATAACATTTTAAACAGAAAGTGAATTGTTTTTTAAAGTTTATATATTTTTAATATTTAGCTTTAAAATCATCCTAATAAATTTAAAACAAAAAATTATATAATTATTTTAATTATACAATAATGCTTTAAGATAAGATTGTATATAGTGAATCACAATAATATACTTACACCCCCCTTAGCGCTTGATCTTTATGCAAGGATTCACAATAGCAATCATCATCAATTTATAGACATTATTTTGATTTACAATCCATTATTCATTATAACAATCTTAAAAAAAACTGCAAAAAAAATGTTGGTGGCTATATTTATAAGACTGATGACATCATAGAATCATTAACGTTATATCATCCAAAAGCAGAATAACAACTTTCATACTAAATTACATAGTATAGAATTTATTCATGATATATAATACAGTACACAATATTTTGATTATAAAATTAAAATATGATTAATAAATGTGCAGTACAGCATTTTATTTCATTTTTATCTAGCATCCTTGTAAGACAAACAAAATTTCATGAATGACATATCCAAAGTAAAGATTTTCATTGTTAATGATTACAAAACCAAAAAAAAAAAAAATTCATTTAGTGTAATAAATAATCAAAATCAATTTAATGACTTATATCACCTAAATATATTAATCCAGTATTAAATTTCAAAATATATACTTTACTTTAAAAACTGTACACTATATTTGTTGACTTTTATGGATTAAAATTTTTACTAAAGTACTTTGCTTGCAGCAAAAATTATGATCTTCATATTGTAATTTAGTTATCTTAATTGTTATTTTGTGAACGAAAAAAAAGATTTCATAATACTCAATTTTGTCTAATCAAAAATTACTAAATCTAAATTAAAAATAACACAATCTATTTGCTTAATTTGTTTTGAATAGACCATGTTATCGCAAATGTATAAAAAAATATAGAATTGGAAAAAATATATAAATTTCATTCAGCATAAAACTAAAAATAAATTTTGGTCATATACTATTAATATTTAATTTTAAGTTGGGTACAGTGTAAATATTAGCTAATGTATTCAGTCAATCAATTTTAGATTAAAATCTTTAGGAATGACAGTTTCAGTCAATGCAAAATGTTAACATAATAGTATTTTTGGTTTTTAAAAAAATGTGAGCAA
This sequence comes from Epiperipatus broadwayi, assembly GCA_028023455.1. NCBI lineage: Eukaryota > Metazoa > Onychophora > Udeonychophora > Euonychophora > Peripatidae > Epiperipatus > Epiperipatus broadwayi. The sequence goes on from JAQFVV010012458.1 coordinate 1,295,755, forward strand.
AATTTCACATATTATGCAGTTAATAATAAATTTTGTATGATAAAAGTGAAATAGAAATAAACTGAAAAAGATTCATATCTTTAATATTTATTTAAATAGTTCGTATCTCTGTCTTCACAAGTACTTCACTAACCAAAAAGTTTTTAAATTATATCAAAGAAAATGATACTTAATAAAATGCTAGATCTCATAGCAAAATTTAATTGTCACAGCTAGCGAATTTGTATATAAAGTGGTGTTTATTTAGATCGGTACATTACATATTGTAAAAAAAAAAAAAACTTAAATATTGATTATATATAATATGCAAACATTAGATACATTTTTTAATATGTCACAATATATTTTTTTCTGAAGTTAACTGCAAGGTTTGACAATGTATCGTATATTAATTTTGCTACTCTCACTCTAATGATAAATAACAAATCTGTATAATTAATTAAATAAGTTGTTATTATTATTTTTTTTAAAAAAATTCTAAATAATTTCATTTAAGTAATTTAATAGTACAAATTTTTAAAAAATAAAACTTCAGTGTGGATTCCCCCCCCCCCCACTGCAATGAGAAAGAGTTGCACAGAAGAACGCAAAAAACTGTTAACTGCTAATTTATTTTCATTTTTTCATTTATTTTGCTGTATTTAAAGACCTTTTTTTTTTTAATGATTCTATTTAAAAGTTTATAGCTACATACTTTTTCAACTAGAATCATGGCAACAACTAATAAGACCATGAAAAAAATCAAAAAATTTCTGAGCTTGGAAACTGAAATGGATATCTTACATCGACTGGAAAAAGGAGAAAGAAATCATAACATCTGTTCTTATATGGGTTTATCCACATTTACCATCATTATTTTAAAAAACAAAGGCAAAATAGAACAAAGTGCTCAAACTATCTATCATAGGTGCATCCAAACTTTCCAAAATCGTAAATCATGGCATCCCATATGAAAAGAAAATCCAAAAAGCATGTCAGCCATAACTTTTTAAACTTTTTCTCTAGAGATCCTCAGCCATCACAATTTGATGCATTCCTCAAAAAAAAAACAAGATCATCAAAGGATTTAGAAGACAACAATGGACCTCAGAATGAGCAATTGACTTAAAAAAATGGATAATTATGACTGATGAATGGATCACAGGAAAAATAACAACTTTAAGCAAAGTGTTGTTTTATGTAGATTTAAATTGCATTATCATGTGTACATATTTTAAGTGCACAATAGCATAATAAATATAACATAGTTTATACAAGCATATAATCTACATTAAAAGTTTTTTTGATCATTATATATATTAGATTAAGATGTTTGTTTAAAGTTTATAATGTAATTTTTATCTGGAATAACCAACCAAAACTTTTTTCCCATAGGAAACCATTATAACTACTTGTTCTTTATATGATACTCTTGTCTAATAATGAGTTTCGGTGAACCAATTGTTCTGCTATGTGTGGGGAGGGGGCGTATTTTTAATCTACAATAATAGTAACAATTTGGTTCAACATCCTACTCAAAAGCTGTAAGGTTGAATAAATAATGAATATCAGATAATACTGACAAAAGCCAATAGACAGAAGCTGGTCTGAACATTTGTTTCACATTACCATTTTGAATTTATTGATTCATCGAAAATATAGAAATGAGTAATATGAAATGAAGAATTACGTCAGTAAAATAATCTGTCATAATTAAAAACTTTTTTTTCTTTTAAAAGAAAGTTTTCAAGATTTTCTAATAATAACAAAAAAACAAAAAGACTTTTTAAAATTTAAATTAAACTATTTAAAATTTTCTTACCAATAATTACTTTTTATATTTTTTTTCTTTATAAAAAAAAAAGTAATTTTGGAATTGAAATACACTATTTTCAAGGAAGAAGTCCACAGAAGATTTCAAGATATTTCCACAATGAAAAAACAATAATAACATTTTTTAATTTAAATTAAAACAAAAGAGGGAGTGTACTTATATGTAATATTTAATTCATATGCTTAATTTTTTTTAAAAAAAAAAACAAATTTCTATTTCTTGAAACAAAATTTCCGATAATGAAGAAAAATCCCTGCAACACAAATATTTCGTAAATGGAAATAGATATTTTTGCTTAATGAATAAAGATATATCTTTTTCTAATGATGAAAATAATTATTTAAATAAAAAGATATCAAATAAAGAATAATTTGCCTATTTTGCATCTATTGTCTGCAATAAAAGCATTTAACTTCATTGTATCACTCTATTTTTTTATGGAAACATGAATAATGGATGCCAGATGATAATATTTGCCAAATCTAAAAATTAATTTCTAGCCATTGGGTTTCGTCAGTAAAAAGCATTAGACATATATATTTGTCTAGTATTTAACTGCCTTACTTCTATACTACTAATGCTATAATGACCAGAAAATTTCAATATCCTAAAGTTTAAATCCAAGACATACCTTCCTTCTATAATTATATGGTTCTGATTGTAGATTACCTATTATAAATTTTACCGGCTTTAGTTATATGATAACTGTCACGTGATGCCATAGCTGCTATATTCTGTCTTTTGCATATACATATATTATAAAAGAGGAGAGGGAAGAGACATAGAGATTTAGAAAAAATTTTGGATTCAAAATCTTATGCTGTTAAAACTTTCAAATTATTAGCTAAAATTATATGAAAGTGAAAGAAATGGCAGAGTAAATATGGGTAATTCAATTCTTACTTATTATTGAAGGAAAATAACCAAAAACTAGTCTTGCATTATAATCCTTTTCCCCATTTATTACTCATGGTAATATAGATGGTTCCAGAAAGGGGTGCTAGTGTGAATTACTACTGTTGATGCACAAATAGTAAAATAGCTTAGTATTACCCTAATAATAATGCGGGTTCCAAATTAGTTTCATACTTTAGCTTTGGAAAATATTTATTAATATTTAATATATATATATCCTAATTTGGAAACAGACTTGACATAATCAAATATTTATTTGTATAACTGAAAGATCAAGCAGCACTATTTCATTTCACAAACTGAATAAAACCTTGATTCAGTCATTTTAAATACAAAAATAGGATTAATTTCCTATTTATTAAATGTAACCCAATTGTGAATCAAATTCAGCCAAGACTACATACTGAGGTATCTCAGAGTACCATTAGCTCTAATTTAAGGGTAAATTGGTTTGGCTGCTTCAAAGTTAGATTCTAGAGATTGTTATACTGCTGGAGGTCTCATTATCGTGATAAATGATATGACATCAATTCCACTGGGACTTTACTGTCAAAGTTTTTTCAACTGATCTCCCAATACCCATTCTATACCTAAAACATCCCAACAAGATTTTTTTTCCCACTATAATTGCACTCCTACCCACGAATCCTAATTGCTTAGCATTTCTAGATCAATTTAATTTGGGGTTAAAATTTAAAACCAATATTAAAAAATTGAATCATTAAAGGGAGAACTGAGTTCTTAATTTGGGAATAATTTTGAAATAAAAAAAAAAAAATAACCATAAGCACTTTATCTTTTCTTTTCTTTTTTAAAAAAAGGCAAATTAAAATAATAAAAGTAAATGGGATTTTAAAAATAAACTAAAATCTAAATGGATAAAAGGTGAGGATAAATGAGGGATTATTTTGAAACAGTTCCGATACTCTATTCCAATAAATTAATTTATTTCAGTACAGGGTATTGATTAAACAATTTAAACTGAAGAAATTTAATTTTAATAGAGTTCTTACAACTGATCAAATAACGCCTCCACACATAAGTTGCTCTTGATAGGCCATTAATATGAGGATTATTAATTCAGACAGCAATTGAAAACTTTCAGCAGAAATGGTAAAAAATATAAATTATAAACATCTGTGTAACTTAGCACGTGATAACTTAATAATAATAAATTTAAAACATAAACCAAATAGGTAATTTATTGAAAAAAACCTTCTTTCTCATTCAATAATACATGCAATATATATAACTAGTGCCAAATAAATATTTACTATAAGAGCAAAATTTCGTTTTTCTGGTGTTCTAAATTAGATAAACTTTTGGATATTCTTAGCTCATATAAGAATCTGGCACTAGTTAATATATCAATAATTATTAGCAGTAACAATTGATATTAATTTTTATAAAAGTGCTCAATAAATATTCACTAATAGGGCAAAATTTAGCTTCAGTAGTGTTCGGGACTAAATAAACTTAGGGATATTTTTGAAATAAAAATAGCTGCTATTTTAATTTCTATGTAAATCTGGTATAATTTAATATAGATCAATTATTAATTATCATCAGTGGCATTCACAAAAATAGAAAGATAAAAAATTAAAATAAACTCGGGATGAATTTTACAATGGCATTACAAACCCATCTGTGAACCACAAATATGTTCACATACAGAACTCACTGGTAAATTATTCAGTTCATTTGATATGTTGCAGTCCTGTCTTTTAATTTCTTTTATAGCCAACTTCTCTTTTTGAAAGATTTCAATACAATGGCGAATTATGCTCTTTGTTGTATTCTATCGTCAGCAATGTCTTTCCTGTAAAAGTAATGAAGATTGCACTTCTTTACAATGTCTTTAAGATAATCTTTATAATAAACATGAAATCTGCCTCTCCCTCAAATACTGTGCTTAGGTTAGCTAAAAAATACCCTTTTTTTTTTATAGGAAATATTGTATTATTCATTTATTTCAAATGTTCAGTCCAATGAAAATATAAATTTACAATTATGGATGGTATAGTATCACATCCAGTAAGCTAAAGAGCATGTTGATTTTATGACCTTGCCATGCTATTTTTGGAAGTTTAGAGAGCATTTTTAAATGAAATTTTGCTAATGCCTTTATGTCACATTTATAGAAGGGGGGAAGGTCTAAGTCTCGCTTTCATACAATAAATTAATTAAAATTAAACAGTTCTATATATAATTTAATTGCAATAGTGAGAATATACTTTATTATGCAAATAATGACCTTAAAGTACACATTAATAGGTATATTGATTGGAATATTAAAAAAAAAACATGTTTGCAGAAATAAGATACAAGTGATAAAGTTATTGCAAAGACTAAAAAATTTAAATTGTGATAGCATTTTTATTGATTAGAGTGTGTTTATGTGTATGCATTTTAAGACAGTACAAATTTTTGAGTTTCTAAAGCTCTACTAATTAATTTTATTTCATAAATTTCAAAATATAATGACTATATAAAGACATTTATGAAATACACCTGGGTCTCGTTTTATGCGGATTATTTTAATGCGTTGTTGAAGTTATGCGATTCATGTTTCTTCTTAATATTTTCATATTTCACTATATTTATTAAATATCAAGAAATTTAAATTATTAATAACTTATTTTGACTTGAAATCCTTTTTTTTTTTTTTTTTCAAAAATATAACGTTATATTAGCAGCAAACGTGAATATGGCCTGAAGCTATATTTAGAATAAATAACTACTTATACTAATGAGTAAATAATAATAACAGATTTATACTTACATATAAAAATATCACAATAAAAATTCAAAAATTTTAACCTTTTAAAATATATTTTGTTAGGTATAACAGAAATAAATAATGTAGCTTTTTAAAATAAATAACGAAGATTTTATTGATTTTATAAACTGAAAATAATATTTTTAATGATAATGTATAATCTTTTTGTTTTGATTGCGATCCTCATTTTTTAAATATAAAAACAAAATATGAATATTTAAAATTTATTTCCATAGTAAAAATCAGTTGTCAACAGAAAATCATTACAGCACAAGACTGAAATTGGCACTAGTTGAGTAAATGGGATGGAGCAGAATATGGTAAAAATTAGAGTGGGGAATGAAAAATAAAGTGGCTAACAAGTTTGTCTGGGCATAATTGCTGAGAGATTTTTGAGTTTGTTCAAGAAGAAGCTACATCACATCACATCGACAAATCTGATTTCTTACCAGTTTACAAACAAACTGCACATTCGAAAATAGCGATAATGATTAAAATACATGTGAAAAAATGTCAAATTAAATATTGTAGTTAATAAAAAAAAGTAAAAGAAGTTTATCTTGTATCAATTTTTTTCCAAATATTAGATATTTTTTATTAGTCATACTTTATTTCCTTATTTTTTTAATGTGAATTTAAAGTAATTTTCCTTCTTGCTTTGCTTTTATGCGAATTCTGAAAAATACAACTCCTATCCCCCATTTTTCAAGGTAAGTTAAGTCTATTGTTGTGTGATTTTTTTTAATGCAGGTTTTCTGTGGAGCCTATCTACCACATAAACTGAGACCCAGGTGTACTGCAAAAACTTGAACTGAGTCATGCTAGTATAAAGATAAGTGCAATAAAACTTAATAGCACTAAACCAGCTTTTGGCAAATTCTCACAAGAATCATAAGTGCAGAAGGAATGAAGTGCATCGTTAATAGGATGAATATATAAAGATTAGAAAATATGCAAATTATAGTGGAGAGAAATGAAAATTTAAAACTGTCAGATGTTCCATTTTTTTTAAAGAGGGATGCAAGATTCTTTCCTGTTGTTTGAATGTGGGTCCCTTGTAATAATAGAAACCTCCTTGAATTTTCTCTTTCGATCATCCCTTTTTCTGCAGTTGGTCTTGATGTTAGAGGGGGAAAAGATGTGTTCCGCAGCAAGCTCATGATCCAGAAAAAGTGACTTAGGTTCACAGTTGTCTTTTGTCTTTTTATAAAGATAGGGGTGCTGAGCAACTCATACATCTAATAGCTCAAGATTCCCTATAGTACACTGTTAATAGATCTATGAGTCACTCAGCACACCTATCTTTATAAAAATGCAAAACAAAACCATCAACATAAGCCAATTTTTCCAGATCCCAAACTTAACTATGGGGCATGTCTTTTTCTCCTCTAATGTCAAGACCATCTCCACAGAGATGGATTATCAAGAGAAAATTCAAGGAGACATAGGTTATTGCAAGGAACTTGCATTTAATCAATAGGAAAGAATCTTGTGTCTCTCTATCAAAAAAATGAAACAGCTGACATTTATAAATTTACATTTCTCTCAACAATTATTTGCATATATTCATTCTGATTAATGATGTGGTTCATTCCTTCTGCACTATGATTCTGGTGAGAATTTGCCAAAAGATAGATTAGTGCTATAAAGTTTTATTATACCTTTTCATAGTAACTTGACTCAGCTCAAGTTTTTGGTGTATTTCATTAGTTTATGAAAAGAAATTAACATTGGATCATTAAAGATATTTATGGTATTATAATAGAAATGATTATATTGGCAGTCATCAGAGATGTAAGGGACTTTAATGTTAACATTTTCATCAGAAAGAATGGAGGGGACTTTAGTGTTAACAGTTCCTCAATCGAATTCCCAATTGATAAAAGTGAAACAAACAAGAATATGAGAATCTCAGAATGATCAAATAAAATAAATATTTTATACTTAGACTACTACCATAATTTGATGTCCCTTAAACTGTAGGATTTCTAACAGTATGTATATTCATAGAACCAACTTTGAATGAAAATAATTCCTCACCTGAATAACAGTGTAAAAATTGTTTTATCTTAAACATTTGGTTCAATATTAGATATGTCTGTAGTTCTATTCATTCTTTAAAACCATGTCATGTTATTTAAGCATTTACATTAGAATAAAACTATACACAATGATATATTTTAAAAAAGGATCATACAATTATAATAATTAGCTAAGATCTATATGCAATCTTTGTTTTTATAATCACTACTTTCTAAAAATAATTGAATGGTTAATTTCTTATAAAGTCATGTGACATAAAAGCCCCAGATATGACATAATCAGTTTCAATATGGGAACCTTATTCTTGAGACTACCACTTTATCACTCCACTAATTGTTTATACCAATGCAAATAACTAACAAATTCATAATACACATAGGATACCATAAATCAAAATATCCGTTATTTAAAAACTTCTCAAGGTGATTTTCAATCACAACAATTAATTTATAAATTCATTTATAAACAAACTTAATGGAAAAAAAACATTCAGTAAATGCCTATAAATTAATAAATCTGACTTTAATGAGCTGTCAGTTTTCTTTCTTTAGTTTAGGTTTACAATAGTGGGATTAAAGATCTATTTTTGAATCCAAGTTTTGGATTATTGATGTTTTAGCAATATATATATTTAGAAGCAATACACATTTCGTTTTTTGTAATACTTCTTTTCAATAAGAGATATGCTTCCTCTATTATAATAGGGAAGTAAAAATTACATCATATTTTCCTTAGTTTTTTTAATGACCAACACATCAATACTCATCTGAATCATCTTTTGAGATTCAGTTTAAAATTTTTCCAAAAGTTCTGAATTTACCTGTTTTTTTGTTTTTTTATCTACTAAGTTTATGAGTTCAGCATTAATATTTAGCTTTTATGTGTGTAAACTTTGAATTAAAATAATATATGATAAACAGACAAATTACTTTTTCTTCATTATTTCTAATGTAGTAATTAGTTTGTAATAGCAAACTATCTTAACTATTCCATAACACAACCATAAGTATTGGAAATGAATATTTAGGCATAGATATCAAGATGAAAGAAAAAACTAAAGTTTAAAAACTGAATGGGTTATCTTTTAATAGATAATCAATAATGCTAAATTATTTTTTAAAAATTAATGTATTTAAAATGGCTATTTTTTATTAATTTTTCCTAACAATATTTCCCAAAAAATTATTTTGCTATCTAGTATAAAATAATTAAAAATATGCAAATCAAAAATATATTGTTATGTGTGTGCATAACATATTAAAGTGTGCATACTGGGAATATACATACACTAAACACATGCACAAAAAAAGCTTACAAAAATACTTTCAAAAAGCTCAGGTGTTACAAAAGAAGTTAGTTCAATTTAGTATTGATCATAAACTGAAGTAAATAATACAATACAAGGTTAAAAAAAAAAAAAAACATAAAAAGAGAAAAATGCAAACCTCAAATTGATTCTCTTATAACTTTATAGAAATGGACTTCATCTTTTTTTATCGATTTATAACAATATTTCATCATTCACAAAAAAAGAAAAAGAAAAATGATGGCAAGTACACAGTATATTAAAGTGTATTCTATACTTGACAAATCTATTCCTTTATTGCTTTTTCTTTATCATTTTTTACTCTACAAACAAAAAGAAAACATCACTACAAAATTTTAGTTATTCCTTATCTTTACTAAAAAAAAAAAAGTCTAATAGGTAATAAAACTAATAAAATATAAGTTTTCATTCTTTTTAATAATGAAACTAGCAAAACAAATTTATTATTATTCTATATATATATTCAATTATAACAAGAAAGCACATTTAAACTCTCCTATAAGATAAAACTACAGTTTAAGCAATAACAGTGTTTAATTTTCTGTGTTTTCTATTCAGCTTAAACAACAATTATTAGCCTGTTTCTCACAAGTATTTGTAAAATAAACAAATTTTAAAAAAATCAAAATTATTAAAAAATTAATCCGTTTCCATCACCAGTGTTAAAAATATTTAAAGTGTAAGAACTCACCAAGATTATGACTAAGGATTATCAAACTAAGAATAGATGAGTATCCATTTACAATTATATGATGGATGACTAGCTAAATTGACCAAGGGTTGTCTAAATGAAATAATCCAGAGTTTACTGGGAAATTTTCAATTATCTGAAAAATTCTGTCTCTGCTTTAATTTCGAACCTAAAATTTAATTATAAAAATTATAAATACTGTATATATTATATGCAAGATGTCACAGGGTGTTCTATACAAAAATAATTTAACATGCATAATGCTTTAATTATCACAAATTACTGTAATTTGGATTCATCATGACCAGATTCATCATATCTATATAATTTACTGATATTCTTGATTAAAAGTATCACTGTGAACCAATATTAATGTTGTTGTTTTTTTATGAATACCAATTTTGAATATTCAATTAATCTATCTATGTGTACAATGGTCAAAAATGTTTTGTATAGCTTTCTAATTCCTTATACTATTTTCTCCAACTGTTTAATGGTGACCTTCAATTGGCAGCTTTCTCTATATATAATAAGCCAACTTACTGTTATTTTTTTCAAACATATTCATTTAAATTGTACCTAATCTCTTATATATTACACCCTATTCATCATGAATTTAAAGACCACCATTTGACATTATGCAAAATATTGTTTCAGATATAATTATTGAAGGCCCTGCAAGCAAAAGACTTGTTTCTATCAACCAAATTCCTTTTCGGCAGCACATGGAGCCTTTATGGAGGTCTTGCCCCAGGACAATGAGATCGCTACCAGTCAAGGCCTCCATCCCTGCTGAAAAGAACACAAGAGACTTAGTCATAGTTGAATCATCATATTTCAAGCTAGTCTTGCATAGCTAAATCGTGTATTTTAGTAACAATAAAATTCTTTTAAAAATAAAAATATGCCAAAAAATAAAGACTATATTTTAAACAACATTAAAAATCAAATCAAATATAAATCTGGTTTCTCTAAAATTATAATGATAAAACATTTGCCAAATATAGAAAATTATTTCTTTCTCACTTTACAAATAAATTCTGAAATAGAGAGAAGTAATCAGAATAATCAGTATATAACCTGAAGTGTTAGTTATTATTTTCCCTCATGTTAAATGTTCATAATGATAAATATTTATAAACAATTTAAAAACTGCCAAGATTTTTAGAAATCTGAAGATTTCTTTGAAGTAGATTTTTTAAAAAAAAAAAAAAGATAGAAGGAGTACAATATATATAAATTTAGAAAAAATATATAAGTGAAAAGTCATTATTTCTTCTAATTTAAAAATATTTTTTGATCATATTTTTTAAAACAAAATATTCTATTTTTGAATACAAAAGCCAATATATTTTAAAGTCAACATTTTTTTTATTAATTAGCAAATTTTCTAAAATATTAGTAATAAACTTTTTTTTTCCTGATACTATATTTACAACAATATAAATTATCTTAGGTAAATCACATTAGCATATTGAAATTAAATATTAGTAAAAATTCAATTTTAAAATTTGTCAAATATTAAATATTTTCACTATATTGAATAGTAACAAATATTTACTAATATTTTCTTGCAACAAATAACATTAAGCTCATAAAAAATAAAAATCTATAAAAAAAACTAGTGTAGTAGAGCTTAATTAAGGAGAGACTATGTATGTCAGGGATGGGGGATCTTTTTCCTGCCAAGGGCCATTTGGACATTTATATCCTTCACAGTTCATACAAAATTATTGGCATAAAAATTTACCTCTAATAATTTTTTTTTCTCTCTCATATGTCATAGCATCGGCCGGGAGGTGAACCCACAACTGTCTGCAACCAACTACTTGCTTGCAAGGCGGCTGCGGCTGCAATGAGCTCTCGGCTAACAACCCCTAATAATTAAAGGTGGTCAACCTTTCAAATGACAGGCTAATTTGAACTTTACCTCTTTAAACAAGGGTTGTAATTTTTTTGAGATTTAAAAATAAAGTAACAACAACATTATTAATTACTGTTCCACATTTAATGGAAATTTTAACTCACTTTGCAACTATTGTTCATGACAGATTAATTCTACAGCAACTACAATGCAATCTTTTATAAACTGCCCTCTATAAAATGGTTTTGAATTTTCTGCTTTCAGGGAATTTTCTGACTTGTTTATATTTTCTATCAAATATGTCAATCACTTGAGAAGTTCCTTTTTAAGTTTTCTATTTTAATATTTGTTTCTTTCCCAACAATTTTCTTGTAATCAGAATGTTTTAATAAAAATGCCTCTTAATGTTGCCTTATTTATTAACTGAAATACTTTCCAGATATATCCGGTATATTGACTTACTATATTTTTCTAATATATAAAAAATAATATTGGTCCAGTCTTTTGAATGCACAATTTTTTGTGTTGATTTTTCTTATCTTATTCAGTATAGCTATCCTAATAAAAAAAATTGAATGCAAAATAATAATAATAATAATAAAACAAAGTAAGATTTGAATTTTATTTTTGCTACTAAAAGTTTGTCTGTAAAAACCACTTTAAAAACAAACAAAATGTCGTCTGCTTTGGTTGTAAGTGATTAAATCTGTAGTGAGATCAAATAATATAATAATTTGTTGGAATATTGCACCTCTGATAGAATGAACTAGAATTATTACAAAGATTGGAAAGATTTTAAAAAATGTAGTTAAGAAAATATTTTATTTTACTTAATTATTAATTTAATATTTGTACTACACATATGTTTAAATAGAAATGCCGTCTGCTTTAGTTGTAAGTGATTAAATCTGTAGTGAGATCAAATAATATAATAATTTGTTGGAATATTGCACCTCTGATAGAATGAACTAGAATTAGTATAAAGATTGGAAAGATTTTAAAAAATGTAGTTAAGAAAATATTTTATTTTACTTAATTATTAATTTAATATTTGTACTACACATATGTTTAAATAGAAGTTTTATACAAGGCCATTTTATTTGCATGAGCTTTCAAAGGCTGAAACTGGCTTACAAGTCAAGATATTGTTCACAAAATACTCAATAGTATTCAATCCAAGGCTTATGTGGTTTTTAATAAATCAGTATTTATATTCTCTATCTTGAAAATGTTTTATATTTTTTACATTTAATATCTACTTTCTTTTTTTATATTTGAATTTTTTTTTTAAACAAATTATTATTACTGTAAACAAATAGTATTTTTATAAGATAAACACTATTTCAATCCAAAAGTTTTTGGTTTTATAGCAGATTGAAGATAATCAAACTACTAAGATAATAAAAATAAAAAACTCTTAAGCTGTGACTGCTGTTTTTTTTTTAATTGTGAAATAATATTTAAAAAATTATAATTTGTGACTTGAAGTCCTGAACAATCTTTTAGAACATTGTAATTAATTTTAAACATAATTTTGTTTTTATACTATATTTTGTAAATTAAGTTCTTGGGCTTAAGATAGATAAGAATACTAAGCAAGAACTCTTTAATGTCATCAATGATGGTTTGTCATTATCTCATACTTCTTAATACAATTTAGTCTAGTATATCAATATTTAAAACTTCATTAAATATAATGAGCTTTCTACAAAATTAAAATGTATTAATTTTATAGTTTAATCTTTTATTTGCTTAGCCATTATATTTTATGCATTTTCAGTGCAGAACAAATTGTTACGATATAAAGTATTTTTAAGAAATTGCTGCTATAAAAAAAGATATTTACAACTCCAGAACCACTAAAAATATAAAGCTTTTACTGTAATTGTATTTTATACAATAAAATTATTTGTGACTGTAATATATATTTATAAGATGTGTTAACATTTCATACACCTACAATTTTTATGACTGGACATAACAAACAATAAACAAGTAAAAATGTAGAATAGAAAATTATTAAACTATAATAGATAAAACCCAATCTAACAACTATTCACTTACAATTTAATCACTATTTTGGGATGCAACTTAGATATAATTCAAAAACATGGACATTATTTGAAAAATGTATGTTTATATATAAACTTATAGTCCATAAAATTTTAATATCACAGTAATTGTTTAAAAAAAATCAATAATATTAATTATAATAATTAAATAAAATTACGTTATTTTAAATAAATGATTTAATCATTAATTTATTCTAAAAAAATATTAATTACTTTTAATGTTATAATGTTTATTGGCATTAACCCTTAAGGTGTAAAAATTGTTTGGCCGAGTGAGTTAAAACTCTAAATTTTTGATTGGTCAATTATAGAATCAGCAGTAAAAATATATTCATCTTTTAATATTATATTCATTTTAGTTTCATTTGTAAAAAGTTAGATTAATAATTTGTCAGATTATGAAAGTGAACAAAAGTTTTTTCAAAAATAAATTTCTATTTATAATTATAAAAATATTCAATAGTGGAAGACCTAAAAAGAAGTTCAAATTACAAAGTGCTACTGACATCATTGATTTCTTTTTCAATTTACATTAGTGGAAAAGTAAAAAAAATTTTACTAAAATCTTACTATTTTTTACTAAAATCTTACTATTTTTCTAAAATAATTATATTTTTAGCATATTTTATAAAAATACATTACAATATGTAAAAAAAAATACTTAAAAAACACTCTAAAACATTTATTTCATTTTCAAAATCAAAACAAAGAAGTTGGAGTGGTAAAAATTATTGACAGGTGTTCTTTTTTTTTGTTCATGATAAAAATCAACCAATCAGCATCTAGGAAGGCCTGCCTTCTTGTTGTAGCTATAAATGCCAATATTATTGATTTTTTACTTGTAAAATAATTCAAGAGAGGGCAGCATCTTACGGTACTTTTTAAGCTTTAAAATGAGCCTAAATACACTACGGTAATGTAAAAACTGCGGACTTAGAGCGACTTAAATCCATGTACGAGTTTACTTGAAACAACCTGGAAAGAGATTAAACAAATTTTCCCTTTCAACTGATCTTTGAGGATGTAAAACTTTTTAAAAGAAAAATAAAAATTACAAACAAACAAAACAAAAAATCTTTCTAAATAGCAAATAACAAAATAAAGATGGGAAATGAAGTATATTATTTTAAAAGAAGTAAAATAAAGTTATCTCTGAATGATAAAAAAAAAGAAAAAAGATGAGTGACAATTTTAACTTAATATTTTTAGATTCATAGGTCTCATAGTGCCCATGACTTTGTATCTATTATAGCTCACAAACTTATATAAAAATTATATTTTAGTTACAGTTTTGGCCAATAAATGAAATCTCTTATATATATAAAAAATGTTTAACCAATAGCAAAGATGAATACATGTAGACAGAAAACAACTTCAATGAATGCCATTAGCAGATGTAACATCTAAAAAAAATTAAAAAGCTAAGTAATTTTTATTTTTTTTATTTAAGATTTTAATATATATATAATATTTAATAATAAATAATATGTATATTTAAATCTTTTTATAAAAAAATTGAGAAGAAAACCATGCAATAACAGAATTACCTTCTTCAGAGATACATTCAATTTTTTTTTATAATGATAGCTATCACTTTCTTATTATCTATAACATTTTAAAAAGTTTATTTCTTAAATTATTTTATATCATTAAAATTGAAATCTTCATTTTTACGCAAACATGTACAGATTACTTTATTAATAAGGTATACATGCTGAGGAAAAAAAAAATGTGTTTTTTTTTACAATATCAGGATTAACTTTAAAAAATATCATTTCAAAAATTAAAAAAAAAAAATATCCATGCAGAAAAATATTGCATCAATATTGTGATTTGCCAATATCAAATATGAATTAATAGTTTATGAAAAAGATAAATTCATGGAAAAATAGAAAAAAATAATACATGCATACATAACAGAATGCATGTTTCCAGTAATATCCCCCCCCCAATAATTAGAAATATATATAAAACAATAAATATCGATGATGTACTTCATTAAAAGTTTGAAATAATCATTTGATAATCAATTTTGTAATATTGTTCTGTTTACTATTAATATTTTAATATAGTTTTAAATTAGTTATTTTAAAACAATTTCTATTTTTTAAAGTATGAAATTCTAAATGGTAAAAAAGTCTACTGTTTAAATAGCTTCTTAAGTGCTTTTTTGTGAAAAACTCATGCATGGCCGTTTCTTGATCTTTTTTGTTTTCACATTTTTCCCTTCAATTGTATTTGTAAATGAAAAAATCTTTATTGTACAAAAATTTCATTAAAAATATAGCTCCAAAACACAAAAGTAAACTTGAAAATAAAATATCAATAATGCAAATGAAAAACAGGAATAATAAATAGAAATATGTAATGAAAACAAAAGATATTTTATCTCATTTTTCAGTTTAGCAAAATCCATTTAATGAAATAATATGTTAGCTATTAACTTTCTAGTTTAAGACAAATTTCATTTAAATTATAATTTCATATAATGAAAATAATCTTTGAAATATTAAAACAATCAACTTTCTAATTATAAAAAAGCAATAATATATTTTCAGATGACTAATTTTCTGCTAAAAAGCAAATAAATATATTCAAACAAAACCTAAGTTGATCAACTACTTAAAAACAAACAAATATTTAATAATTTTATTGAAAAAATAATAAACAAATAAAATATGTTTGTCAGAAAGCTAATGATTCTGGTATTTTAGATATATGTTGGACACTCAACATTTAATGATAAATGATTGAAATAGTCCAACACATTATCAAAAATAAAATGTAAATTTATTTTTCTATTATTCTAATGCAGAAATATATTTTTTCCTACTTATTCTGTAGTGTTTTGGTTTATTTTATCGCGGATTACCCATAACAGTTTTCATATAAGCATTACAGGTGTAATTAAAATCTTAATCTATTATAAGATTATAACTATGAAAATCTTCAAAGCATTGTTTTGATAAAAGTTTTTATGTTACTATCAATCATGAACATATGACTTCTGTAAACAATGTAGTTCTAGGCAGATATGGGCTAATTATTTTATAATCATTCCTCTCTTTATTTAGAACTTCTGGACAATAGGAAATATTTAAAAAATATACATTAGCATCTCTAGGACTTATGAAATTGTGAGTTCAATTAAACTGCATAGAGTCTTGCTAGTCAGTAGAACAGCTTCCAGTATCAGCAATGTAGCTAACTGCTTGAGTCATTAATTTATTTGTAGTTATGAATTCAACTTTAATTAGAATTATTTGAAACTTCTGAATAGAGAGAGAAGAACCAAAATTCAAAGTTGATTTTTTAAAAATAAAAATTCAAAATTCCAAACACTTTGCTTTAAATTTATCAGAATTCTAATAGAAAACATATTTGAAGTATTAATAACTAATTGTTTAAATGAGAAAGAGGGTAAACAGAACTTAGGTACCCAGCTCTGTATAGAGAACATTTACTGGTTTTGTTACTCTGTGGGCTTAGTGCAGTGGTAGGATAAACTCAAAGGCTAAAACTAGAAAAAAACTCCACCTGTTGTTCCTGATACTGGGACCTTTAATCTCCATAGCCGACATTTACCAAACCCTATTAATTGACTACCTAGTTAGTTTATGAGCCAATTACCAATCTCCTAAACCTGTTAATGACTTTATTCTAATGTTCACCTTATCCAGACTGGAACCTCATGCAGTTTTAAATCATACTTATTAATTATCTTCCAAACGCATTCAAAAAAATTAACCAGCAAATAGAAAATGCATTATAACACAAAATTCTTTAAATCAGAATACGTATTTCAATCATATAATTGTATTTTTTTTTTCATATGTCTAGTTGGGATCAATTTCTCCAATGCAATCACAGTTAATTAACTAAGCTATTACTAAGGTTATCTATGTAGTATTAATTTTTTTCCCCCTAAATGTTCCTTAATTCTATTTTGCCTATTTAATGGCATTTTTAAAAATAAATTTATGCTTAATTTATTGTATATATATTTTATTCCAGATAAATGGTAAATAACTCTAGTTTATTAGATATTAATGCAGTTTTGTGGAAATCTCTTTCTGATTTAATTGAGATGAAATTTTCTTGTTATCTTTAAACAGTACACTAGCACTTGGGCTGGGTGGGATGATAATAAGTTAATGTTCCCTTTTGATGACTATTCTTCAAAGAAAATTTAAATCTGTTTGATGAGATAATTAATTAGCTTAGGAGCAGAACAGTTCTAACCTTTCAAATTGTTCATTGCAAGTACACTGTTGCCCTCTTTTGCTCTTTCCCTCAGTTTTATTTAGAAAGAATGAATTTAGCAAGATTAATTTTATTATCCAGATAAGCTTGGGTGAGATGTGAGAAAAAGATGGATGGAAAATGAGGGAGGTAGCAATTTTATGCTAGCGTTTAACAGACATCTTTCTCTCTCGCTCTCTTTTTTTATAAATTGAAAAGAAGTGAGTTCATGATATATATATGAAGAAAAAGTTAGTATTGTAATAGTACAAAGACAATGATAAATGATGTCAAGACTTAATGGAGTAAAAATGATAGATACTATGATAAAACACAATCACAAACTTATCTTTTTCAAATATCTTTTTTTTTTAATATTTTTTGTGTGTTAATGCATATATATATTAGCTATGAATATATACATACATAGTATATGAATGAATACCTACGTTTGCGTGATAAATTTTTTGAATATTAGATCAACTTTCAACAAATCAATAGTCAGTATTTTATGTGAACTTAAGCACTTTCATGGGGCATGATTTTCATGGGAGAGGAAGACTCCATTTATAGTATAAAGATTACTTCAAAGATATTCTAAAGAGCTTACTTTCAATGGAAAAATATAGCTGAGAAAAGAATGCAATATAAAGAACAATAGGCGATGTGTTCCAAGTCTTTCAAAAAGATTTCCTGAAGAAGTCAAAAAATAGTTATATAAGATTTCATATAAATAAACTAATTAGTTTGTAGCCCTTGTAAAGCTGAACTTTTTATTTGTATGCTTCTCTTTCTAGTTTTTTTTTTTAGATCTTTAGTATTAGACCTGCTGTGAAATATCACAGCTGCCCTGGATTACTTTAACCCTAACCCAGTATTTCACAGATCTAATACTAAAGTCTCGGGCGGGGGGGGGGGTGTTTCTAGGAGAATTAGAATGGCCATATATCCTTATGAGTGGGCTGCTTATGTGATAATAATAATGATACCAAGACAATCACAATATTCATAACAATTCATAGAAGAATAAAATCCTTTTAATATTGTCATTAAGCCCATATTGATTAAATAAAGAATGGAAGATTTGATTGTGTCCTGAAGAATGTAGGTGCATTATAAATAAAATATAAATAATATCTATTTACTTCCAACTAATGAATCTGCAATAAAGAATTTAAAGTCCTAGTAGCTTGAAACTAAAGTACAAGTTAATGTGTATTTATTTTGGGGAGTGGGGAAAAATAACTAAAAACAATAAAAAAAATTAAATTTAAAAATTGAAATAATTTTCTTCTTTTTTTTATTTAAAAAAAAAAAAATGTTCTAAAATGAAATTCTGTAGTGACTAAATGAATTAGTGTCTTTGTTTTAAAATCAGTAGTAATATTATTTATTGATCTACATAATTTATTGATAAATACAAGAACTCACATATATAGATACAATTCAAGATATAACAATGATTCAGCAACAATATATATATATATATATTTGATTATCAGTGGTGGTTTGAATGCAAGCCATAATGGAAAACATAAATATTGGATTTGCATGAAATTAATCAGAATAAAAAAATGTCAAGACTAGAAATTGTCTTTATGTGGTTAATGGTTTTTATCTCTTTGGATCATTCTTTAAATAAAGAAAGCAGACAATAATCAAGAGGCTCATTACAGATTTTCAATGGACATACATATAGCTTTAAAAACAAAGATTAGAATATTTTTAAATTATGGTGTTTTCTTTGCTTCTCTATGGATATGAAAATTGGACGATGAAAAGTATTTTTTAAAAAGGTACCGATATTTTTAAACAAGTTTGCTGGTGGGAGAACTTTTGAGAAATCCATGGATCAGAAAAAAATAAACCAGTCTGCATAGATAAAATCTGAATTTTAGCTTGAAAGACATGAAAAGGTCAAAACTGAAATAAATGCAATTGGCAAATATATATTTTAAATATTTAAAATGCTTTATCAGTTATGTTCTTGTGCTAGAAAGTCATCTATTCTTTTGTTGATATTATTCAAAGTTATTAGCAAAGTAAATTATCTTTGGCTGTTTGTATATAAATTACAAATATCTTATATACAACTTAGAATTAATGCAATGAATAAAAAGTGAAGTATCAAAATACAGAAGACAGTAATATATATATACGTTCAAATTTGATATATTTATATTTAATTATAGGGGTTTGAACACAGACTGTCAGACTCCCATCAGTCATCCACTCCATCTTATATAACCAATACACAGAAATAACTACATATATATATGAGAGATCAGAATTACTTAAGTCAATATGAGTATGATAATATTGGCATCAACAAGGATTTTGAATATTCCATCATCAGATTTTCAATGATATGAATGGTTGAAGAGTTGGAGAGTGACGAGGATTGAAGTCGGACCATTAAAGTTTGAAGATTGGCTATCTTAATATAAACTGAGCACTGATTGTATATACTTTGTGGGAAATGATTATTCGGACCAACTGTGAGTACTGGTTCAGCGTGAAATATGTATATTGGAGATCATTTATCTTTTTCACATGTGTGTGTATTGATTATATAAGATGGAGTGGATGACTAATGCAGCTTGAAAACCTGTGTTCAAATGCCCTGTGATTACATCTAGCTTAAGTATATACTTGTATACAAAGATTACATATTTATATTTCCAAAACACAATTTATATCGGAATAAAGAGATAATCTTAATTGTACAGAATTTCTTCATAATGGATGCAAAACATACATGATATTATAAGATAAGGCAAACAAAAAAAAAAACAAACACAAATGATAATTCAAAATATGACTGTTGTAAATGCTAGTTAGATAAGCTTAGGTGAAAGTTAGAAAGTATTCTTCTCATTGATGTCTATAAAAAAAAATATTTTTTTAATGACAGTAATTTTTCTTTTTCTTTTAGGGAAGGGGAAGAGTTAATGAGAATGATCATATAATGGAATAACATATTGATTCTAAAGCTGCCAATGGATAATAATGAATACTATATAATATATCTTTTAAATACACACAAAAAGACGTTTCAACATATATATATATATGTAATAAATATATTATCATCATCATCAACAACCATTATCAATCCACTGCAGGATGAAGATCTCTCCAAGTTCAATCCATCTCCAATCTTTAGCTTCTCTTCTCCACATCACCCCTGCACACATTCTTATTTCATCCACCCATCTCACATATGGTCTCTTTCTAGGTCTTTTACAATCTCTTGGAATCCAGTTTAAGATTTCATTTATCTATCTATTATCATCTCTTCTAGCAATACGTCCAGCCCAACTCCACTTCAGTCTTTTAATTTTTTCAATGAGGTCAGTAACACCTGTTTGTTCTCTTACCCATATATTATGTTTTCGATCTCTTCTTGTTACTCCCAACATGCATCTTTCCATACTTCCTTGAGTGGTCTGAAGTCTCTGTATTGCTCTTCTATTAAGTGTCCAAGTCTCAAATCCATAAGTAAGAACTGATAAAACACATTTATTAAAAACCTTTCTTTTCAAACACACAGGCATATTTCCTTTTAGTATCAAGTTATTTCTATCAAAAGCACTCCAACCAAGTTTAATTTTATGATTAATTTCATCTATTATGTTTCCATCTGTATTAATAATCTGATCAAGGGATTTGTAACTATATTGTATTACCTTTTAATTTAAAAATGGCATATAAGCATTAAATCATCTACAAAAATAATTTACAAAAAAATAAAAAACTATATACTTTTCAACACATAATAGTATGCAGTTGTGTATATACATAAATGTAATTTTAAAAATCTGCAAAAATATATTAAACAAAAACTAATGTTGCTTTTGCTATATTGAAAGTACACTAGGCAATAAATTAATTATTAAAATTTAAGCTCTATAAAATAAGAATCTTCAAAGATTAATTTACAGAATCCTATTAATATAATACTCAAACTTAGCATTACCTTTTATTATATACGTGTTACTAATTATACAAACATTCAAAAAAAGTACATAAACACATTAAAACATAATTAGCAAAATAAAATTCTGTATGGCATACTTTAACACATATGTTTATATAAACATAAATTTTCATATGTGTGTGAGTTCAATACATAGCCGAAAATACTTTTTTTAAGAATAAAAAAAAATGTATACATATAAAAACAATAAATAATACTTATTATCCTTTCCTTCATCCTTTGCAATGAAAATTGATGATAATGATGGAATGCAAAAAGATATAATTCCTAAACAAT
Source organism: Epiperipatus broadwayi (assembly GCA_028023455.1). Classification (NCBI taxonomy): domain Eukaryota; kingdom Metazoa; phylum Onychophora; class Udeonychophora; order Euonychophora; family Peripatidae; genus Epiperipatus; species Epiperipatus broadwayi. Next base: position 1,317,777 of record JAQFVV010012458.1, read on the forward strand.
TTTAAATAGGTAAATTTCAAACACATTATTATATAAAAGTATCTGCAATCATTTTCTTGCTATACAAAACATTATAGCAGTGATATCAACAATAGCAATATAATTTATTTTATTCATTTCTATTTTTTTTTTAAACTAGAGGTAAGTAAAGTAGATTTAGAACAGTGAATATATTGATTCCATTGTATCCAAATTAAACATAAAATATGAATAAAATGTTTATCTAAGTTTATATATTCCAAATTAGACAAGAAATAAATAACATGGAACTCAGTTTATTCTCTGGAAAGAAGTTCTTTCAATATCTCTTAGCTGTCACCACATTTTTAAATAGCCAACATAATTATTATTGTGATTTAAAAAAAAAAAAAATCATACATTGGGAAATAAGTGTCTGTTCTAAAAGAAACACCTCAGTCAGCACAAATAACCTCACCCAAACATGAAAGTGAACAGTATATGTCGATTTGCACACATGCTTTCTACTTAAATCATATCTTAAATTAAAATAAAATAAAATAAAAGAGACCTAAGTGTGAAAACAATCACAAATTAGATAATTAAAACTAAAATCCTACATGTAGTAATGATTACCAATTATGAAAAAACTACTTCAATTCAGATTTCATAAGAAATCAATAAAATTGGACAATTTATTACAAATATTTACAATTAACAAAATGGATTCTGCCTTATTTGTAACATTTTTTAATTCAAAAATATAACTTATAGATTTATCATTAATAATTATCTTATTATTCTTTAAAACATAGGTATCTTTAAAAGCTCATATTAATCTTATCCCAAGCCTTCAAGTGACAAATAATGGAAAATCATACAAAATTTAAAACTAAAATTATCATCAACAACAACAAAAAACTTGACATATAAAGTATCTTCAATTAAGTTTGTAATCAGAGTTAAATCTTAGTATAAATACAGAAAAAAAGTTGGGCTTATACAATAAAACAATCTATACAGAAAATGACAATTATTTAAATGGTGGGATTAGTGGGTCGTTTTTAAAAGAAAAAAGAACATAATTATTTAGTGATTTATTATATTGTATTATGCTAGAATTATCTTAATCAAAGCATTAGTTTTCATTTTTCTTCACTAGAACATTTTTTCTATTATAAATTACATTGATGACATCTTAATCAATTCTCATGTTAAGTCATTACCATTACATTTTCTTACTGTTATCCAGTGTAATTATAAGTTGAATTTATTCTGGCTCATATCCATACTATATGGGCATACTTTTAATTCAAATTTAAAATTATACTTCAAACAAATTCTTAATCATAAAATCTTAAATCATTACTCTTATAAATAAGGTGATTTAATTTATATGACAATTGTAAAATATGTAGTATATTGTAAATGTATGCATAATATAAATAAAATACTTAAGAGTTTAGTCAAGCAATTCAACATTTATAATCACCTTTGTTAATTTCTCCCATTTAATTATCACAATAAAATTCAGATAATGAAAATTCATGAGTTACTAAAATTTTACTTATATTGAATAAATTATTTTATAATAATAATTTATTTATAAATAAATAATGGAATTTTGAATAAGCATTCAAAAAGATATGGACAATTTATTCCATTCTGCACATAAATAAAAATAATGCCCAGCATGGTTTATGAAGTGTAAGAGTGGGGAAATCTACAGCTCTTTTCTGACACTAAAAAATATTAACTCCTAAACAATAAGCTTTTCAATTATTTTTATTTTTATTAAAAAAAATTTTGCCGGCACAAAAAGTTTTCCCTTTCAAAAATATTATTTTTTAGGCACAATTATATATGAAAATATTTAATGTCTATATATAAAGTTCACTCTGTGAAGGCAAATTGATTTAATTAAACAGTACTACAATGATAAAGTTCACTGCTACTGGTGGCAATTTACATTATCTGAACACACTTTATTCTAACCTTTCAATATATGTAATAGTCTTAACTTAAAGTAAAGAATTACTATTTTACTCATTTTGTTTAAATATTAAAAATTTTGATCAAAATATTATTACTTAATTTTTATCATAGAAAAAAAAATATTATTACTTCAGAAAAAAAATCCTTCAAATGACTCTCCCATAATAATATGTAGCAGCCTTGTATAATTTCTAGTCTGCAGTTTTGGTAGTAATTTTATGCTGAATGGTCCTAAATTAATAGATTTGATTCAATATTATAGTATCAATTTTTATTCTCAGATGACAGTTATAATTAAAAAATAAGAAAACTCAAAGAAAGAAAAATTTAACATTATAATGAAAATTATTTAAATCATATTAGAAGGTAGAAATAAAAACTATCATTTTTCTGAAGCTAACTTCTGTTTCAAAAATATTTTTGATACTAAATATGAAATATATTGTTTTTATATTTTTGACATAGTAGATAGTAAAGACAGAAAAGTGAGACTTTCTTTATTTCTTAAAATAATTTCATTGTTTTAATATATTTTTCTTATTTCTAAAGAAGCAAAAAAAAAAAAAAATTACTTTTACCACAAACTCTATTTAAACCGAAAGTCATATTTATGAAAATTTACAATTTGTCTATATTTACTTACTTTCATTTAATGTTCTTCTAAAAAATTTAAAAATATCATGAAGTATAAGCACTACTTGACATATTTAATTAATGTGTTTCTCAACATTTAGGACAATGCAAATTTGTGTAATTAAATAACATTACAAATGTTTGATGCTGCAATATATTAATGTGTTTTGCTTGAATGATTATAATTACAGAGAATTACTGCAATTTTATAAAGCATATATTATTTGAAATATCACATTTCTAATAGTATTTAAGCTTTGGATATCCATAATTAGCAACTTTATAATTTAAAAAATTTATTCTACTTATAAATGCAAAAAAATATATACTTTTTTCTTTTTTTTATATATCAAAAAGTTGAATTATTATTCAGTTTTGAATATTTTACATACAGAAATAGTTTACTGCTATAAGAATTGATATTTTGTGCATAATATTTTTTTACATGAGTATAGATTTATGCCTGCCAGTTTATTGATATCAAAAACTGAATATCTGTAGTTAATTCAAATACAGTCTACAAATATTTGACATTTAAACTTTAAATATTGTAGTTTTGTGTTAATAGATAAGATGGGACTAATAATAAATAAAGATTATTTATTATTGCCATACTTTGTTTTTCATTTGTTAATCAAAAGAATTACTTAATTTGAATGATTAACCACTTTCTACCAAACAGTTCTGCATAAATTCTGAACTGACAAAGTCCAGCGCAACGTAACATTCTCAAAGCTTATATAAACCTTGATCCAATCAGATAAATAATATTTTTAATTTTGCATATATATTTTAATAGATTAGGAGTTAGAGTCTTACCATATCTGCCGTACAGGGCACCACTAGGCCATTTGAACCTAGAAAATTTATAGAGTAGGCAGATACGTGAGTTAAGAAAAAATTTATTTTATATGTAGACTGTTAGCCCCCATCACTAGCTCAGTGGAGACGCAGAGATAATATATATAACTTTATTTAATTTATATCTTAAATATAAAAAAATAAAAACCACTGCCAATAATTAAAGCACAAACAACATTTATTAACGCACATATATAATCATTTAAAATTTGAGGAATAACATTTATTATCTTACATTTTAATATTAACTTTTGAATTTAAATTATTATTTTAAATTTTAAAACATCCATACAGATGAATTTAATAATATTTTTTTTAGAGTGTCGAGTACGAATAAACTACATAGATTGCATTTGAAAAGAAAATATTCTATCCCTTATTCAACATTAGGCCAAAAGTTCACAGTCAAACCGATGTCAATCCATCTGATACATCGATGTATTCAATGCAGCATAAAATACGACAGCACAAATACCATACTGTCAGGAATGTACATCTGAACAGCATGGTTAAAGAAGACTTTAACTCTCGTCCAGAACAGGAATGCTACATCTGTCTGGCAAGAAGAACAATAAAAAAAAACTCCATAGGAAAGGACTGTGTTTTCCGTCTTATTATCCCCTTCCATAGGCAAAAAGGGTGTGTGTGATGTATAATGCGATCCTGCACATAGCGAATCTCATATTACATCTACTAATTATACCAATATATCCAATCCATTGACCCAATTCAACTACAAAACAAATAACCTAACATTACCCTCCCTTAAACTAACATAACTTTGCAAATCTATGCAAACATTCATGCCCGACTTAAATTTAACATTTATATAAGTTCGCACAGATGAATTTTATAAAAGTTTGTTTTTTTAATGTTGAGTATAGATCGGATACATAGATTACACGGTTAAAAACATTTCAAAATAAACACAAACGATCAAAATATAAAGTCATTGATGGAATTGCAGAGGGAAATTTACAAGAAACCCAATGGCATTCATCATAAGATGCCGCATTGACACCAATAACTTAAAAGACATCCGAATACATACATTTTAGATACCCAACGTAAGGTATCATTATTTACCGAATGTCTATATATTTTAATCAAATATGAAAATAAAAACATAATTAAACATTAACGAATCTATGCAAGCATCTATACCCAACTTAAATTTAATACATTTAAATGATTTATACAATAAATATTAAAAAAAAAAAAATGGAAATGATTTTTAGCAAACTCAAATGTATAAAAATTAAACATTAATAATTAATTTGAAAACTTAAAAGTCAGATAAAAGTTCATTTTAAAATTGAGGTTAGCTGAATATTAAAAGCTTGTCAAATCTTTAAAGTTCTTAATTACTTTTAGTAAAAATTTTCCATTTATATCTTACAGTAGAAGAGCTCCCGGTTCCTGGTGTCAATTCCCACAAAGTCTTTATTTGAAGATCGGTCTATCTGAAGGTGGCCTTAGCTGGAACAATCCTGGTATTACAGTCATTTCTTTTGAAATAAGTGAGAGAGGGTGACAAGTGCGTCTTATCGCCTTCTCACAAAATCAAGCTGGAACTGTTTTTAATTTCAATATTTTTCCTTTTATACTGATCGTCGGATTCACTGAACAATGGTTCTCTGTTCCATATTTTCGTTACAGTCCGAGCCTTCATTGCTGTTTCTATTGGACATCTAATTTAATTTTTGTTCTCTTATCTATATTTCACCTGACTTTTTTATATAAGAGCCCCAAGGGATAGTTTGCTTTTCGTTTAATTTATAAAACAATCATTTCCATTTACAAAAATATTTTATCCTTAGATCTTGTACTTTTTTATAACAAAGTATGTTCAAATACTTTTTTTTTTATTTAAAAAAGAAATACTTTTAAAGTTTTGCATCTGTGCGAATATATATATGTTTAACAACTCTTTAATTTTTTTTTTAGCTTTTATTTTTATTTTTATTTACGAACTTAAGTTTTTATTCTAATTTTAAATTAATGTAACGGCATATTATATATCCATTACAATATATTGTAAAAATATGAGCAACTTTCTACTCTAGCTCCATTTATAGTACGGTTAAATTATTAGTGATTATGAGATAGTAGTGTATTTAAATACCCATTGCCAAATGAGCTTCTGCCTTTTGCCTTTATCAATGATGCTTGAGAGTCAAAGCTGAAAAAATGAGTTATGTCTCTAACAACCACTTTATTGCATTCTAGTACTCAAACTAATATCCTGAAATTTAAAATGCTCTAAGGTTTTGAACCAAAGCTAACCTGTTTCACCTGCTATATAAACCTGCATCCAAGTTTAATTTAATGCTCTCAGTTTTTTATTAACTATAGGCACCCTTTCCCACTAGTTAAGAATACTAATCAATTATTTATCTTGCACAATATTTGATAAAACAATAACAACTTAAATTTAATATCTTAAGAGTGTTTTCAATTTCAGGCTTTTGGTTTGTTAAACATGGTAGGAAGATGCATAATTGCATCAGTCAGAGTTTGGAACCCAAACCTTATTACTTAAGGCAAAACAACCAATCTGGAAATGAAGATTTTAAGTGCATTAACATCCAGTAATAACTGATTGTGTTAAAAATGTATTGCTATTGATATTTTTTAAAAATAAGATTAATTTTCAAATTATTATTCAAAAGATTTTAAAAACTCAAAAGTTTAAAGTATATAAATATGAATTCTTTAATAACAAATATTTCAATTAATGACATTAATCATTTACAATCCAAGAAAATATTTTTAAATCCCATTCTTTTGTCATTTATACTTCTGATCTGGCTTCTGTCATAACTGAGAAAAATATATTATGATATGCAGATGATATTAAGATCTTTTAGGAAATCCAACATATAAATGTTCATAAAGTATTGCAAAATTATATTAATGTTATGTCAATAATATGCAAATAAACATTTTAAAAATGCAATTCGATGTTTTATACAAAAAAAAAAACAACATTTAGTAACGGTCAATGTTGTGTTAATGGAAAGAGAATTGCCATAACTTTTAAACAGAAAGATCTGGGTATTATTTTCACAAGTGGTTATATATTGAATGATCATAATCAAACAGTGGTTAATAAGTCTCTTAAAATTATGGGCATGATTTTGAGATCAAACATTCAATTTAAATTAGAAATATATAGATTATTATTTCATACATTAATTGTGCCTATTCTGCTTTATAATTCTATTGCTTGGAATCCATACAATCAATCAAATATAAGTAAATTACAAAAAATACAAAACAAATATTTTAAATATATATTTTTAAAAATAAAACATATACTAAGAAGATAAACAGTATGTATAATAAAAGACTGTTAACAGACATGCCATTTTTATTTAAATTGTACTGTGTCAGTAGAATATGCAATTATAAGAATTTCAATTAGGATCAAACTTATAAGAATTGTTTTATTTACGTATGCTGAGACATTCCATTAATTCACCATTGCATAGATTGCAACTGGAGTATAATAAAAAGTTTTCAGATATTATTTTATCTTTAAACTATACATAGTTCGAGGACAAAATAAAATCAATTTTACTTTGATATTATTAATATAAATATTAATTTTAAACATATTTATGTAATTTTATAGTACAGACAAGTCCTACTTTTGTAAATACTTGTGGCATCTTTTGAACTGTTTATTTATGAATAAATAATAATAATAATAATAATAATTATTATTATTATTATTATTATTATTATTATTATTATTATTATTACTACTACTACTACTACTACTACTTTCTTTTAATTATATAAAGAAAAAAAATTTTTGAATAAAAAAAATAATAATAATTCATTTTGGTAACAAAAATTAATATTAGTCAAATGTATGTAAAATTGTAATTATAAAAATACAGAACTGAAATCTTTATTTCATCCTCAACATGCCAGATAATGTCCCTACATATGTACATCATAAACTACGAGACTGTGTAAACTTTTTGAATTCCATTGTTTTAGAACGTACTGCATAACAGCTTATTTGAACTCTTGCAATAATAATCCAATGCTATTTTGATTGTCATGTATAATCTTGTCTTATGATAATGTGCCATTAGCAAAGGCAATCTTAATTAATTCTAAATCATTGACTTATTCTACTTATTTGAAGTAAAGAATAAAATTCCATTTCATTTTGCTAAATGTGTTACCTTTCATAATATATTTGTACAAATAATTTTTAATGTATGTAAACCTGCACTTAAAAAATATCTAACAAATACTAAGTTTAGTAAATTTTCACCAAATATTCTAAGTATATCATACTATTCATGGGCGATTAATATTTAAACTTAACCATATGAAATATATATATATATATATATATTCATTAATAAGAATATAATTTTATTTCTTTCAGCTAGATCTTTCAAAATTGAACAATAATTTAACAATATGAAAACATATATTTCCTATTTTCATTAGCAATATAATAAAGTTTATTATTTATAAAAATGTTAATTACAACATATCTATTTATTTTAAATACTATTAGAAACATAATGTTCCAAATATTTTTAGTGTGATAACAAGAATTTATGCTTTAATATGTTTAGCAATAATAATTGATCTGACTTGTACAGAAATCAAGTTATACAAAATTTTGTGAAACATATTGATTATATATAAGCTAGGATTGGGATGTGTATTAACAAATTAAACAATTTTTTTTGTCAAGCATAAACAAACTTTATCATACTTTTTGGCATATATACAATGTATATATCTTAAAATGTTCTCTTTAAAAAATAAAATCAAGTCTGTAAATGAGAGTAGACTCCACAAGCAAAGCATTAAATACATAGATATAAAAACATTTCTATTTAATATATCTAATATATAACTGTGTAAAACATATTTACCGTTTAAGAAAATCAGACATTAAATTCAGTAATAAAAAAAAATAATTAAAAAATGCAAAGAGATGGAAAAATTACAAAAAATCTATTATTGAAATTTAAACATTTTAAACAAAAATGTTTGAATTTCTTTAATTGTTAAATATGTTTTAGTTAATTACATATTAAATGTATTAAATAGAAATACTTTTATATCTATGTATTTAATGTTTTGCTTGTGTGGAGTATGCACTCACACACGTTGTTTTTTTTTTTTAAAAATAATAATTTATATATGCATATAATTTGGCACATAATAAAATAAATAATAAAAAAAGCAAAAATAGAAAGCTGTTGGAACACAACATGGATAGAGTAAAAAGATAGAAAGTATACCTTGTATAATGAATGATAGATTCAAAAACCGAAGACTTTTAAATAGTAGTCATGTTCATCTTATGAGTTTGTTTTAAAACTATTGTTCTTAGAATGCTTGTAAATATAATATGAATTCTTTCTAATGTTTCTAATTTAATTTGAAAATATAAAAAAATATGGTTCATTTTTGTGAGATTCGTTTACGTTTGTAATGTAATTTTTAAGTCAGAAAAGTGGTTAATATATGTTCTATCAACAATTACAATCCCACTACAGAAAGGGCCTACTTCAATAAAATGTAAGAGCTTTAGAATAGTCATCTCAATATTAGATGTCACTATATTGCAAGAGAATATGGAAAGTATTTCCAATTTAGATCAGATACTTTAAAGAACAAGATATGCAATTGGAGCACTAAGAATTATTGTTGAAAGATAAGAGATTAATAATTGTTTTATTCCTCTTGAAATGGTATTTTATAGAGTACTGGCCACACTGTTAGAAACTTTGAAGAAAATACATATATAGATTGGGGGGGGGGGGGTGTTGACTAAGATATAAATCAGAAGATATAACATGTGTTAAATGATCTTGGGCTGCAGAAAGGAGTTTGCTATTAACTGAAAGGAGACCCTTTGATTCCTCTTGGAGGCCTTAAAGGAACCGAGCAGGGCAAATACCTAATGTCCACTCCATACGTTCTTGTCGTTGCAGCTGTTATTACTATATGTTTATTCATATAGTATACGAACATGGATGGGCTGCTCACCAACACGCATTAGCCAGCGGGTGAGTTTATTGGCTTTTACCTCGAGTTTAAGATCAAGAAACACCATGGTCTTTCTTCTCAGTGCCTGATAAGGCAGAATGAATGTTTGTGTAAATGATAAAGATTTTTCCCAATTATACAATTATGACAGACAAAAATAAAGCATGGCCCTTAATCCCAGGAGGCTGTAAAGTCACCAACCAAGGCAGTGGTTGGTGGCGAAGGCGGAGGGTGCTAGAATACCTGGAGGCGGACCCAGGCTGCCATTTGATGACAACTTTTATTTAGGTACTTACAACTGCAGATCACTTTCAAGTGAAGGAAGATTGCAAGAATTAGAAGAACTCTCTTATATTAAATGGGATATTATTGGACTTTGTGAAGTTAGAAGAAAAGGTGAAGAGACAATTGATTTAAAAAGTGGACATATATTCTATTATAAAGGCACAAATATTGGAATCTCAAGTGGAGTAGGATTCATTATAAATAAAAAGTGGAAGAACAATATTGTGGAGATTGATGGTGTATCAGACAGAGTGGCAAGATTAGTTATACAACTTAATAGCAGATATCAAATGCAGATAATTCAGGTTTATGCCCCAACAAGTTCTCACAGTGATGAAGTAGTAGAAGATTTTTATATGGATGTACAAAAGGCTTTTGATCAGAGTAGACAACATTTTAAAATTGTTATGGGAGATTTTAATGCTAGAATTGGTAAACAAATGAAAGATGAAAGTGTTGTAGGTAATTTTGGTTATGGTAATAGAAATGAGAGAGGACATAGACTTGTGGAGTTTGCAGAGAAGGAAAAATTTATATTATGAATTCTTTTTTTGAGAAAAATGTTAGAAGGAAATGGACATGGAAGCATCCAAATGAAGGTACAGCAGAATTGGATTATATTTTGACTAACAGGAAATACATATTTCAAGATTGTAATGTTCTTAATAAATTTAACACAGGAAGTGATCATCGATTAGTAAGGGGTAAGATACATGTTAATGTAAAACTAGAGACAAAAATTATTAAGAAAAACTATATTTACAGTTGATATTCCTAATCTTCAGAAACATTCTAATGAATTTAAATTAGAACTTACAAATCGGTTTCAAGTATTAGTAGATTTTGAACATGATTCAGATTTGAATGAAATTAATATGAAAATAACTGATACACTTTTAAAAACTGCAACAAAGATAGCTGGTAGAAAAAAGCAGCAATTGACTAATAAAATTTCTACTGAGACTAGAGAACTTATGAAGAAAAGAAGGAATATGAAGATATGCAAGAATGATGCATTAAAAAGAATTGAATATCTCGAATTTTGTAAAATGGTGCAGAAAAGAGTTGAAAATGATATAAGAAAGTATAACTGTGAATTAGCAAGAAAAGCTGTAGAAGAAAATAAAAGTCTTAAGAATGTAAAACAACATTTTGGTATTGGTAGGAAATTTATATATGCAATAAGGAAAAAAGATGGAATTATTACTAAAAAGAGGGATGACATTATGAAATTGGTAGAAGATTTTTATCGAGAATTATATAGTAATAAAGAACAAGTACCTCCTATATCTATTACATCTTCCGAATTGCCCAGAAATTTTAAATGAAGAATGAGAAATGCAATTAAATGTATGAAAAAAGGAAAGGCTCCAGGTAATGATGGAATTATAATTGATATATTAAAAGAAGCAGGTGAAGAAACAGAAAAAATATTAGCAAAGTTATATACCAAATGTCTAAATGATAAAGATGTACCGGATGATTGGAAGAATGCAGTAATAATATTAATATTTAAAAAAGGTGATAAAGAAGATATTAGAAATTACAGACCTATCAGCCTTTTATCAGTTTGATATAAAATTTTTACCAAGATAATTACAACTCGTCTACAGAGAACCTTGGATTTTCACCAACCAAGAGAACAAGCTGGATTTAAAAGTGGTTTTAGTACAGTAGATCATATTCAAGTATTGAGAGAAGTTATAGAAAGGACAAATGAATATGAGTTGTCATTATGTTTTGGATTTGTAGATTATGAAAAGGCATTTGATTCTATAAACATTTCTTCAGTGATTAAAGCATTGGATCATCAAGGTATAGATCCAGGATATTGTCATATTTTAAAGAATATTTATAAAAATGCAACAGCAACAATTAGATTACATAATGATACTGGGAAAGTCAACATTGAGAAAGGTGTAAGACAAGGTGACTCCATATCTCAAAACTTTTACAGCAGTGCTCAAGAAGTATTTTGTGGATTAAAATGGGAAACTAAAGGAGTGAAAGTAAATGGAGATTATTTAAGTCATTTAGATTTCGAGATGATGTAGTTGTTTTTGCAAATAATGTTCAGCTGCAGGAAATGTTGCAGGAGTTATCAGATGAAAGTAGGAAGTAGGACTAAAGATAAATGTTAAAAAGACTAAAGTAATGTTTAATCGATTTGTCAAATATGAAAATAAAGATTGATTATGATGAATTAGAAGAAGTTAAGAGTTAAAATACCTTGGTCAGATTATTAATACAGATGGAAATAATAGAGGAATTAATCATAGAATTAAACTTGGTTGGAGTGCTTTTGGTAGAAATAACTTGATATTAAAAGGAAATATGCCTATGTGTTTGAAAAGAAGGTTTTAACAAATGTGTTTTACCAGTTCTTACTTATGGATCTGAGACTTGGACACTTAATAGAAGATCAATAAGAGACTCAGAACTAAAAAGTATGGAGGATGTATGTTGGGAGTAACAAGAAGAGATAAACGAATGTATGGGTAAGAGAACAAACAGGTGTTACTGACCTCATTGAAAAAATTAAAAGATTGAAGTGGAGTTGGGCTGGACATATTGCTAGAAGAGATGATAATAGATGGACAATTGAAATTTTAAACTGGATTCCAAGAGATTGTAAAAGACCTAGAAGGAGACCACATGTAAGATGGATGGATGAAATAAGAAAATGTGTAGGGGTGACGTGGAGAAGAGAAGCTAAAGATCGGAGAAGATGGATTAAACTTGGAGAGACCTTCATCCTGCAGTGGTTGATGATGATGATGATGATGAAATGATCTTGCAGAAAAATAAACATAGTAAAAAAAAGTAAGAGAGAGATATTTGTCTCTTGCTTTATTTAATATAAATGTGAACTATATTTAGATAAGTTATTAAATAAATTGTTTTAGTAAGAATATAATTAGCAATGGGAATAAGAAGGTTCATTATATATTTATTGCTGATATATTGTAATATGTGTTGAAGGCGAAAATAAGAACAAAATCTTGTGTAGATTAATAAATCTTATACAATAATTGAAATAAAAATAAAACCAAAGTAATAAAAATAGGTATGGAACAGAAAAGAGTAAAAAATGAACAAAAATAGAAAATTATAGAATAGACTATTGTTTTTAAATATTTGAGAAATTGGTTACTGTGATGGAGAAAATTGCCATAAAACTTAGAAATATATTATAATTAAAGACTTAATAAAGATTCATTCATGATCCATTACAATTAAACTAAAAAAAGATGTTAAATGTTCTGTTTGAAATGACATATTGCATAGAAAAGTGAACTCATAGAAAAATACATAAGAAAAGTTGGAGAAGTTAAGGATGTGAATTTGGATGAAAATGAAAGAGATAAGCTACAAAAATAAGATTAATAATACAGCAAAATATGAAGCCAAAGAGAAAGTGATTTGAATATCTACTTTCAAGAAAGGGAATTCTGAAAATCAAGTTGAGATGATCTTAAGAAGAGGAATATTTATTATAATTTTAAAAGTAGATCAAGACTGAGGAAAAATGGCTTCCTACGGTTTTGAGATATAATTGTCTGGCGTGTAAGTATTGAAAATGATGAGAAATATACATTTCAAAAGAATAATGTGCATCAATACAGGAAGTCAGATGTGTGAAATATAAACAATGAGGATTGCCAATTCCTCTACAAGCTTTGTGATAAATCCTTAGCCAGAGCCAGCACTAAACTAATGAGACAAAAACCAATAAAAATTAATATTATTAACCTTCAGAAATTATTATGGTGATGTATTCTTTTATCTTAAATTTTTGAATTACTTTGATACAATAGTTTATATGACTGTGTATACTTTCATTTATATTAACTGAAAAGTAAAATGGGATAAGTAAGAATAATTATTTGTTGTGTGAAAATAAAAAAAAATTGCAAATGCAACAGATGAAATAAAAAATGACCAAAGTACATGAAACTGATAAAATTCAGCTGTTACTGCAAATGATATACTATTTATTTTTAAATTTTCCATCCTTTTGAAATATTTGTAAACAAGCTATTCATTGCACAAAAACACTGTGCGTTATCCTATTCCATAGATAGATCCTAAAAGGAATATTGTCTGCATAATGTCTTATAAAATCTATTAATACAAAGTATGATACAATCTTTAAAATAGAAATTAAAATAAAATTCTGAATCTTTATTTTCTTATAATTCAAATATTCTTGAAAAGTTTTTTCTTCACAGATTCAATATTTTTTAGGACAAACTTGATATTTTAAACAAACCATTAAAAATTTCATTATCAATATTTCTCTGAAAGATAAAATTCTGGTATTATTAAAACCATTAGCACAGAAACAAAGGATATTTTCCATCGCTTATCAACTACAATATGAATTTGCATAAAATTATATAATTCACATCTCTGCCTATATTTGAATAAATCTGGAATTACTATTGGGGAGAAAGAAGAGTATCTGGGAGCTAACTTTTAATGCAATTTATAACAGAAACTTTTTTTTTGCAACAGTTATTAGTTCATTAAAAAGAGTAACATATCTAAAACTTTTAGAACAATTTAATGTCTTGAGCAGCCAAGATATTTCCAAGATTCTTAAACACATACATCTATCATAGTCAGGTTCTTATTAAAAGTTAAAAAAAAAAAAAAGATATGTCATTAGAGGAAAAGGATTATTGATGAAAATATTTTTTTTAAAAAAATTATGTTGCTCTTCAAAAAGCATTTAAGAAAGATAAAGGAAAAAAAACTAAAAAAAGGGAAAACTATTTAAAAAAAAATCTGTATATGATATTTAAAGTAATGTAAGATAGGAATGCAGTCAATCTCCTATCTTGTTTAATTGTTTTAACAAAGATATAACAAGCGTTTATGAAGACAGTAACTACTTATATCAGATTTATGATGGAAATAGAACTGTTTCAATTTGTGAATGTTTGAAATAATAATCAAAATATTAAAGCAATGAACAAATAATTTTGGAAATTCCTAAAAAGTCTGAGGATGATGAATGACAGAACGAGCTCCACTACAGTCTAACTATTCTACAATTGTTTGCACTACACCATACAAGACGAATTAATCACATAAATTATTGATATGAAATTCAACGTACTAAAAGTGACTAGTGCTGAAGATAGATCTTGGATTCCAGAATCCACCATTCAACAACTGCACTAAATTATAAAGAATAGCAAAATTAGGTACTAAAAAAATAATAAAGAGTGACACTTTGAAAAAAAGTTACATGAGAGGTAAATGCTTTTATAAAATTATTTACCATTTTATGATGAATAAAATAAGAAAAAAATTAGAATGAAAACTGTAATTGCTAAACAATCGTGTAATAAGGATGAAGAATTAATCTTTGTCCCATTAAAGTCAGGTCGAGGAAAAGTTTTGTAAAATATTTTGTTTGCCTGATTTTCTTTCATCACATGGAGCACAGGTTGAAAGATTAAAAATGATCTAAGTGGTCAAAGTCTTTAGAGAAGTGGATTCAGATGACAAATGCAGTCACGTATTTAGATATCGCATAAACTGGAATAGCAAAAAAGTCACAAATATAGTGATATCACAAACTGAAATAGCATATAAAATGAACATTAAAATTTCAAAATCTATATTTTAAAAAATTCTAATCATCACTTATTGTTCAAAAATTTATTATAAAATTTTTGAACAATAAATGATGATTAGAATTTTTTTAAATATAGATTTTTGGGGGGAAATATCTGAAAATTTTTTTTTTAAATAAAAAAATATAACAAATAGTAACAAATAATGTAAAAGAAAAATAATCCTAAACTAAATGAATAATTCTCTACAGAAATGTTAGTAAAATAATCAAATAGTTTATCAGTTTGAGGTTCATAAGAATTTTAAAAATAGTTAAGTTCCAATCATGAGTTTCAAAATTCATCAATCTATCCCTACAATATACTATATAGATCACAGAAATGTCAGTCAATCTTCAACATTAACTTGCGAATAAAATAAATTCAGAAACTAAAAATGTATTAGAATAATTAACTTTTGATCAAAGAAAGCCAAATCAAAATTCACATTTTTTTTTTTATCTAATTAGTTAACAAAACACTTTTTTTTTTCTCTCAAAACATTTACATTCTTTTTTTTCTTTTTTAATTTGTATGAAGATAATATGAAGCAAAAGAGCATAAGTCTGTTAAGTATATTGAATAGTACTTTAAAATAAAGAAGTAAATACCTATTTTTTAATGAAAAAATGTTAATTTTTTTTAACAAAGCGTAATGATAAATAGTGATTAAGAATTATTAATAATTTACAACAAAGCAGTAACATCCCATAAGAAGATTGAGCAGATTTCTCCAAGAGAAATACATTTTGAACACACATGACTATATATTTACACATTTCTAGACTACATGTTACATAAAAAATCATCGTTAATAATGTATTCATTAATAGACCCATATTAGACATAAAAACATAAAAATTGCATGCATTTCAATACTGTCAGCAATAACATTGTTTTTAATCGGGGGGGGGGGGGCTTTAAAAAATCAGCTATTTCCATATTTGCTTTATCAAAAATATATTGTAACGGTCGGTAATGATGTGAAATATCCCAGTCTTACCATATCTGCCGTACAGGGCGCCACTAGATCATTTGAACCTAGAAAATTTATAGAGTAGACAGATACGCGCTGTTAAGATCACGACCGCCAGCCCTAGTCACTAGCTCAAGTAGACGCAGAAACTTAATATATTTATTAAAATATATTTTTAATAAAGAATAATAAAAGCAATCACTGTCAGTATTAATAATACAAAAAGATTTTATTCACGTATATATATAAGTGACGACACACAAACTTGAAAAATAATTATATAAAAAAAATTATGTTTGTTTCATTATTATTTACTATTATTTTTATTTGTTTTAACTTTTATTTTTAATCTTAGAAATGTTGAGTATAGATGAGCTACCCAGACAACGCACTTAAAAGACTTTCAAACATTTGATTCCAGGCTAAAAGTCCGCAGCCACACCAACGCTCGCTTCCAGATATATATCAGCAACCAATGCAATGTGAACATGTTAGCATAGAATCATGCCGACAGGAATGTGCCTCTGAACAGCGTGATATTATTTGAAGGACATGATCCTCATCCAGTACAGGAATGGGCATCTGTCTGGTGAAGGAATCATGTATATAAATTAATTAAAGAGTGCTACGTATGGGGGAGAGCGGTCTTTCTGCCGACTTATAATCCCTCCACAGAGCTAGAAGGGGTCAATGGTGCAGAAATACGTCTGCGTCCATTTCAACGGTATGACTACCTCTTTGGGGTCATGCATTCGGTTGGACTCGTCACCCTATGTGCTAACACACTTCACATTACATTGATGTAAACGTCCATATATCTCTCCACCAGCATTGACACAACTACGAAACAAATAGTCCAAAATCAAAACCCCCTTTAAAACTAACATATTTAAATGAGTCTAGCAGCCATCTACACTCAACTCACATTCAAATCATTTTATTAATTTAATTCTAAAAAAAAAAAATCTTTAAGGTTTTAAAATCATTTTAAAATGACACATTATATTTAACTTATTTTTTTCTCACAAATACTATATTTAACCTATTTTTAAAATTTAATAATGCACAAATAACAATATGTGTTTCTACTTTTAAATTTAAGTTTGCAATCGCAAACCCCTACCCTATTACAAACAGATCTTATTAAGCATGAATAAAAATATTAAAAAAAATACAATACATATTTTAAGAGATTACGTTAAAACTTTAGATAAGACTTTTAAAATTTCAAAGTTTATAAAAAAAATAAAGTTCAGAATTTGTTCAGGAAAGAAAGTTTATAGTTCATTTTTAGAAACAAAGTTCGAAGATTTTAACTTAAATAGAGTTTAGATTTCATTTTATCATTTATAAATTATACTTTCCTTTCTCCATGCTCATTCCTTTGCGACAAAAATTTATGAAGATTTATGATGATTTCTGAAGACGGGATCCGTGGTTCGATCCTGGGATCCATGGAGATGAAGGCTGCCTTCGGCCGGCCGAACCGAAGGAAGCACGATGAAGTTGATTACATTCTTGGTGACTGCGATAATAGCTTTTTAAATTTTTTCAGCAAAGACGAATGAATTTAAAACTTTAATTTTCCAATTCTCCAATAAATTATTCTTTTTATAGTCCTCAGGCACCTTATCTCTGGAATGCACGGATCCATCAAACATATTTCATATCTATATTTCATTGGTTCATTGAGTTTGTCGCCAAGTAGATTTTGGGTTTGTGGCTAAGTAGATTTTGGGTTTCCACTGAGGTCTGTGTCTCTATCTCTGGGTGGGAAAAGCAAGTCTTTTGTTTCTATTCCTCGACTCATCTCTTTCGTAATCATCTTTTCAATGGTCATTTTGCCCCAAGGATCTGTTTGTAATTTTTATTTTTAAGATTAAAAACTCTCATTATTTTTAAAATCAAAAGGCTTTTTTTATTATATTTTATTTAAAGATTAGAATCTTTGCTTCGATTCTATAATTTTTTTAAAACTTATCTTATTTCAATATTTAAATCAAACATATTAATAAATTAATAATTCATTATTTGTGCATTTTGACCGTTCGTTCTTTTAATTCAGTATTAGATATTTATAAAAACATTAAGTATTAGAATTTAAATGTACGCATATATATATCCCGTTACAATATATATTTTTAAAAAATAACAAAAATGCCATTTCAATTTTCTGTATTTTTTTACAATTAATATATACTATATTACCATCATTTTCAAATGTTACTAAATAATGGCAAAATGAAAATTTGTTGAACTTCAATCATTTCTCCAACCACTAGCATCTCTTCTCCACAATTCCTTTATTTCATTCATCCATCTCAAATATGATCTCTCTTTAGATCTTTTACAATCTCTTGGGATCCAGTTTGTTTGGGAGTTCATAAAAAGTTAGAGAGCCAGACCTGCGAGCACCAGAATCAATCTGGGACCTCCTGATCCCAAGTCAAACACTCTACCAACTATACCAAAAAGCACAGAATATGTCCATATACTATCTTCACTTCTAGCAATATAACCAAGCCAGCTTCATTTCAATATCGTTAATTATTATAATTATGTCAGTGATAGCTGTTTGTTCTCTTATCCATATATTCCATTTTTGATTTCTTCTTGTTCAAGTTTCAGACCAACAAGTAAAAATGATGAAACATATCTATTAAAAAATTCCTTTTCAAATATTATATGCCTATTTTCAATTAATATTCAGTTATTTTTATCAAAAACACTCCATCCAAGTTTAATGCCACGATTAATTTCATCCATTACATTTCCATTTCTATTAATAATCTGATCAAGATATTTGTAATTGTTATCTTCTAATTCAACTTTTCAGCATTTATCTTTAGTTCTGCTTACTAAAGCTTTGAAATATTATTTGCAAAACCATATCATCTCTCAAATCCAAATAACTTAAATAATCTCTATTAATTGATTTTACTTCCCTAACTTCTTATTTTAATTCACAAAATAATTTTTGTAAATGTCTGTAATTATGAAATCATCCTGTAGTCACACTTCTTAATGTTAAATTAGTATTAGTATTAGGATCTAATCTAATCATTCCTATTGAATTTTGATAAATATTCTTCAGAATAAGATAATATCCCAGATCTGTATTTTGTGATTCAATAATTTAATCACTGAAGAAATGCTTATAGAATCAAATGGCATTTCATAATATACAAATTCAAAGCATAATGGCAAATCATATTCATGGAGTCTTTTTATAATTTCTCTCCATAACTGAATGACAGACATCATGCTAAATCATTTGGTTAGTTAAAATCCAAAGGTTGCTGTAGATAAGTCATAAATATCATTGAAAAGATTTTATGTAGGACCAATAGAAGACTGATAGATCTATAATATCTAATATTTTCTTTGTCACCTTTTTTTAAAATATTAATGTTACTATTGCATTCTTCCTATCATCTGGTGCATCTTTATTATTTGGATATTTGGTGTATTGCTTTATGAACAACTTTTTTATTTATCTGCTTTTTTTAACTGTTTTGCAATGTTTAATACCATATTGGATTTTAAAAAAATTGATTTGGGACCAATTTTCACAATAACTTCAGTTTTAATAATGGTAGAGCAAACTGTTATATACTGATAGAAAATAGAAAAATTAAGGAAAAAATTAAGGCTAAGAAAAGTAATATTAGATTATCATTAAAAAAGTAGGGGAAAAAAAAGAAATTTCAATATCCGAAAAAATTATTACTTTAATGTTTGTTCATAATTTATAATTTATCATTAACTAAGTTTAAAACAATAATTTCATTGATAATTTCTTTGCATTCCTCACGCAATTCTCATTCAAACCATATATAATACTTCTTAGCCTGAGATAATCCATAGCTTCAGAATTTACAAAAAAGAACCATAAAAATTCATCATTTTTCTTGTACCTGAGAAGTTAAAAATTCTCAAAGCATCTATAAGAAAAGGTACTTATCTATATAAAACTAGAAATTAAAGGCCACTGTCTTTATCAATGATAAAATGAGTCTCCTCTCTTCGTTTTATACCTCTTGTGTATACCAATGATGCTATCTTGTTATATTTATTGTACTATAGGGATGTAATTTATTTGTAAATAGCTTATTTGCTAGCTGTAGACTTGGAAAATAATATAATGCAAGATGTAGCAAAACTATTGACTCCACAGCATGATTACCAAGTCATAGGCAAGAATCTGGATTTAATTCATTGCCTGCATACAATTCCATGTGGTATACATAACCATTGTGCCTATCATCACACAACCACCACTTGAAACCTCTATTGATTTTAAGAGTTTATATTATCATACGGTACTATACCCAGTAAATTTGTGATTGCTTCATCAACTGCAACCTTTCTGTGCATCTGATAATCAGCCTTCATATTTACATTGTTCTGCTCTATAACAGCCTAATTTTATAGGTGCAGTTAAAGCCATTACTTATTATACAAACAGACATACTAATACAAATATAGACATTATGATAAATTATTAAATCTTTTGAGAGACATTGTGTCTATAAAATAAGGTTGCCTCAAACTTGCATCAGGGCCCCAAAATTGGATTATACATAATCATCTAATTTTATAGATACAATCAAAATCACTACTTTCATTATATTTGAATACAAATATAAATTTATATACTACACAGACACACTAGTACTAGACAAGCACATTAATAAATTATACATTTATCAAATAATAATAAAAATTTAAATAATAATAATCATCTAATAAAAAAATCTAAAAATTGAACACCTGCATATAATATAGAAAAGTTACGTTTATTTTTGGGATGAAGACCTTGAAACTACAAAATCTTCGAAGCATGTTGAAGCCATTTTCTAATAACATTTTGCTAGTAAAACATCCAAACTTTTGTTATCTCCCTACAATCTAATAAATTGAGCAGGGGAAAAAAATTAAATGGATTTATTACAAAAAAAAAAATTGATAAAAAAATCAAATGTTTGTCCAATGTTAACATGCAATATATAAGATGAAAGAGTAAATATAACTGCAGAGAATGGTGGTATTGGCACATGCATAATCCTTTTGGTTTTCCCGCAATTTTAAAATGAAAACAAAGAAAATTCTAATTTCAAAAGAATGAGCAGCAGCTGTGTTAGCTTTGTGAAATACTTCAGATATCAATACTAAGTCCAACACTTTTTGGAACATTTCCCTTTTTTATAGATTTAACAGCCTGTATGTCAGAAGAGACTTTTTTTTTTGGCAATCTGCATATCGGAAATTGGAAGAAGTATGTGTGGCTCTAGATAATGCTTTACAACTTTTTCCAGTATCTTAATTCCTAGTGACACCATGGAAATTGGACAAAGGTTGATAAGAGTAGAAGTTAAGCCTGGTTTTTGGTAAATGGTACAGTTGAGAGTGGATATAGACATTTGATGTTATATATCATTTGGGATAAGTAATTTTCCAGGTCACAGAAGTATAACAAAGTGCCTAAAATGAGCAAAAACAAAAGCACAAATTACAATGGAACCTGGATGACAAGTTATTTATGATTGCAAGCTTGTCAGCAAAGTGTATGGTTTGGAATAGGGCATTGGCATCAGGGGGTCCAAACAAGTCTGAAGGTAGTGTGAATACATTGTGGATTTGTAATCTCTGCTTGAAATATTGATACATAGGCTTAATCATGTTACAGCCTTCATATATATTACTATCAACTTTGAATGACAATGATTTTTAGTGTGGATGGGTGGCCCAGGGCCCAGTGCATACATCCCAGGGTCCATATGTGCTGATGAGTAAGACAAATCCTTCTTCTCTTAATGGCAAGATATTCTTTAAGTTGGTTGGTGGATTTTGATAAGCCTGGGAAAGTGCATGTAACTGGGTATCAGTAAGTATGATGTCAGGCTTTATTAGTGTAATCCATATATGCAACTTATCGACCAATGCCAGAAGGTAGAGGTGAAGTACGAGATATTGGATATTAAATGATATTATATTATAAAGGTGAGATACCTTTGGACTGGATCAAGTTCTATTTGTTCCAATATCTGCAACATAATATATATTTCAGAGAATAAGAACTTTGTAATATATGAATATAGAAGGACTCAAATGGTCTTGTGCAATTGAATGGTTGCAGTGAGTAGTTTATTGTGATTCAGGATGAGAGATTGTCCCCACTCAGAGAAAGGAGTATGATTAATGTTAAGTTGAATTAAATGATGTAGTATATGAATATAGAAGGACTCTAATGGTTTTGTGCAAATAAATGGTTGAGATAGGTAGTTCATTGAGATTCAGGATAAGAGATTGTCCCCACTCAAAGAATTTGGACATGATTGATTGATAATCAAGATTAAAATCCCCCATTAAAACAGTTGGATGGGAGGAAGAAACCAGTAAAAAGTTAATTGCCAGAATAATGGTTGAAATAAGAATAGAACCAGGAGGAATATATACAAACTATAATATTTAGTGTTATAACATGGCTACGACAAGTGGTGATTAAGAGATTCAAGTCTAACAAATAATCTTGAATGATGAGAATGGGCAGTTGGGAGTGATAACAATGCAGTTCCAGCTGATAGTGAAGATAAGACCCTAGAGCAGCCACAGAAGCCCTATCTATTGAGGTAAGCAGCAGGGTCAATATGGTATCCTGTGTATATTTTCATCTCAAGCAATCAAAGCAAGTTAAGTTGTAAATTGCTTATCCACTGTTTTAACTGAAAAAGTTTAGATACTGAATTGATACCTTGAACATTAAATGCAGTAATTTTTAGTTTCATTTATGAGGGGTTTTTAAGATAATTAATTCTAGTCTTCAATCAGGGTAGGTGTAAATTATAATGTTTTCAGGACGGTCTGGTTATATAATTACGAATTTATAATGGTGCTTGATCAGTAGCTAACAATGTTTCCAGATGTTAAGTGTATTTGTTGGTGGTGGTAAGAGATAAGGATAAATTGATCTACAGGGAAAGTTAAGTGACATTTGGTTTGCATAAGGACATGACTGGTTTCCTCAGAGTCCATGCCCAGCATCAACAAGTCAACTACATCTGTTTTGGGGTTTTTTTAAGTTGCCAAATCCTTTTGGGTTAGTGTCCAGGCTTTCTTTTTGTTTCATTAGAATGTTGGGGGGAAATAAACATGGAGAAATTGTTTGCATAATATGTGTTGAATTTTTTTTGTCATGTGTATGCATATAAATAAGAGCTTCTGGGATAGTATTAATCTTGAGATAGTGCTGGCTTCGGTTGTTGCATTGGGAGGAGTGTTGGAAACAATATTATCTGAATCAGGGGTTGTTTGTATATCAATTGAGCTGGCATGATTATCATTATCAATAACTGCCTCATGGAGTCAAATGAATAGGTAGGTGTGGATCAAGATTGAGAGTGGATGAGTCTATAAGATAGGTTGTATGTGTACTCTTGGCTATTGATGGATGTAATGATGGCCAAGATTTGCTGATGGCTGTTCTTTATAGATATGGGGATTTAAGTGATTGTTTTTCCTGAAAAGTAAAGTTTAGAAACACATTGTATTGCTAAATGACCCTGCATGTGACAGGGGTAGCACTGGGGTTTCAATCCTCTGATATAAAGGTTTAGGATAGCTTCTTGATCAAGCATTTATGTTGAAAATATGTTTAATCAATGTCATGATGCAGATACAATTTGAAACCATAGCTGTTATTAGTAACAGGTATAGGGATAGCCTTCAATATATGGGATGCTGTAACTTTTCCAAATGGTTGCATCATACACTGGAAATCTTGAAGGATGTACCCCAAGTAGGTGTTTTTGAGCACTCCTGTCATACAGTTGGAGCAATTTGGATCCACCATAATTAAGGCAATGTTTCCCAGTGATTTTATTTGTGCTTCAAATCACTCTGTATGGTCTGACAGAATTTGATTATCAAATACCTGGGAATTGGATGGTCAACAATGCTTGCAATGGTATCCCACAGTCCATGCAAGGATTACTGCATCAAATAATAATTGCCTAGGAAATATATATAGAGAAATGTTAATGTTTGTTTTAAAAGTTGCAAATAATCCTCTTGGAATTAAATTATTGTACCTATCATTGATTATCATAGAGAATGTCACTAGGGGCAGTTTTTCTATATCTTGAAGTTGACTTGGGTATAGTTGAAATCTTGTTATCTTTTTTATTAATATCTATTGGATTATTTTTATTATTGATCTGTTTGAAAGTTATTTTTAATAACATTGGCATATGTTTGTACCATCTTTGAACTTTGGAATTCAGTGTTAGTGAAATTAGAATTCTGGAGATATTGTTACTCTTGTTATTTATAACTATTGTATTATTATTACTTTTGCTAGTGATCTGGTGAATATTATTTTTAGCATCTGTTTGTATTATCTCTGAACTTTGGAACTCAGTGTTAGTGAAATTGATGCCAGCACCTGGTCACATGACAGCTCAGTTACCATATTAGTCAGCAAATTATGTTAGAAAAATTAAATATTTTGTAAATTTTGAATCCCAAATTTAAACAAATTTGATAAATGAGTTATCAATCAATTAAAGACAAAACTTTTTTAATAAGAGATAAGAATTTTTATCTTGTCAAATGAAAGCTTTAAATGAATTTTAAGCAAACAAAGCTGAAGCTTTTTACCTGGGTTGTTGATAGATGAACAACTGCGAGCTATTATTATTATTATAGTAGTTCCACGGTTAATTTCACTTTTGTCACCATGTTTATTCCAACAGCTCCTGTTTCAACTCCTAAGAATTTGCATAATATTAGTTTTTAAAAAGATAAATTTCAGATCATCACAAAGACTGAAAATTGACCTAATTAGATAACACTACTTATAAAAAAAAAATCCATGTAGGTAATAGATAATTTGCAAGAAAAAATATTGTATTAGTGGCAATAAACCTTAATATTGCTAGGCGACAAGGAAAAAGTTCTGGGTTTAAACCCCCAAAAGACACCTCAAAATCTGCAATATTTCAGGTAAATTTAACATATACTGAGATTTCACAATTAATTATGCCACACATTTTTTTCTAAGATAATCTTGAATTTACACATTTTTTTCTTAAAATAATGACATTTTTTAAGTCATTAAAACCAATCAAAATGGCTGTTATAGAACCACATGACTAAATGATTCATGCTAACAATTTGTCAACATTAATTATTACTATGCCAGAGGAAATATTTTGCATCATTTAAGACATTTTCTCTTCAAGTCTATCATTATATCAGTCACAGATTCCAACTGCACTCCATATCACTTCCGCCTCACTTCCTGGAACTCAACCAGCTCAAGTGTCTACCACACATGAACTCATAGCTCCAATGTCACACCAGGGTGAACTCTGGAATAAATACTACATAACTTGAGAGTAACATAGTACACTCACAAAATCAACTCACTGATCCAAAGAATTTACCAACATCTCAAATGAACTTTAAATGCCCAGCATATGAACAATAAGACATTGCCTTGACACTTATATTGCTCATCAATAAAATAGCATAATTTGCATACAGCTCTATACCAATGGAACACTAACTCTACTCAACCTCCCTAAATGTATTAACAAATATTGCCATGTGTTTTTATGTATTTATCTCATAATGCTTTTATAAAATTTATGTTAACCTAATTTGAAATATGTATCTTGTTATGCAACAATTCTTATTCTTCCAATGGCTGAAAATCACCTTTTTTAATCATAAGCAAAATAGTAAACCCTCATTGCATATGTAATCTCATGTATCAAATTGTATCAAAAAAACTCATGTTTTTCACATGCAACTTAATAACACATGAACAATAAGACAGTCATAAAAACTATACTACTTCCCATCAAATAGGCCCAATTTATATACAATCCTATATTAATCTAACACCTCCGATCCACCCCATATATGCTTTACCTCATGCTATCATGTGTGCTTCCATGTATTTTTCTCAAGATTCCATTTAAAAATTCTATGTAAACCTAATTTGATACATATATCATCATCATAGTATAATTTGTATCAAAACAAATTGCTACAATTTACAAATGCAGAATGAATGTTAAAGATTATTTACTAATCATTATTTAGGTTATAAATTATTTAATTTTTTGGCCAAAAAAAAAAGATATCACCTAAATGCAAAGTGAAAATAGATCATTGAGAAAATGAATAAAAAGAAAATAGACAGAGAAAGTATTTAGAAGTGGAAGAATATAAAGGATGAAGTGGAATAGAAGACAACGGCAAAAACGATAAAACAAGAAAAGCGTTAAATGCAAATGTTTATGATTTTTTTTCACAGAAATGAGCTAATTTAAATGTGATAACTTCCTTTCGTCATATAATTATGAAACATTCAGGCACTAGTAGTGATAGAGATGTGCTTCGATCGGAACTTTTAGTTTGTTGTCTTACCATTATACTTAATCGTGCTAGGTATATTACTGGTGATAGTATTTAATTGGGTTATGAATAAAGGACAGGCAACAAGATGGGTGAGAAAGGGAATGCGATATGCAGAAAATTTGGATAAACACTTTATGTCAGTATATTTATACAAAATGTAGTATGATTGTGTTAGGAGAATTGTTAAGTATTATAGTGTTAAGGAATGGGATAGAAGAATAGATGCATTAATAAAGAATAGGGAGTTGGAGAGATGGAAAACTAGTATGGAGAATAAAAAGAGTTTAAATATTTATAGATGTAAACAGAATATTGGGTGTGGGTTAATTTATGATAATAGCAAGGAAAGTAGTTTCTGTTTAAGGCTCCAACAACAAGCAACAAGGGAATATACACATAAATGGAAAAATATGAGTGATTTAGTCTGCAAGTTGTGTAAGGAAGGCATAGAAAATATTAGGCATCTGTTAATTATATAAATGTCTGAAAGCAGAAAGGGTACAAATAATGAAGTTGTGGAAGAATAAATATAAACCAAGTGATTACACAGAAAGTGGCTTATTGTTTTTATGCTGGGCTTGGGAAAAGACGAGGGAGATTTAGATATAAAGATCAAGGAGTTGCCAAAGATTTTGTTGTGGGAATGGGTTGGATCAGGATAGAGAAGAATATGGGAAAACTTAGGGTGGGGAATGGAAAGGGAAGGCAAGGAGAAGTTACGGTGCATCACATCACAACATATATATATACATAAATTGAAGGTCTTCATATTTTTCAGCACAAGTTAATATATACATGTGCAACAAAAAAATAAATATAATTTAAATTACAACAATTAAGTCTTTAAAAAAGGCGGGAGAATCTTTTATTGAACAGCATATATTAACAAAATTTACATGCTCTTTATTTATTTTAAAATATAATATTCATTTAATACGTTTAACAACAATAAAATCTTTGTTATCATTTTTATTGAATTTTTTTTAAAAAAAAAAAGAGCAAATAATGACAAGAGCAAAAAAAAAAGTATACAAACATACAAATTCAATTTTTAACTATATTATCATTTTTAAGTTGATTTAAAAAAAGGAGAAGGGAGGGGAGATAAAAGGGAGTATTAAGTTAATATTTGTTAAATGCAGCAGCTGCTGACAAACTGCTGGAAAAAAAAATAACTTTTTTTTTTTAATAAAAATAGTCTTTCTCAATAACAATAAAAATGATATCCCCAGCCCCCACCCCGTGTTTTACAACCAATGAAGTAAAATTTACATAATAATAGTTAGCGCTAATCGTCTGCAATTAATTTAAATGTAAAGAGCATCCATATTTAGCGCATTAAAAAAATAAAAGCAATTTAATTCTCTTAGATTATTCATAAGAAATTTTAAAACTATAAGATTTAGTCAATAAAGGGGAAGGAGCAAAAAACAATACAATAAATTATAACATGAAAATACATCTTTATTTTGCTTTTTTCGTGTAAGAAATTTATCTTTAGAATAAAAATGAAATAAATACATGAAGTTCTTTACATTAGAGTGGGTTAAATAACTAAGCCATTAAGTAATTACTAGTAGCTCATCATGGTTTGTCAAATTTCAACACAATTTTATTAACATCTTAATATTTTGAAAATGCACAATTGACTTCATTAAATTATTTACATTATTAAATTATTCATCAGTTTAAAACATATACGAAAGTTTACTGAACTAAAAAGTAAAACAAACAGTAATTTCTAAGAATAATGACTTTTTTTTTTTTTACATGGATATGAAACTTGGACAATAACTCACTGTCCATTTTAGAAGTTATAAAAGTTTAACTCCAGATGCTTTAATTATGCAATTTTTTTTTCACTATCAAATCAATTATTTTCATTTTATTACATAAAGAAAGCATTTTGTGGCCGACTTGTCATCATCATTAATGTTGACTGCTGAGCTCTCTTTAAAAAAAAATATTTTCAATAATTCAAAGCAGTGACTGTAAAATAATAGTTTAAGCTTTGGTAACAATCACATATCAGACAGTGCAAGACAAGAAAATAGCCGAGTAAGTAATTCATGATTCAGCACATATAGAGTATATGAACACAGACTTTCACACGACCCATCACTCTCCACTCTATCTAATAACCCTGGTACACTTAAACACATATATGTTGAAAAGATAAATAATCACCAATATATGTATTTCATGCTAAAACAGCAATCATCAGTTGGTCCAGATTATCATCTCTACACATATATACTATAAGTGCTCAGACATATATTAAGATAGACAATCCTTGTACTTTAATAGACAGGCTTCAATCTACTCCACTCCACACTTCAACCGTCCATCCAATTGAAAATCTGATGATGGAATGCTCAAAGGCCACCCTGAGGCCGAGATTCTTGTCACACCCATGTTGACCATGGCCTCAGGGGGGCTTTTGAGCATTCCATCATTAGATTTTCAATTGGATGGATAGTTGAAGAGTTGGAGTGTGGAGTAGATTGAAGCCTGTTCATTAAAGTACGAGGATTGTCTATCTTAATATATATCTGAGCACTTATATATATATATATATATGTGTGTAGAGATGATAATCTGGACCAACTGATGATTTCTGGTTTAGGATGAAATATATATATTGATGATTATTTACCTTTTCAACATATGTGTTTAAGTGTATCAGTGTTATTAGATAGAGTGGAGAGTGGTGGGTCGTGTGAAAGTCCGTGCTCATATACCCTATATACACAGGTATATAATTAGCCTGTGTTTCAGTTATCACATACAGAGAATAAAATTTATGAATTCAAATTTATAAATTTTCAATTTATATTTAATATATTTTTAAATTGCAAGTCACTGAAACCATGTAGGCTGAATCTGTGAATGGAGAGATTATTTTGCTATAAAAATATTTCATTATCCAAAAATTCTTTATAATATAAATGAAAATGCTTAATTATTAATTTATTTATTTTTGTTTTGTAAATGTCATACCTAAATTTCCAAGATCAACTACTCAAACATTTGACAAATTAAAATAATAGAATATTTCATTATAACTACTTCAACTAATTTAATTGAATATTATTATTTCATCTAAATTTGAAAAACATCAGACAGAGTATATGTATTTGCACAGCCATATCAATCTAAATAAAGTATAAAAGTATAAATCTAAATATTAAAAGTAAATAACAAAATTCCACTAAGCTTCATAATGAAAAAAAAATAATGATTTGTTACTAAGCTGAAAAGTGACCTGGAACCTTCAGCTATAAAATCACTATTTTATCTATGTTAAAATGCATAGGGCAACAAACAGTTTCTTTTTTTTTTTAAAAAAAAAAAGAAAGACAATCACATTTTGATATATTATTGACTTTTCTTATTCTTATAGTGAATAAATAAGTGAACACATACATACTCAGTAAAATATAATTAGATGTGTTCATTCAATTTCTTATAACTATAATTTGTTTTATTATGTTTATATTATAATCTTAATTTATATATGCATGTTGAAAAGTACTGTGTAATTGTCATTCAATAAACAATATGTATTCTATTATCAACAAAACATGATCAATTATATGTGATGAATATGAGGGGGGTTTGGAACAAAATATAGTAGATATCACAACTTGACTGTATATATATATACATATTTTTAAAAATGTAATTACTGTGATATTAAAATTATGCATACACAGTTACACAATTTACAAAAAATAAGTGTGGAATGTTTCAAATTATAAAATTTAATTGCGTTTTATATGTATTTTAGTAAATAATGACCCATTAAAATTTTCTAACCTTATTTTTTAAGGTTTTCTTGTATTAACATTTACCCACATATATTTTTTTATTCTATATGCTTTTTAAAACAATGAATTGTGAAATAAAAGTATATATTCCATGAATGTTTCTGTGTAATATATTATGTTAAAATTTTTGGATTCACAGATAAAAACCATTGAATTCAATATGCATCGTAAGATTTCTGAATTTTTCTCATAAATGAAATACCAATTGATAATATGCAATAATGTGAAATAATTTAACAATTATTGTAAAAAGTGATGATTCCTCATCCTTTAAATTTATTTTAAAAAATTAAGATTATTAATTATGCATTGTCATGAAGTAGATAATCAATAGTAATGATAATTTTTATTTCATAAGTTGATTGTAAGCTATAATTACATTATTTGAGCTGTGTAGTTTAGCCTGGTGAAAGAATGGCAAACTTACATCAAAAAGTTCCATGATATCACCCAAGTAGCATAAACTTCAGTCTGCGATTATGGTGCTTGAATGAAAATACTATTTTTTTTTCTCAACATGTACAAATAATATCAATATCAGTACTCAAGTTGTTCTGAAATAGATACTTTGTTTCTTAATGAAATCTAAAATATATTAGACTTATAGAAATCTTTTGTTTTATTGTTCAATCGATCATTAGTTTTATCAATGACTATACATTACAAAATACCTAAAAACAAAAAAATAGTATGGTTATGTGTGTGAATAATAAAGATTAAAAATTTCCATTTACAATATATGTATCAAATGTCTTGATGAAAATGGAAAATCCAGTAATCAGCAAGAAATAAGCAAACCTGTGTTTTAATAATTTGTACATTTATTATTTCTCTAGTTATAAAGAACAAAAAGTCAACAAAGATTAGGGTATGGTATACATCTGTTTTCCTGAAGATGGAATAAATACTTGAAGACCAGTTATTAAAGTTCCTTGGCAAAAAAAAAACAAGAAATTAAGCTAAGAAAAGCAGTACAATTACGGGTTACAAGAAAAATAACAGTCACATAGATAAAATTTCCTTGTCATTGTTAATACCTTTTTAATAATGAGTGCACCTGTTACATTAAAAATAAAATAACATCATTATTAATAATCCAGAGGCAAAACTCTCCATATAGTAGCATCACTCTGTGCAAACCAGAGTAATCAATGGATGCAGGAAGGTTTGTGAATAAAATCCGTATCTAGTGCCTTCTCATCCAATATCCCCAGACTAGTTTCTAGCTTATGGCTTTCATCAGTGAGGAGCCTTGGATCTGAGATCAGTGCACTTAGATCTTAGAATCTAATGCAACCCTCCAGCATCCATCTTTTATCTTATTACCTAACTATAAAGTTTTGAATTCAAAATGAAAACTCAATAATGGTTTTCAATTCAAGCTCATTAGTTTTTATAGTCATATAGATCTGAAC
This sequence comes from Epiperipatus broadwayi, assembly GCA_028023455.1. NCBI lineage: Eukaryota > Metazoa > Onychophora > Udeonychophora > Euonychophora > Peripatidae > Epiperipatus > Epiperipatus broadwayi. Next base: position 1,349,821 of record JAQFVV010012458.1, read on the forward strand.
TCAGTTCAGCATCCATACTTTTTGGTGTCTTTTATTCTTTAATAATAAGTCACCATAATCCTATTGGGCAGGATTGGTATTAAACCACTAAACCTCACATGATCACCATTCTTTATACTTACATGACCTGTTTATATGGAGGCAAAACTCTCCATACAGTAGTGCCATTCAGGGCAAGCCAGAGTAATCAATGGATGCAGGAAGGTTTGTGTATAAATTCCTATCTATGCCTACTCATTGAATATCCACAGACTAGTTTCTATCTGGTGGCTTTCATCAGTGCAAGCCTTGGATCTGAGAGCACTACAGTTTGGAGAGTTTTGCCTTTATGGAAACAGCTTGTGTCAGCATAAAGAATGGTAATCATGTAATGTTTAGCGGTTTAATACCAATCCTGCCCAATAAGATTATGGTGACTGTGGTTATAAAAGAACCAATGACATCAAAAAGTATGATTATACAAGCTAATGAACTTGAAGTAAAAACATTATTGTGTTTTCATTTTGGACTCAAAGCTTTATAGTTACCCAATAAGGTAAAAAGTGACTGCTGGAAGGTTGTATTAGATTCTAAGATCTAGATACAGTGATCTCAGATTCAAGGCTCCTCACTGATGAAAGCCACAAGCTAGAAACTAGTCTGGAGGTATTGGATGATTAGGCACAAGATATGGATTTTATGTACAAACTTTTTTTCATTCATTGATTATTCTGGGTTGCACTGAGTGACGGTAATATATGGAGAGTTTTACCTCTGTATAAACAGTTTTTGTAAGAATAAAGAATGGTGAATATGTGATGTTTAGTGGTTTAATTATTAATAAATTTTTCCAATTTGTCTTGTAATTGTTTTTCAACATATTCTCAAATTTCTTTTTGTTTTGAGCAGATTAATTCTACAGCAGCTGGGAGACAGTCTTCTATATACTTCCTTTCAGGAAATGGTTTATCATTTTCTGTTTTTTTTTTTTAAATATACATATATATCATATGCAGTCGGAGAAATTTCTGAATTGTTTGTATTTTCATAAAACACATCAGCCATTTGATGCTCTTTTTCAAGTTTTCTCTTTTAATATTTCTTTCTTCTCCCTCAATTTTATTAACATCAGAATATTTTAATAAGTAGTGTCTCTTAATATTGTGTTCTTTATTAACTGAAATACTTTCCAAACATATCAGTACATCAATTTACTATTGCTATATTAAAAAAATATGCCTTAGTCCATTTCTTTTGAAATGTAAGATTTTCTGTCAATTTCTTTTTTTTAATTCGGTGTAGCCATCTTAATAATAAAATAAAAAAAATTAAATACAAAATAATAATAATAACATGAAATAAAATTCTAGTTTTGTTTTTGCTAGTATGCATTTGTCTGTAAAAATCACTATAAAAACAAATAAAATGCTCTCAGTATCATAGATTAAATCTGGAGTCAAATAAACCACACAATATACCCAACTTATTGGAAATTGCACTTCTGATAGAATGAACAAAAACTATTATAAAGTTTAAGAAGAAAAAAAGAGGTAGTTGAGAAAATAATAAATATTTTATTTTACTTAACTTTCAATTCAATATCGGCAGTACATGCATGTTTAAATAGAAATTTTATACAGAATCATTTTATATATATTATTTTGAAAAGATTCACAGGTCAGATTGAATGCTTTTGAGGGTTTGAGTTGGTCCGTGAGACAGAAGTTCCCTATCCCTATTCTCTAAGATGAAATTAGATGGAAATGTATCAAAGTAATAATTATCCCAAATCATCAAAAGACTTTACAGATAGCAGTTTCTGAGAAAATTCAAAACTAGTTGTTCCCGTTAGACTACTTCCAAACTGGAAACAGATTATGAAATAAAGTAATCACTTTTAAAGCTTAATGAACATACATATCAAGTTTTATAGGAGTCTGGAGTATATATTATACCATTATTATTAAAAATGAAACATCAGACACATAGTAAAAACTTATAATCAATAAATGTTAAAATATTTTGTAAATAGTCATACAATATCCATCACACAAAATCTATTGTATTAATTAATTTATTTTAATGCATCCAAGTAAATAGAATAGGGAAATATACATAAAATCATCAAAGCTTTAGAGATTAAATGAATAAACAATGGAGAAAATCAAAGTTCCAAATAATCTTCAATAGTTGTTTCATATTGTCATAGAATTAAGTTTAAATATTATATAAGAATTACTATCTAACTAGAAATCATCTTAAGAGTATTTAAATTATTTTCTAAATCATAAATCCTCTGCAATTTTTAATAGCCATTATCATCACTTTTTGAGAACCATTTAAGTCATGTTGTAAAACTTTTTATATCTAGATTAGTTTTATAGATTTACTTAAGTATTAAGCTATCATTATAAATTTAAATGAATACTTTCCTTGTGTAAATTATCTAATATTCTCAAGATGAATAAACAGTGACTTAACATTTATATTATTATGCTAAAACCAATAGCTTTCTGTTTCTTCTATTTGTCAAGCTGAAAAATAAATTACTTGACCCTATACAAAGATGGATATCATTCAACAAATAATCTCACACAGTATAAACTATGTTATTAGGTCTAGTATGCCACTTACAACACTCATCCTTTACTAATGAACTTCACAAAAAAATTATGAAAGATGCACCTATAACAGTCAATTTATATTAAAATTAAAAAAACATAAATTGACGTGTGATATACTAAATGAATATATGGTTACAAAAAAAAAAACTTTCTCACACAATGACATACTTGTTTGTGACTGGTGATAATAAGCTAACTTCAGGTAAATTACGTAAGCATTTTTCAAACCATCATAATTTTTAGAAGGTTTGGGAAACATGCCTGAATCTTCTCATCCATGCCTTCATGGCATTCTAATGTTTATATTTGAACATCTAAGTCAATTATTCATCTCAAAATATCTTGCAGACATGTCTAATTTTCTTTCAAAATAAATTTATGATATTCACAATTTATATCCAATAGCAATTGTCCCATTTACAAAGAAAAGTATATCACCATTCACAATGCAAAATATAAGACCAATATGCTTGGATCCATTAGAAATAAAATTACTTGAAAATATATTAAAAGCAAGATGGAGCCACATTATTATCACTACTGTCACTGTCACAATTTGCTAAAAAAGGATCATCAACAGCACAAGCAGCATTATTATTCAAGACAATCATTGATATGGAATGAAATGTAAAGAAATACAGCCCAATGGTAGTACAGCTCAACATTAAAACAGCCTTTAACTGTGTATCAATTGATATTCTCATATAAACTTTGAAAATTACTCACAGGAAAATACAAATTATTTTAAATAGAAAAATGTCTCACTCATTTAATCCAAGTCAATCAATATCTCAAGGATCACCACTTAGTGATTTATTATTTATAATTTAAAAGCATTTTCCAGGCATATATATTCCTATGTTGGGTCATAGTATAACCTGTATAGCATACATGGACAATATTACAGTTTTCCTTACAACTAAAAAATTCCGATATTGCTAAAAATCATGAAGGAATTTACCAACTCCCACAAACTTGAATTCAGTCTTGACAAATCATGTGCATGGTGCATATACACAGGTAAATTATGTAGATACATTTTCTTGTCTTATCAACTATATATTTGGATTTTCCTTTCTATCTGATTTAATATGGTTATGCTATAGCAAATACAAGATAAATTATTGAAATCAAAAGAACACATAATATCATCATTTTCAAAAGCATAACTCTCACTTAATTCTAAGCTAGCTCTTATTAATATGTTTATCATCACAAAGATAACAACTTACTTACTTGTCACAATCTTTATAAAATCATTCATCTCAAAGATATTTACTGTGCAGAAAGCTCTTGTGGGAAAGAAAACAATTGCAATTTGATGCAAAAACCTATTACCTTATTTCAGCCATGATAAGAATATTTCCACATCTGGAGACAATACTTTAGGAAATATCAACAGATAAGCCTCCTCCATATACAAAACATCTTCAAATAATTCCAGCACCAATTAACCTAATGACAAATATTAAAATAACATTTCCATAAAAAAAATATGTCATAATTAAAAAAATCATGCTCTTTTAATAATAGACAACTGATAAGAAGATTTAAGTACTGGATTCTTGAACTAAAATATTTCGATTTTATGCTAAAAATAAATATGTGATTTTTGCCTACATTATATTTTTTGAGATATAAGAGAAATCTTATCAACACAGAAACTATATGCCAATTATGTTTCAACGAAGAACCTACTTTTTAAGTGTATTAGCTTACAAAATGCTTGGTCATATATCACAAAAATACTTGGAAAAATAATAGTAAAAATCAATCGATCATTAATTCTTTTCCAAATGCTTGTTCTGCAGAAATAAAAATCATCACATTTATGCTCTGTGATGCAAGATGCTTATTTCTTTACAACAGTAATTCAAGAACTCACAAGAAGACTATTTAAAAACAAACTACACAGATAGAAAAAGTACTCCTTAAGATATATTTGTAGCTATATGCCTATTTATTCATCAGTACTCTAGCCTATTTTACATATAATTTCTCTTTTTTTTTTAATCTGATATATTCATCACAATTTTGTATGTTTAACAATATGTAGTGTTGTTTTTGTTTTGTTTTTCTAACAAATTGTAAATATATGAAGTTATTTATAATGTTTTTATTTTTCATTTCTATTGTAATATGCTGAGTTTTTAATCAATAAAATTCCTTTTGAAACTTTGGGCTTTTTCCCCCTTTCTCCAAATAAGAATATAATAAATTGTCTTTGACCAAAACTAGTAAGTCATTTTCCTGTACTAATACAGTAATAATTATATTTATAAATTGCATACAGTAATTAAATACAAAAAATTTTAAAAGGATGTTTTAAAATTTCTAAACATTCAGGTGTGATCTAAACCAAACTTGTAATTGATACATTTAATTTTATTAATGAATTAAAAAAGTTTAAAATAAAAAAACTGTCCACTTTATAAAATCAATAATTAAAGATAAAATTAATTAAGCAACGGTCAGTAAAATCGAACATTTTATTTCTTTACAAGATTTGTTTAATTAATCCTTTTTATTATGACTTTATTAGATTTTATTACCAAAGTTTGTTATCGTCAGCTAGTAGAAAGATGAAACTTTTAAGGAATTATCTTTTGTTGTGTGATTTGCTTTGAAGTGTGCGATAATAAAGTGGAATATATTCTAAAACTAAATTAATAATTTGGTATTAGAAACTTATAAGTTACAGACACAATTACATTGGAGAGTTTTACTTTAAATAGAACAAAAGCATCAACGAGAACAATAAGATTAAACTTTAAAAATTAATGTTTTATTAGCAGACTTACTGCTTTTAGAATAAAGATTATATATACTTGTTAGTAAGGATATAATATGTTCTTTGGAAAGTTATAGATTCCAATGATCCAAATAGAAATTTAGACAATGAGTATTATGAACGAATATTGATAAATGTTATCAGCATATATATGACAAAAAACAAAATGAGTAGGTTCAACCCCAAACTGGTATTAATAAATCAATTTACATGGAGATATAAAAGGTGAGAATAGACAGTGAATTATGATAGTCTAGATTGCCAAATAATAAAAAATATCCTCGGAAAAACTCTGGAAAAATTTTGGCATATAGGTTATTTGATATAAGGCATTTGCTAATTCAAATTATCAGCAAAAGATTGGATTACTTTACATAACATATTCATAAAAAAATAAAAACGAATACTGAGATATAATCAACATTATTAATAAATTGTTCTTAAAATATTTTTAATTTACATTATAATTATTATCAGCAACAGTCACTCTTATACAATGCTCTAACGCTACTATTTAAGCATGAGTAGTGAATAACAGTTTATAGTACCCAATCAAGTTCAGACTGATTTTTGGTTATTTGCCTTCATGCAGAGAGCGGAACAGCATTGCATTGCACATATCAATCGAAGTGCCATTTTTATCTTTCTGGTATTTTTTAAAGCTAGTGATTGAATTTTCAACACACTAATGTTTGGAAAAAAAGCCAAATTGTATAACCATATATATATCTAACATTAAATCCCCATCTATATATTTAAAGCTATCTCAGTTTTAACTATAAACAGCTTTTATTCTTCGGGGGGGGGGGGATGAATCTCCCATTGATCTGCAATGATAATAGAAACCTCTTAACATTCTCTTCTTGATTTTATATGTAAGGAGAAGTAAGTAAGAGCACCAGATATTATCTTTTAAAAAAAAATCTTGCCACTACTTAGACTTTCCTTACTATAATGAAGATGGATTTGTGTTAGAATCATGTTTTTTTCTTTTATAGTCAACATAAAGGTAATTAAGTGATCCATTATCTTTGGACCTTCACTTTTTCACTTAAAAACACATACCATTTACTTGTTAATATAGTTTATAACAAGTCGATCTGAAAAATCCTTAATTTGCCTATGTTATGAAAAAAAAATCTAGTCCCTTGCAGATTGGAACCACAAGTCATGGGAATGGCAGTAGAATAAATTAAGCATTATACTATGGTATCTATCATTTTGATTTAAATTCTCAGAGAAAAAGAAGCTTCTCACAGACAAAAAGTGGTCACTTTCTTATATTTTTCTTGAAAGTTTATAATCTTTCAGAGCACTAAGAAAGCAATTTATTATTGCAACTCATTATTGCAAAGAACAACCAATCACTTATTATTTTTTAGCAAATGATTTTTTTATTTCCAAATAAACCTAGTTAGCAATTTACAATCATTATAAAAAAAGTGAGAGATTGTAACTAAAAAATAAATTCACTCAGTTTCATTAAATTGTATTAAAAATAATAACTGAAGACTTATTGCTATGAAGTTCATGTGAAGTCGAAACATTGGAAGTGACAGAATTAGCCATGACTCATGAATCTTGAGCTCTATTCTGCACTATATCCTGTATTAAACCAAGTATGGTAAATCAGTATTTGTAAATTTAAATTTTACAGACATTAAACTTTTAAATGATATTGATGCAATAAGTTATTGGTATTCTAGTCAGACTAAAAATGCTTTCTTTATGGTAAAAATTTATTACAATTTGTTTGATAGTAAAAACTTACATTTAAAAAAAGGCTTTAAATGATTTTAATGGTTATAAACCATTAAAGAAATTAAGATTTGAATTCTACCTACAGTATCTTCTGTCAGTAACTATTAGTGTTCGAAGAAAATGACAAAAGATTAAAGTCAATCTTTATCATGAAGAAAATATACTAACCTTTGGTTGACACTATAACATCAAAAGTTTTTATATAATTGATTTACTTTCCTATTTTTATCTGGTAAAATTATTAAATATTTATTTCTTGCCAAGTGCATGATATTTATATTTACCTTTTATTTGAATATATTTATTTTTTAACATAAAAGTTGTCAACTAAAAATTTATTGATATAAAACAGGAACACCTACTATCAATAAACTTTCTTGATTTATTTTTGTAATTAAAAGTTGATTTTTAATATTTTAAAGAATATTTTCATTATATGAACTTATAGCTTAAATATATAGATTTAATGAAACAATTATTTTTCATTATATACATTTTTTTTCCTGAATAAAAAAATTTTGTTTTATTTATTTTTACTTACTATATTCTTGTCTTTATTTGCAAAGATGGCATTTTATTTTTAAAATTACCTTCTTTTTTTGAACTTATGTTTCTAAAGAAATTTATCAAAAAGATAAAGATTTAATAAAGAATGATTTTTTTCCAATAATAAATATAACAGAAAGGAAAGATGATAACTTAAAGCTATTAATGTGTCAAAAGAGAGTAGTACTTATCAAGCACTGGTGGCCTAGTGGTTAGCATAGCTGCCTTCCGAGCAGCTGGCCTGGGTTCGCTTCCTGGTCAATGCATTTGACATATGAAAAAAAAAGAGAGTAGTACTTAAAAGATTAACTATGTGAGTATGCTTTTACATTTGATTTAAGGCACATAAGTACAATACTGTTAAATTTATTTTAAAACAAACAAAAGTAGAATTGATAGATGTTTTTGAACTTGATGATACTTTGATATCTAAAATGATTAATTCCATTTAGCTTTACTCTTGATGGGGAAAAAAAAAATTTTTAGACTTTGTATTAAGCACAATTTTTGCACTAAGATTCTGTCTGGACTGTTTCTGATTAATCATTCAGAATAGATCTTAAAGCATGAAATTACATCTTGAGTTACTAATTAATCCAATGCATTATATTTTCTGTATAGAAATTTGAATCTTCTAAATCAGGGGTGGGCAATTGTTTTGGCTCAGGAGCCACAGAGGTTGGCGGAGGGCCGCATTGGGGGGGCCACTTTGTGAAAGCAAAGGTTAGCAGAGGGCCGCACCTTTTTTTCATGACACAATAAACACACTGCTTTATTTCCTGTATTACCAAAGATATATTTGTTTGTCCATTTTTCATTAAACACATGACATTCATCATCGATTTTACATTTTTTCGGAGGGTTCATGGTTTCACTAAAGTTGGAAATGTATATATTTGCTAATGCAAAGACAAAATTGAAATTAACCAGATCAACTGGAAAAGCACTGCACATCATATCTACACTGCACGTGTACTGACATGGCCATACTAATGGAAAATACGAGATGAATCTTCGGTCGCACATGGGAAGGAAATCTCAGTTCAAGGTGGATTTTTCTGATTGTCTTGGCAGGCCTGATAAAAACTCTTGGCGGCCCCATAAACTCTTGGTGGGCTGCATAAAAACTCTTAGCGGGTCGCTATTTTCTCACCGCTGTTCTAAATATAGATATAAAATATCACTGATACGGACTGGTTATCTAATGTTATCATTAATTGCACATTTCTTCAGCTATAAACAATATCTTTAGACATCTTGTCTTAGTGTCTTACTTCTTCATTAATATTATATCATATATATACACTAATAATTCCATATTCATGTAGGCTTGACATATTTAAATCAATAGTTATGTAAAAAAAATACTTGACATACTTCCATTGATTAGTGGCAAACTAACTTTCTTCTTTATTAAGTAAAAGAGATGAGAAATATATTTCTTTCAATTATTAATGGAAGATTAGTTTTTGATTATAAAATTAGTAACTGCAGGGCATCCATTATTTTAAATATTATTAGAAATAAGTTTCAAAAAATTTTCTCTTTATAAAATATTTTTTGATACAAAAACATTATGCAAATACGATCACTAAAAGAAGGCACCTTTATGTACACCAAAGTAATAAAGATTAATAATTTCTTTAATATAAATATACATCAATTAAGCAAAATCTTATACAATCCTTCAATCCTATAAGTTCGGTACACTACTTCTAATTAAAAATAAAAATGTACCCCCATCACTACTAACTATACTTTAAATATAAAATGTCCCTTAAAAAAATTATTAAGAAAAAAAAAGTGAAAGGAATCATTTTTGTTGAAATGTTTACCTTTTTATATTTATAATTTAATTTTAACAAAAAAAAAAAATGTAAATAAAAATAAGACATAATTTAATAATGAGAAATTTAAAAATCTATATCTTGGATTTTACACAAGCAGGTGGTCTATCTATTATCCTAAGAGTGGAATTCAATAAATGCTCATGAAAACTTAAACTGCACTAAACATCACATTACGAAATAGTTTATGCGAAATGTTTAATATTTCTCATAGAAAATATTCGAAAAAAGCACATATAAAAAAATGTGTTTTTTTTTTACACAGAAAGTGATAGATACAGAGTAAAACAAAATAACAGAATGTATGTGTATATTTACCACCTCTTTACAATAAAATAAAGATAAGAAGATACATTTATAATAATTTGCTAAATATAAAACACTGAAATAAACTAGATTTGTGATATAAATAAAATTAAGAGTGGTGTAGTACAGTGATAGTAGCAAGCTCAGGGGCTAATGACTTGTTCTTGAATTTTGCTTTCCTATCTAATAGAATGGTGTACCTCAGAACATATCATTCAAAAAAATTGTTTCAGTCAATCAATGATTCATCTCTCCAATCAATTTATCACATCATAATTTTCATTATCTCCATTTAAATCAAATTCAGCAATTAATTTACTCATTCCCAACATTTTTATAATGGTGACCTTAATATAAATACCTAATTTATTCACTCAATTTCCTTTCCACATATTGTACATACAAGCAGCTCTTAGAAAATCTCATCTCCAAATATTATTAAGAACTCTGAAAAAAAGATAGTATCACTACTGTAATGAATAGTTTATTTGAGTGCACTGGTCACAAAGTAGATGGAGCATGAAAACTTTTTCAACGAATTTACGACTTCCTAAGCAAGTTTAGGATTTTCAGCAAACCATCTAGTATTGATAGTAAATGCAGTTTACCTATCTTAGTTTAGGCACCAAAATGTAAATATCCATGTGACATTAAAAAGCAAATATTATTGTAACATGATATAATCTTTCTCATAAATGAACGGATATTATATGCCTAAAGATTCTAAACCCATACTCATTAAATAGACTAAATTAAAGATTCCAAATTTGTCATATATCACTGCAATAATAATAATATTATATTAAGTGTAATTAGTTTTAAATATCAAAATATTATAATTACTTTTTATTGTGATCAAATGAACTTATCTTTAAACAAAAAACACTAACTTATGTATATACACTATACATTTCAAACATAAATAAACTTCTAAAAAAAAAAAATAGTTTTTTTAATGGTTTCTTTTTTTTTTCTTCACATAAAAAAAAAAAAAAGAAATGAATAAATTTTTTGACAAATAAACTATTTTCTTTAGAGAATTGTCAGTGGAAAAAATAAAATAAAAAGGAATGAGGTCTATCATAAATCAAAAGAAAACTAATTCACTTGATGTTATCTGATGTGTGTAAAGACAAATGCTTAAGATTACAAGATTGAGAAGGAGAATGATAAGAGAAGGTGAACAAGCAATCAAAAGTAGTTCATTAAAAAAAAAATGCCTTTTATTTTTCTGTGAATATATATATAAAGAGACAAAGGTTACCTAAACAAATATATTCAGTATTTAAAAATAACTCATGATTATACACAGAAGGTCTCTAGCACTGGATTAAATATGATGAGAAAAGACATCACATACTGAAACCTTGACTAACAGGAACTAAATTTTCTTAGGAATGAAAAAATCATAACATATTTACTTGTATACAGTCTTAATATATATATACACTATGCATTTTTATTTATAAACAAATACATTTACATAAAAAAAAACACACAAAAGACATGCGTTAACGTATTTACAATGAGCACTTACAGTGCATAGATTTGAAATAATAGGTTTCATTGTTTTTCATTCTAAATGATAGGGGAAATGTTATGTATTATATACCTATTTCAATGTTCTTTTTAAAGTTGCAAACTATGTGACCATAGCTCTAAAGTAAAAATATTTTTTTAAGATTTTTTTATCATAAATCTGAAATAAATAAATAATGGAGAAAATGTATGAGTATTTGTAAAAAATTGATAGTTATTATGAAAGTAAATATTAATAATTTTTTATTATTAAAAGCTATCTTTCAGTAATAAAATATGAAAATATATATATAAAGTCTCTGAAGAATTATTATTTCAAAATTATTTTCCAGATTATATTATTACTATCTTTAAAAATAAATAAATAATATTATATTAGTGTTCTGTTTGACGTCTGACTAGAATATATTATGTGAACACAACTGTTATACCACTTATGTGGTTGGGTATAGTGAAGAAAGATTGTATAGTGTGTGACATACTCAGAACTTGTTTTACTTGGTTAGAGTGTTTTATATAAGTGTAAGTATTATTTTTTAGAATTGCCTACTCTAAAAGGCTGAGTTGGTTGGAGTTGAGAAACTGGAAGAAGGTATTGAAATCAATGTCTGGGTATCATCAAAGGCTTTATCGGAGGGAGCGTTTGACAAAATAACACTATGATTTGTGGCAGTGGTAATTCCACGAGTGTCATGTAATTGTACAATTTTTTTTTATTTTCATCAGGATGTAATCACTATACATTGTTAATAAATTATTATTGAAATGAATAATAAAAAAAATAAATAATTGATAGTTTGTGAAAATAAGTGTGATTAAATTGCCACCAGCAAGCAGTTAATTATATATTTTTTCATTTTCAAATTCTAATTTATTAATGTTATTTTTTAATCTCTTATATAATTGGAATGCAATAGCATAGAGTGGTCCTTCTGTCCCACCAAAAACATCACATAACGTAGTACATTTATCACATTAGATCATTGAAAAGTTACAGAATTGTAGTATAATTTTACAGTGAATATCTTAATGCTAGTGATTCTATATTTTCAATTTCACTTTTGTTGATATATAGTAGGCATAATTAAAAAATGAGAAAGCACTAAACGTTAAGCACTAGCTTAAGAATTTTGATGGGCATTGATTGTATTATACTAATAAAGAATAGATATTCTTTAGCTACTATTTCAATTTTAAATTTATTTTTGTAAATCTGATATATAATTAGAAAAATGAAACATATGAATAATATTTAAAATGTTTTTGATATATCTAAATCTATGTATTAATTTTATATATATATGTCAAAACATTGACCGGGAGGGAAAACCAATTGCTAACCAACTCTTAACTAAGTATATATGTATTAATTTTTTTGTTGTTGTATTTCAATGAAAGTCAAATTTTAAGCTTAATTTAAACTTGATTGTTAAATCCGTTTGTTTAAAAACACTTTCATTAAGTTAGTTATTTTAAAAAAAGTAATTTAGTTTTGTCACAAACTCTATTGAAAGTGAAAAATACATATATAAAAAATTAACTATGTAATTTGAATCTTGAATCCCGATTTAGTTACATTTAACAATATTCAAAAAGTTAATAAATATTTGGAAAAAATTATTGCATAATTCAATATTTATTTTGGTTTGCCTCAAGGAAATGTTGGTAGCAATGTTCTTGGCTGTTTGCATTGAATTTTATTTTTAAAAATTCTGGGATAATTGATTGATAAATTTAAGATTCAACATACTTTACATACCCTAAAATATAGATTGTAAATAATTAAATATAGAAAAGAAAATCAAAGATAAAAAGGAAATATTTTCCTGTATATTACAAAAAATCCTTTTTTTTTTTTACTATTTTTCATTGATAAAGTTAAAATGTTTTTATTTGAAAAAAATAAAAATAAACATTGGATTTGGAATTGTTCGTTCAAATTGATTTTTATTATTATTATTTTTTTTTTAGTTTTAAAAATATCAAAATACATCTCTTTACATTTCTTATCTAGACCTAGGATCATCTATAAAATTTAAGAGGGACTTTAAACAAAATTTGCATTGTCCATCCACACCAAATTATTCAGTCCATACAAAGCAGGAATGCCTTTTTTATTTTTATGAAGAAAAAGAAAACAACTCTCAGGCAGTGGGAATCTAAATAAATAAATATTAACATTTAAACCTTCTTGTAATTTGTTGTTGTTGTCTAAAATCCAGCCAGTTAATTTTTATTTGAAATGTTTTATTTGCAATAAGTATTGAATGCACCTATCAATTCTTATTTTCATCAATGTTGTAATTGACCATATCCCCCCCCCATCCACACTTTTTTAAAAAGCAAATAAATAAATTTAAAATGTTTGCAGACCCATTATAAGAATAAAAATTCCAAATAAATCTGTAATTACAAATAAGAGATTATTTTAAAATTATGCTAAAAGAAATCAAATTAACCTTGAAAACTTACAATTGACCATATTACCCCCCCCCCACACTCCCATTTTCTCAAAACCAAATAAGAATTTGAAAAAATAAATGATACTTACATATAAGACCAGCAACACGTATTACACCTGCAGCCCCTTTTCACATTCGTAAAAATCTGCTGTCAACTTTCTAATCTTTTGATCTGGCTAAAATAATGTGTACACCTGGAGCTTATATAAACGTAAAATGATAAATTTGTCAAAGATATCGGCAGCCTAAATGCGTATGTGAAAAGGGGCTGCAGGTATAATATATGTTGCAGATCTAATACTAAATTACAAAAGTACTGTAAAATATTACCCCAAAACACTAAAATATACACATATGGTATTTACAGTGTAATATATAAAAATATGATGCGGAATATTAATTTCTAACGATACTAAAAATATGAATTTCAAAAAAATTGATCTTAAAAAGTAAATTATACAATTTCCAAATGTTACTTTAAATATGGACAAAACGGTCACTAAAATTACAAAAAGTAGTCTAAAATATTATCAAAAAACGGTGAAACCCCCCCTACACACACACACACACAAATGGACATTTACTTAACGTGTTTATGCAGTCAAAAAAAAAGTCGATCTTAAAAAGTAAATTATGCAATACTAAAAATATGAATTTGACCAAAAAAATAAAATCTTAAAAAGTACATTTTTAGCAACAGTAAAAATATTAATTTGCCATACAAAAAATATGTAATCAATAATACATCATTACACACTTCCCAAATGTTCATTTAAATATGGACAAACACTAAATTACAAAAACTGTCTAAAATATTATCAAAAAAATGGAAAATATACCCATAAGTTACTTAACTGTGTAATATAAGAGGAATTGTCACGATAAAACAATGAATTTATCTGTTCTACTTTATTTTATGTGGATCAAATTTTTTGTGACATCATGGAGTCTTAAAACTAAAAATTTCCCCTCCAAAATGAATGTGACTGTGCAGTATCTCACCTGAATGGAATCCCCCCTCCCAAATGGTTAAGTAAATATATTTTTTAAAAAACAAAAAATAAACATAAAATAAAAAAATATGGTAAAATTGGAATACTTTTATTAATTGTTCATTCTGGCGGATATATTTTTTTGATTTTGTTCAGTACGGAAATGAACACATCATCATAATAGCTTCAATCAGAATTGCTGCAATCCTATCATTAATTCTAATGATAACGTAAAGAAAATCAAAAGTAAAAAGAAAAACTATTTATACTTACTTAAAATCAAACGAATCAAGCAAAATGCATTTCATTCAGTAGGAAGTGAACGCATCGATATCTTTGATTAGAATTGCCACTGTCCTATCATTAATTCTAATGATAACATAAAGAAAATTTAAAAAAAGTAAAACTACGCATACTTATTTAAAATCATATGAATTGAGAAAAAATGCATTTCGTTCAGTATGGAAATGAACGTGTTGTCATAATATCTTCGATCAGAGTTGTCGCTATCCTATCATTAATTCTAATGATAATGAAAAGAAAATTGAAATAAAAAATGAAAATTACATATATTTACTCACTTAAAATCAAATGAATCAAGCATAAATGCTATTGAAATCTTGAAGTAAAACTATGGAATGCAATTAAAATCTGGACAATAACTAACTTTGAATTAAAACTATGATAAAAGATGTTGTCAGAATGAAATCTGGACAATAACTGAGACTATCAAAAAATATCACACAAAAAAAACATGTTTTGATATCATATCGGTTAACATCGCAGGGTTTATTTGATGTGATCACAATGTTAAACATTTATCACATGTGAAAAAGCCTACTATTTCCTATACATTACGGTCTAATATGTAAGTACCAAATAAATAATAATAAATGTTTGAAGAAAAAAATATCTCAATGAAAAGTAGTAAGAAGTTTTAGTTTACATGACTGAATTCATAAATTGTAAAATAGCATTGTGATAAATTCCTTTTCTAAACTAAAAAAACCTTCAATTTATTGATTAATCATCTCGGTATTCTTTCATGATGGTGAAGCAGTGTTTGTTTAAAGATTCAACTAAAAATAAAATTGAACGTAGATAGCCAAGTGGATTGGTACTGAAATGTTTTTGTTAGTGGAAAAAATGAAGAATAAATTTTGCTGATGATCAATACTGTTCAAATGTTATTTACTTTTATCTAATGGTTGAAGGAGTTTTTATTAATTTAAATCATAATGTAAAATCCAAGTTCATTCTTTTAATGCATTAACAAAAACAAATAATCATCCTTTTGATGAATAATTTAATCTTTTTTAAAAATTGGGTTAATGATAAAATTACAAAAAAACTTAAATTCATAAGAATTAATTTGTTAACTACTAACAAAAGCATTATTATTATTACTATTTTTAATTTTTCACAGTTTTTTAAATAATTTAAAAAGTATCATTTATTTGCTATTGCAAACATCAAAAAAATGAAGTGGTTTTTTTTTTAAATTATTAAATTTAAATTATTAAATATTAAATTATTGTTTTAAAATATTTATAACATTTTTACCTTTAATATGTTGTCAATGATCTTTTCTTTTTTTTTTTTTAAACTATTTTTAAAATATTCTGTATAGGAAATTATTGGGGGGAGGGGGAAAGCAAAATATAAAGATTTATTTCTCTTATTTGATATCATGACATGTACTATAAGACACATAATAAACCTGCAATTACTAAATCTATTACATGGTTTTTTGACACTACTATAAAATTACCATCTGGCAATAAAATTATTTAGTGCAATATGAACCACTAATTTCTGAAAAAAATAACCAATATAAATTGTTGTTAGTTTTCAGTAATTAGAATTTATGGTAACATCTAAAAAAAAAAAAAAATCTGTGTTTGCTTTAACTTTTTGTATGTATCATTTCATCAGTGTGGATCATCAACTTTCTTCTAAGTCAGGGGTGGGCAAATAGTGGCCCGAAGGCCACATGCAACCCACTAACAGTTTTTATGTGGCCCGCCAAGACAATCGTAAAAATCCGCCTTGAACTGAGATTTCCTTCCCATGCACGACCGAAGATTCGTCTCGTATTTTCCCTACGATGGCCACGTCAATACACATGCGCAGTGTAGATACAATGTGCAGTGCTTTTCCAGTTGATCTGGTTAATTTCAATTTTGTCTTTGCATTAGCAAATATATACATTTCCAACTTTAGTGAAACCATGAACCCTCCGAAAAAATGTAAAATTGTGGTGATGAATGTCGAGTGTTTAATGAAGAATGGACAAACAAATATTTCTTTGCTAATACAGGGAATAAAGCAGGGTGTTTTTGTGTCATGAAAAAAAGATGTGGCCCTCTGCCAATCTCTGTGGCCCCTGAGCCAAAACAATTGCCCACCCCTGTTCTAAGTCATCTTTCAAGCCCCCCCCAAAAACCTTGCAAGCTATGATGCCTATTCTATATCAGAATATAGATAACATTCCCTAGTTTCTGCAGAGAAAAAAAACTTGGTAATATAGCCTGGAGCTTTTTTTACAGCAATATATATTCCAAAAATAGTTTTTTATGTATTAACAGAAAAAATGTCTGTTGAACATAGAAACACTTTTACAATAAATGTAATGAAAATATATACAAATTCAATAATCATTATACAAAAATTTTATTTATTACTTTCTTTTAATTAAAATAATAACTTGATATTAATTAATTTTTAACTATTAGTTTGTAAAAGAAAGAGCCCAAATAATATGAACAATGGATATATTTGCTTTCAATATATATATATTTGTTTACATACACGTTGTAACAGTCAAAACACGTGTATCTTGTTAACAGATTGCAGAATTCGACCACCACACAGAACAGCAGCACCATCGAGTAGCGAAGCCACCGGTAATACTGAGTTCGAACATAGTTTATCGGTTCCACAATACAATCTACGGAATAACGCCTCTGATGCGACATAAGTAAACACTTCTTTAGGCACGGTGGTCAGGGAGATGCACGAGATTCATGGGTTTTGTTTCCGAGTTGGCCAACAATCAAACGAATATTAATTAACATATATAATCGAGGAAATGTCTATAATGGGCATCGAATAAATGAAAACTTAACTACAGACGTATATTTAGAATTATTTACGTATTTAATAAAAGAAAACATTATTAATGTTATTAATCATATTTTAAATTCAAATTCTCAACAGCTAATTGGTAATATTATATATATATATAAATACATTTATTTATAAGGAGCATTTATTTATATGAAGGCGTAATCTAGCTACCTAGGGTTCTCGAGTGAGTATTTCTAATGCGTGCTGTAAGGAATTTATAATTTGCACTGCAAGAGTCATCAGTAACGGCGGACATACATTTATTTAATAAAATATTTATTTTACGACAAAGGGCAAACATTTATTTGAGAGTATATGACGAAGATAATGCCGAGGCGGAGTGATAGAGAGAATAATAAACTAAATAAAAGAGCACGTGGTACGCTTTAGAAGGGCGATGTAAAATGGCAGCGCTGAAACTGCAATGCCGTGAATAAGTTATAAGGGTTTTGAGTTGGTCTCTGCCGCGACCCGAAGAGGTAAGGTGTCACATGAGCATAATCAGGGACAAGCGGTCCGTGTCGCAATTTGCCAGCTGGCTGCATGACGGTCGTCAAGCCCTACGGGAACATTATCATGTCCGCTTGTGTAGGACGACTGGGGTTAATTCAACCCTCTAGAATCCGGAGTATTCACGGCATGGAATGAGCCATTGGGACTTCAAAACGTAACACATGTATAATATTTAAAAGATTGTGGTAATATTTAACTAGATTTCAAACTCGGCCCAAAATTATCACCGTTGACTGAAAGAAAATTGGTGACTCTCAAAGAAATGAAATTTACATAATTATTCATTAACATTTAATAATAAAAAAAAATATCAGCGAGTATGCCAGCTATTACGGAGTAGTAGACCCTGCATTACAATAACTGATTCTTTGAATGCGTGTCGATTTATATGAAATTTAAGTTATTTATAAAAGCAAATATTAATGATAATTCGACACGCATTCACTGTTCAAGCAATTATGGATTTAGCTTTAAAACTAAGATAATTATGAGAAGGTAATATTTCAATGATAATTATAAATGAAATGTAGATTTAAGAAATACACACCTAAGAAGTGATAGAGGGAGGGTAAGCTAGATTATGCGAGAAATTTACAGATTACATGAATTCTCAAATTTTAGTTTCTCAAAATTACAATTTTAACATTTAGAAGTCATACAAATAATAGGAGATGAGCTATAGCTTATTATTACTAGAGTACTCCATAATTTGGAATACACACACAGGTACCTGTTTTATAAGATGTTTTCGTCCATTGGTTTAATAGCAGATTGTTCGTAATTAGAAGTTTCCTTTCTTGTCCTGGGCATGTTGTTTTATTGATTTTTAACAGCAGCGGCTTTCTTGTTTATTTCAGGCAGCAGATCATTTTGGTGTTTTTACGATGGGCAAGGTGAAGCTCGGCATATGGTGGGCCATCTCCCGATGGAGAATAATTTCGGTGCTTACTCGGTCATACCTTGCAGTATTAATTTATTTAAGATATTTTAGACGCTCCACTCGAGAGCAAAGCTAAAATTCAAGTCCAAGTCTCCAGCAAGTCTAAGATGGCCTCCTTTTTCTTATCTTGATCTTTTAATTTTTCTGTTGAGATATTTTTAGGTTTTATTTATCTTGCCCTCAGGATAATCAATGCTTTTGCTGGTTTTAATTAGAAAGAAATCTGCTGTGCTATTGTTTGTTTTGTTTTGTTTTTTCTTTTACATTCGTTAATTACATTTTTTTGAATTTTTCTATAATTAATTTATTATCTATCACTGACCGATGCTTTTAAATTTTCAAAGACAAAAGGGAATAAAATTATTTTAACTTTAATTAATTATTGCATCAGATTTTGTTAGACTTATTATTTAACGAAATTTAAACTAAACAACAAATACGAACTTTATAAAATTCAAAATAAATGATTATTATTACACAAAATTTATTTAACTAAAAGGAATCTAAATTATATTATTTTATCCGTATTTATTGCGCTTAATTTGAGATCGAAATGTGTGCGTGTTTATGTTGAATTCTACATATATTTATACATTTTTAATATTGTTACACACACAACTCGATACCAAAAAGTTTAAATTTGGGTGGGATAGACCGGTCAGTGAGAGACGACAGAAAAAGGTGAAACTTGAGATTCGAATACGAATCTCACTGTTTCAACGTGTATAAATTGATCAAATTAAAATACTAACATTTTTTTTTCTTTTTTATCAATGTTTTATTACATTAAATATTTTTTTAAAAAGTTATATATATTTTTAATGAGAAAAAAGATTACAAGCTCTTCTATCTAAATCATAAATTGTGCTGGATTCTTGAATGACTCCAATCTTTATAAAACTTTAAACATAGTTCAAATGTATATGTAAACAAAGGGAGTAAATCACTCATCCTCTCCCAGGCTATGAATTAAAAGCACTCTAAATGTTGAAGAATGAATCCATCTATTCTTTGGAGCTCTGATGTCTATTTTCATATCTTTGTCAACTATTTGTACTTCAGAGTGAAATTAATTTATCAGCCAAATGGAATACGAAACTTAAAAGTTATTAAACTCATAATCAATTACACAAAGGTGGAGGCACCATCTTTCTTTTAACACCTTGATTGTAATAATTAAATAAGATTTAATATGTAAACTTTAAATTAAATATAACTCAATGTATATGTAAACAAAGGGAAGAAATTCACCCTTTCCCATGTCATGAATTAAAAGGACTCTAAATGTTGAATAAAGGACCAAGAATATTTTTGATTCATTCTATTCTTGATTCTTTGTTCAACATTTAGAGTGCTTTTAAGTTACAATCCAGGGAAAAGATGATTGATTCCCTTTGTTTCCAATCTTTATAAGCAAAAAAAAAAAATTACCATATTATCTCGAATTTAAGCCATAATAGGATTTTAAAAGTGGAAAAAAATATAAAAATGATTTCATAATAGATATTAAAAAGTAATAAACATTTTTATGTACTTAAATAGGAATTAAAAGAAAAATGTGAATGGGGAACACCCCAATAAATTGCTATCAATGATTGTAATACTATGTGCATGCATAAAGCAAAGACATGACCATTGAGGAATGAAAGATCAGAAATAAGATATTAAAATATTTGCATTAAATTTCAGTTGCATCCTAATTTTGCATCTTCAAAATTTAAATAAAAAGTGTGGCTTAAATTCAAAGTAATATGTTATTAATAATAACTGATATGTAGTTTCATATTTTATTCTTTTCATATATATTGTAACGTCCACTACTTATTTGGTGTTTTAAACGAGTTAGCCACTCGTACTCAGTGACCAAATTACGTCCTATCTATTAAATTTGTTTCGTCATACAATTCAGTAAGATTTAATGGACGCAATTATTTTTCCTGGTCACACAACACTCTTTTGACTAATGTAGCTACTAAAATAATGGGATAAAGTAAGCCAGCTTTTAATTTATTTGAAAGGCGCCAGAATTCTATATTAGAATTCACTGGCAAACATCCCTTTTTTATTTATTTAGCTACGACAAAATTATCTAGAAACTCTGGAGGATTGAGTTTTGATACAGCGTTGGCAAGGTAAATTATATTTTCAAATCATAATTAACTTTAATAAATTTATTAATAATCATTAATAACATACAATGAATAGGGGTATTAGAAATAAAGATTTTTATTTTAACAAATTAAAATATAAATAATAAAAAAAAAAAAAAACATTATGATTTAATTAATTGGAAAGATGACACACACACTAATCTAGATACGAATTAATTAATAATAAAAAAACAGTTCAATGATTATAGTTCTTAGGTACACAAGAGTCTCTTGAAGAATAAAATTTGAAGTCTTGATCGGGATTATTTTGATATCAATTTTTTATAATTGTTTGCAAACTTTGTCACAATTAGAAAAAGTTACTCTCAACTTACCGGTAAGTTGGTGCGTGTTTTTGGAATCCCGAGCTCCTAAAATTTCCATCAGTCTCTCCTGCCGGTGTCTTCCATTATTGTTCCGTTCTATAATCGGAGAAAAGGCATGGCTGTCATGACCCTTTTATTGCGAAAAGCGGTCTTCACTGGGCCCATTTCCCTTGCTTGCTTGACTGGGTACTGCAAGTGGCATACCTGTGCAGACGTATATTCCTTCCACAGGACATGCTCACGGAGAAAAGGCATGGTTGTCATGACCCTTTTATTGTAAAAGCGGTCTTCACAAGGCTCGTCTCCATTGCTTGCTTGATGACTGGATATTGCAAGTGGCATACCTGTGCAGACGTCTATTACTGCCACAGGTTATGCTCGCAGAAACCTCCAGCTTTCAGACATGTAACTAGAAGGTATAGAGAAGACCTAGATCGAGGTTGTCCTCCTCCTTTTATACCCCGATCCAGTTTTGAAACTTCTGCGCATATCTTTTGTTCGTTCTTTTATCAGCATATAAGATAATAATCTTCTACACTTTCTCTTAAATTTAAGTTACAAAGTTTTTTTTTTTTTTTTAGCATAATTCTGCCATCTTTAATTATTAAAAAGATTTTTCTAATTACAATCTTTTTACTTTTGGAATTTTTACTTTTCTACTTGCAATCTTTTTATTTTTGAAATTCTTTTAATTTATCTGGATCAGTAATTTGCATGTCATTTATTCTTTCCAATTTAACTTTTATTTTTAATTACATAAAAAAAATACGAACGACAATTTTAACTTTCATTGTACATTTTTTTTTTTTAAAAATTATACTAATCAGAAAAAATCTAAAATGTTTTACTTTTAAAAGATCGTTAGATTTACTTTTTTTTTTAGCTTTTAAATATCTTACCGGATGCCAATATATTTGTACCGTATAAACAAATGGTACAATATATATATATTACTTTTTATAAATCTCCACATATACACTCTAATACAATTTTTTTTAATATAATTTCTTTAATTTTCTAACAGTTTCGACTGTCCTGCAGTCTTCATCAGAGCTACAATATTTAAACATATAATCATATAACTATTATTCTATATACATATAAAAATATATATTTTACATTATTATTCATAATCATATTTTATTTTTCATAATTATATGTAGAAAACATTAAAATTGTCCTAATTTTTAAACTAACATATCAAAATACATAAATTATTAATAAATTTAAAATTAATATATTTAAAATCATTTAAATTATTTCTATTTCATGATGTATTATTAAATTTCTGTGAAAATTGCATCTTTTATAGATGCATAGCATATTCAATATAGTTCAGATGAGGAGAAAAAGATGCAAATTATATACTTATTTTAAATAAAAAGTATATATTTTAAGTGCAGGCAAAAATTTTAATTTGCCACCATACTACGGATTAATTCATCTAATATTATACTATGCTTAACATATAATAAAAGTAAAATATCTACTTGTCATTATATGCATTTGTAAGTGAAAAAAAACTATAATTCAAATAATAGTGATATTTATTTAATAGTAAATTTCTAATCCTATACATTCCATTATTGCAAGGTGCAAAAAATAAAATAAAAAGTGTTTATATTATTTGGTTTTTTTTTTTCCATATGTCATAGCATCGGCCGGGACGCGAACCCACACCCACCTCTCGGCTAAAATAAAATAAACAGTGTTTATATTATTTGTTGGATGTTGATATATTACTTGAATCCAATATGCCACTGGGAAAAAAAAACAAAATGATGAAAACAATGTTGATATAAAGCGTGTTTGACATTAGCTAAATGCCTTTTGTAATATGGATTCCCCATTTAGATATTTTGAATATTAATTGATCAAAAGGTTTGTATTATCATGTCTGGTGACCATGCAAGAAATAGGTTTTAAGGCAACGTATATCATATATACATTTTACATGTTTCAAGTCCTTAGGGCATATACTGTTTAAATATGAAAGACAAAATTTGCTTAAAAGAGAAAAAAATTGGTTAAGGAATCCATTTGTAGAACTTGTTAGTCTTAATTATAATACTTCTAAAAAAATTACAAAGACTAGTTAGTATACATGTACATGCATACAATATATCTAAATATATACAAGACAGACCTATAAATTTATCTGGCTAAGCATGACTGAACAATGAAAGAGTGCATTTGACTTTCACAAGTTGTTGTATTTTTTTACTTTTTTTATTGTTGTTGTTACTATAAAAAAAGTGCTCAACTCCTTTCAGGAAAAAAGCAGTCAGGATAACTTTCTAAATGAAGCCTTCCCTTAGACAGATAAACAAAAAAGCTCCGGGATCTTAATTCGTCTTTCTCTTCACATCACTTAAAACATTTAAGGGAGATTCCAGTATTGTTGTCCACAGCATTTTAAAAGAGCTGTTTCTTTGTTCGCTAAATCTCATACAAAAGTGATATTTTTCTTTGCCTAGGTTGGCTCACTTTCTTCATTCTTTCTTATTTAATGGACTTTACAGTAACTGAGAAACAGGTTTATAATGGAACAGTAGACTGAAATTTATTTAGGTAATTGCCATTTTAAAAACACATATCAAAATGCATTTCAAAAGAGAGGAAAAATAAATCTAATTACATGTTTTACTTTTTAACAAAGTAAGACCAATAACATTCTATTTATTATCTTTTGCATAAAATACTATATTCGATTTTTTTAAAAAACCCAAATGCTTACTTTCCTTCTCAAAAACAAAAAAAAGCAATAGATATTAAAATATATATCGCTGGGGAAAAAAAACAGAATAGTAAAATCCTTCTGCAAAGGAAAATGCAATAACCTGGTAATACATGCCTGTATGAGTAAAGTTTTAAAAAAAACACTATCAGCATTATTACATTTTTCACATACATTTGTTCGCCAAATCTCTATGTGCTATGTGCAAATAAGCAATACAGACGCGTTGTTCTCTATAAATAAACATTTAAATTCGGGATACTTCGAAATTAGATACAAACTGCTGTACATATCTGTGTCTTCAATCACTCTTTTTCAGAATAAATTTGAGTGAGAAAAACAAAACTTACTTAAATGAAATGCTGTTTGGGGGAGCTGCTTTAGGAAGTCTGATTTAAGCAGTTAATCCTTCATCTAAACATAATGTGTGTGATTACATGTGTGTGGGAGATGATCCAGATCAACTGATGAGTGCTAGTTTAGCACAAAATACGTATATTGGAGATCATTTGTATTTTCACATTCGATTGTATAAGATGGAGTGGATGACTGAAGGGAGCTTGAAAGTTCGGGTTCAAATACTCTCCAATTAAACATAATTTAAATAACTAATTAGAGTTATTGCATAAATTATGCCATCATATTTGAAAGAATGGTTATTTCTATTATAATGATTTAAACTACTTGGTAAATTAATTTCCTTTAGACTTAGTTTTTTTCTTTACAATATTAAAATTTTATTAGTTAATCTGGCGTTTTGATTTCTCAACAATCTACTTCAAAGACTTCCTTTCTCCTAAAGTAGATTTTTAACTTTATGAGAAAGAAAATTTTTGAAGAAGATTGTTCAGCAATCAAAACATCAGATTAATTTAATCATTGCAAAAACTAAGCTGGAAAAAAAATTTGATTTATTTAAATACTGAATAATAACATAGCAGCAAACTCTCCACAAAGTAATGCCACCCAGTACAGGCCATAGTAATCAATGAATTCAAGTTTTGTACACAAAATCCCTAACTATTCATCCAATATTCCCAGACTAGTTTCTAGCTTGTAACTTTCATCAGTAGGGAATCTTGGATCTAAGAGCACTGCATTTAGATCTTAGGATCTAATGCAATCCTCCGGCACCCATCTATCAATTTTTTACTTACCTATAAAACTATGAGTCCAGAAAACAATAGTTTCAATTCAAGCTCATTCACTTATATAGTCAATAGATCTGAACCCAGTTCAGTATCTCTACATTTTAATAACTTTTGGTTCTTTAATAACCATAATCACCATTCCATAGGCAGGATTGGTATTAAATCTTTAAGCATCACATGATCACCATTTTCTGTGTATACAATCTGCTAAAATAGTAGCATGCTCTATGTATAATAGTGCCACCCACTGCAAGCCATTTAGTGCCTACATATCCAACATCCCCAAACTAGTTTCTAGCTTCTGACTTTCATCTAGGTGCAGTGCTCCCAGATCCAAGCCTCCTCATTGATGAAAGATTTAAGCTAGAAATTAAGCTGGGGATATTGAATAATTAAACACTAAATAGAAATTTTATGCACAAATATTCTTGTATTGTGGGAAACAAAAAAATACAATTCTTACTTTAGTTAAAGTAAAAGATAAGATTTTTTTTTTTAAAAAAAAAAAAAAAATTAAATAAATTTATAATATTTAATACTTTTTCATTATTTTAGTCATGCATAAAATTAATTTTAATAATTAGGTTAAAAATAATTTATTTTAGCCACTAACTTTATTCAAACCGAAGAACAAACATATGTATGTAATTAAATTTTGCAAAATTTACCTTAAATATGGTTACATTATTTTTCTTTGTTATGATTGTAAATAGTTAAAGAATGCTATGTAGGATAGATAAAATTTGAAATGAATAAATTAAACTAAATAGTGAATATACTCTGTGAAGAGAAATAAATAAGTTTAAGGAAGACAGTTGGACATGAAAATACTTTATTTGTCGACAACTATAGTGTGCATTCAAAGTTTTAAACTGGAAGCAATAAAAAAATTTTCCATCTAATATATCAAACAAAGTATACAAAAGCTTTGATGATGATATTCCATCCTTTATTGATCTTTTGAAAATCATATCTATATGTGTAATTCTTGGCAAAATGCTTCAATAAAATAATTAAAATCAGATTCAAAATGATTCATTTGAGATCAAAAATATGGGCTAAAAATATAAAAAGAACACATCTTTGATAAAATAAAATAAAATTCAAAATATAGTTCAAATGATATTAATATTGTTAAAATCTCTTCACAATAGAGCAATAAAACAATGAAAAATAATACATTTAATGATGAAAAGGAAAAAAAAAAAAGCTTAAAATGCAGAAAGTCACAAAAATTTTAGTAATCCTGCAATAGGGCAAAAAGTATGAGAGTAAGAGAAGTTGATAAGTTTTATAAAATGTTCTCAATGGTTGAATGAATTAGAGATAACAAAGATGTTTTTATATCTTTTTTAAAAGAATCTGATGTTAAAACAATAAATTGTTTTACACCTTTAAATTTAATCAAAAAATAATAAAAAAATTATTTATTACTATATTAAACTAATTCAACAACATTTCAAAAAAGAAGTTGTTGTTTTAAATCAGAAATTAGCAAAAAAATAATAATAATTTAATTTTCTGATTCATATGCAAATATTGGTGATGTGACAGCAAAATGCAACAACAAAAAAAATGGTTGCTGCTACACTTAATTAATGGAGAGCATGGGCTTAAAATTTACCAATTTCAAATGATGTCTTCATTCCAAATTCTTTATTACGAAAACAAATTATTCTAAGAAACAGATTAACAAATAAAATAAATCTACAAATGAGAATCATTACATAATAACTAATGATAGAAAATACAATATCTTCTACTTCAAATTTTTATACTATTTATATATATCCCATCATTTAACATAAAATAGGACAAAGATTTTTAATTTCTATTCTCATGTCTCTCAGTAGATGTAGGCTAATACTATATTTTCATACTATCTTTTAGTTTGTACATTTGCAATCTATGCAAACCTTTAAGTTTATTAAAATCGTAATGAAAAGTTGAGGTAAAATATTCCATTTTCAACTTGGCTTATTCAACCTACAGAGAAGAATTAACTGGGAGATGTCCCTCAATGATTATGTCTGCTGCTTTCAATCATCATCTACATTATTCTTTGCTTTTTCAAAGAGGATATAGAAAAAGACCACTTCTTACTTTACAACAATTCATATATCTGCTATGTTCTTGTGTTCTTTCTGGAATACTAATTATCCCATGAGACAAATGCAA
Source organism: Epiperipatus broadwayi (assembly GCA_028023455.1). Lineage (NCBI taxonomy): Eukaryota > Metazoa > Onychophora > Udeonychophora > Euonychophora > Peripatidae > Epiperipatus > Epiperipatus broadwayi. The sequence goes on from JAQFVV010012458.1 coordinate 1,377,792, forward strand.
ACATTTTAAGCTGAGTAACAAATTGATTTAGTTTAATTTAATATAAATTTAATTAACTATATGAAATTTACACTTTACATTATTAAATTCCTTTATTTATCTGAAATATTTTTGATTTCGATAATATTGAATTTTTTGCAAAATTATTGTTACATTCCTTTAATTATAGACAAAAGCTTAATTCCTACTTTGTTTTAAATTATATATAATCACTAAAGCTTAATTTTAACTTTGATTTTAAAATAATATATTTCTTAGCACAAATACTTTGAAAAGCAACTTCGACGTTGTATCTTTAACATTTCATTACCATCAATTTTCATCACAAGATGAATGAAAAAAGCTGGTAGGTTTAGCTTTTGTTAATATCTTAATATGTGTGGATAATTTTAAAAAATTGTATTATAGACATGTAGATATTGCATATATGTTAAAAACAGTTCGAAATGTATCTTATACAATAATCCATTGGTTTGCATATTTTTGTTCATATCATTATGTACATAACACCATATGTATGTTCACACTATATATATATATATATTGTTTAAACTGCATATGTATTTGTTTGAAATATGCTATATAAATTTAGAACTTTCCATAGATTTCCAGTCTTGGAAACAAATAGCATTAATATAAGTGTCTCAGTGTACATATTTCTTACAGTTTTATAGAGAAATATTTCATTTTTGGTTAACATTAAATCTGGATAGTATATAAAAAAAAAATAATTTCTAGCATATCATATATATAAAATTTGCATTCAGCAGATTAACAGAATAATAGCTCTTAGAATTAAAAAGAAGAGCTAAAAATACTTTACATGTTGCTCAGAAGCAAAAAATATATATTTAAAAAGATTAATAATCAGATTGTTTATGCATTTTAGTTTGTTTTCATCAATATAGATATGTGTGTGTGTGTGTGCTATAAGCTCATTCATTTCTTTTCTGCTTTTACATACCATGTAGAACTACCAAAGACATATACTGAAAATACTAATGAATAAACTAAACATTTTCTGAAAATTTTAAATGTTCTATTGAAATTAACTTTAAAAAAAGTCTACTTTTATAAAAATAATACTAAATCATATATATTTTCTTTTTCTTTCAAAATTAACAAAAAATAATATTAATTTAAATGTAGTTTTAGAAGAACAATAGCAATCACAAATTGTAAAAAGGTTGAATAATTTAATGTATAAGTAATAGAATACAAAGTTTGGGGTTAAGTAAACAGTAATGAAAATGAGCTTAATGTAGTACAAAAGAAGTTATTGCCATTTTGAATTGCCTGGATAGTTTGACAGCATTGATGCAAGTAACACAAAGTCAGAATAAACTTCCTCTTAGCAGTCTTCCTTTTCTTTATGCACCATAGCTGATCCTTATTTGCCACAAAGCAGTTTGTTATTCATTCATTGCAGTATCCTCTCTAGCAATTACTGCCCATAAGTCTTTTAGAAAGATGGTTACAATAGACAGTGATATAGAAGTCATTAATCCAGAAAACTTCATGTAAAAATGGCTAGCGTTTTCAGATTATGAAGTTCTTTTTTTCCCAATTTGATATCTTTTCTTTTAGTTTTGTTTGTCGTTTTTCAGATCACAAGGTCCTTTTATCCTCTCCTAATCAAAGTAAAATAGCATCTGTGAAAATTTGTTTTTATCCCTTCCACCAATTGATGAACACTAAAGTCTGAAAAACAACTTGCCTCACTGAATTCTATTTATCTTGTTACTACATATTATATAATCTTTAGCTTTGGAAGATGCTAAATGTTCAGTTAAATTTTATGCTAAGATACCTAAAAAAAAAATTATGTAGCTTAATTTTGCTTTAAGTAAACTATTGTGAATATTTTATAATGCTATAATTGTTAAGTTAATTTAAATAAATATTCAAATATTAAATAAATAAATAATGTCAATGATAAAAAACGTAATTCAGAGTTTAAAATGTTCATTTAGTTTTAGTTTAGTTGTAAAACTATTTTAAAAAGCTTATATTAATTTTTAAAGTTGAGAAACCAAGTTCAAACCCAAGGTTTGCTGGTTTAAAACTAAAGCTATAATATTTGATTAACTTTGAATATAAAAATGAATAGTCTAGTTAAATATTTTTACACTAATTTAATTATAAACAGAGTTTAATGAAGTTAGTAACTAAATTAGGATTTTAATAGTTGAATAAATGTTAAATAAGTTAATAAATATTACATTTATTTAATAATATTTAATTTAAATAATCTTAAAAGCAATTTAAAACCTATTCTGAGATCTATTTAGATTTAAAATTGTAATAAATAAATATTAAATATTGTATTAATATTTGAGTGGTTAAAGATGTAATAAATTTTAATTATGTAATATTTTTATTTTTATCCTGGTTATTCTACAATTTTTAATTAATTATTTTTATTCAATTAGGAAGTGTTTTTAATTAATTCAAGAATCTAGAAGAAGAAAAAAAATCATTTATTGCAGGATTAAAATCTTAATTAAATAATTTTTGATTGACAACCTTCCTTGGTGATAGATAGATCAAGAATTAAAAATAATCAGAGATGTTGTAAGTTCAAATGTAAATAAAGTCAGGTAAAATGGTCATATGACCAAGGGTATAAATAAGGTGAGACCGACACCTGACATCAATCTACAATCTATAGTTCTACACCAGTCTATATCAACCTACAATCTACATGAGTTGTCTACAACAGTCTCTATCCATTTTCTCAAGGTTCTCAATCAATTGAATTTTAAATTCTACTAAATTTTTAAAAAAGGTGTAATTTTCTTTAAAATTTTGTTTTGTATTAGCATGTTATGCTAAACTTATATTTAGACACAATTATCTGAATAGAAACATCAAAGAAACTGAAATCTGTAACTGCCAATGGAATGATAATATAATTTATTACAGTATTTAGAATATTATTTTTAAAATTTTCTGAAAACTTCGAAAATTATTGTTATTGCTTTGACTGGAGAACAATTGTCAATTTTAAACATAAATTAAATGTCTATATTATAATTAAAATTGCCAAGAAAAGTCTTATTCTATTATTGGCAAGAATATTACCAAGCATGCTAATAATTTCTTAATAGCTTCTTCATAATACTCATCTTAAATCAATATTATTTGGAATTAGTGTACATGGAATAAAAACTGTAATTCAAGTAAGAATTATAAATTGACATTGGGAATATTTTTAAATGTTCAATAATAATTAATTCTGAAAAAAAAAAAAAGAATTGACTAAAAAAATTTATAATTCAATAATAATAATAATTAATCTGTACTGCACCATTTCTTTAAAAGATGCTATTTACTATTGTTTAAAAAAAAACAGCACAAATTTTTTTTTTTAGTATTATAAAGATTTTCATTTGCCTTTCTTTGAGAGAGGAAAGAAATAATTTCTCTTCAGGCGGATGATAAAATTTTATTACAAATTATTTACATGATAAAATATGTAAATTTAAAATGTTAACTTCATAAATGAAAATGCCAAATTTTTCCTGCAATAATGACATCGCAATTAATGAATTAAAATATTTTTTTTATATTTTAATAACCTTATGAAACCTGCACAAATGTTTAAAACTCATAAATGGTTTCTTCTCTCTGTGCATTGTTATGTAAACTGCTGAGGTCTTGAAAATAATACTTGTCAAACATTCTCTCCTGCAAGTGTTCAATAATGTTAATGAAGAATAATAGTTGAAATGCTTTATTGTCCTACATGATATTGCTAATATTAATTTATAATACTTTGCGCAATGGATTAATTTAATTTAAGAAACCTAAATTTAAGGATTTATGATATATTTACTGCAGTACTTTGAATATTTATTAGACTTTAAATCTATGAATATATGGAATGAACGGCCATTAACTTACACAGCCTTAATAAAATATTACTTACGGAATATATACACGCTTAATAAATTTATAATTACAACTTTAAATTATCGTAATAGATTTCTAATTATAAGATCTTTCCATTAACTCATTGTAAATTGAAACACTTCATGAGTACTAATGTGCAATAGGAATTGTGGACTTAATCAATGAAGTATTGAATAGTTTCATGCTTTCAGATCTAAATGCTTTAGTTTCGCCTATTCATATAGAAAGTAGGTTGAAGTAAAGAGTGTTCCACTCTTTTCTTCCAAAGTCGTAAGCTTGTGTTTAAGACCTGTAGAGGTCCCTATCTTCGCATTTTAGGTGCATATTCTTGAGGTTCACAGCCTTGATAAAATGTTACATATACTTGGTAATAAAATGAACTGAATTTACTCGGGATATCTAAAAAAACGCATTAGACATTTTCTAATTATATTATATGTGATAGTATTTTAATGATATTATCTTATATAATAGATGCATTTGCTGTCCACAAGATGCTACTGTCAACTTCTTCATGTTCAAGTAATTGAAATTGGTGAAGAATAAAACAGAAGGACATATTATTTAATATAATTTATTTATGATTTTAAAAAAAGGTTAAATTATTTATATTATGATTTTATACTGTTATAAGGTGCATATATTACTGGTCATTTTATATGCTATATATTTTAAAATACTAAAGATTAAAATTCTCAGAATAGTCTTTTATCATATGTACATATTTTGAAATAGTATATGCCTCTCTTTAAAAATATGAATAATTTATTTATGAAGATATATTATGTTGCAGTAAGCTGAATAAGCTGATATATATTTCTATGATTTATTGCCTAATGTTAATAGAACCATATTTGGTATTAATTAATTATTGTTTTATCATATTTTACATTGATTAGCTGTTATAGTATTTTGTTATATTTCCAGAAGCGATAGAAGCATTGAGCTCTCTCTTATTATTTGTTGTTCTGTTAGCTTTTGTATGCTTATAGGATATACTTTAGAAATTGTAGCTAAGACTCTTTCTATTCTAAGGCGATTCCTATTTAGTATTTTGTCCCTGATATGCAACCTCATTATTTTCGTGGACTAGTGACAAAGTCCTAGATTCTTTACTAGCCCTCAAAAGTAGGTGTGTCCTATGAGCAATGCCATCATACTTTTAGTTTGCCTTACTTTATGATTATTGAAGATTGATCTTTCTTGTAGTGTTAGTATAATAAAGCATATGTAAGATTTTACCATAGCTTTATCAGCCATTTTTAGTGGTATTATCAAGGAATTCTACCTTACCTCTAAGAGCATTCTTGATCAGTTTAAAATGTGAAAAATACATTGTAAATGTGTCAGTCCTATGTTTGACCTTTATTAGTTATCATGATTAAATATGATAAACAATTAGTTTTAAAATTTTTAAATTTTATTTTGGGTATGAATAAACAATAACTTTATAACTCCATTGATGGATTAATTAGTAAGATATTATCATTGAATATGAAATATATTCATATAAGAGACACTGCTATATGATGGTTATTATTATAGTATGAAGGAGATAATAAATGAGAACTATTGATAATAAAATGATATAAAAAGTTACTTTAATGTAATAGATTATTTTGCTAACATGATGGATTATTTTTGCTAATCCTACGTAATGTTTTAATAAAGCACTATATCAATTTTAATTTTTGATCCTTCTGATAAATTTTGCAGAAGCAACTTTATGAAATTTTTTTATTTATCTGGACTTAACGATGGACTAGTTGTAAATTTTATTGGTTTTTTTTTTTTCGGTAAATAAATCTTTGTTATTGTTATTTAAGTATTTTCTCAGTCATTTATTTGCTTCATACCACTTGTTAATCAGAAATCATCCCAATTATCAAACATAAATCATTTTAAAACATTAATTAAAATTGTGAATGCTTAGAAAATATTATGCAATTACTTTAGCGTATTTACAATAAGAATATATGACATCTGAATTTATAAGCACTATATATTAAATCATTTAAGCATTAATAGAAAATCTAAGAAAGATGTATTTGCTTAATAAAGTATTGCAATTTGTTAAGTCAATTTGGATCACTTTAACTAATTCAATTTGCTTATGTCAAATCACTGAACATGTTTATTTTAAATCTAATTTTCATATTAGAAAATCATAGTTGTTATTATTTTGGTAAGATTCAATTTATACAAGAACCTAATTTACATTTAGAAAGGGTTAAGTAGATTTATTCTAAAATGTTCAAAATGGCTATTAAATGCCATACCCATTCTTAATATCTGAGTGTAATTCTAGCTTATCCTTTATTTTAATCTAAATTTAAGACATCATGTGCCATTTTATTAAGTTAGTAATATTGTTATAATTATGATAAGATATTAGCTTAGGGGAAGTGCATGTCTTATTTATTGTATTTTAATTTAGGATTTCATTCAATATTAAATAAATCTGGAGACAAAAGGATTTATAGAAACATATTACCCTGAGATATCTTACATAATTTCATAAACTGTATTATTAAATTTATTTTAATATTGAGATTTTACATTTAAAAGATAAATTTTGAGTGGCATAAATTTTAAAAGAACAATTCAAATATTTTAAGAATTAAATATTATTTCATCTAATCAAAGAAATGAGATGCTTAGATGTTTATAAGAGAATTACAAGATCTTTACAAAGTGAATAATAATTAAAAAAATGAATAATTGTATTAGATCTTAAAGAAGTAATATTTAAATGTAACCTTAATGGCATATGTTTATAATACTAAAATTCTTGTATGTATGATAAAGTGATTTGAGGTTTCTCCTCTTCTTAATTCTTAATAGGGTTACTTTTTGTTTTATTATATTTTATTATAATGCTTCCCCTGTGTATCTTGATATTGTGACATGTTATTTGAACCTGCTGAGCTTTAGTTTGATTGCTTGTTAGCTCGCTTTATAGCATTACATTTATGATTTTAGCTTATACTTTGTCATTCCCCACTTTGCTATCTCTTTCTTAGGTTACAGAGTGGCATCTTGTATTTTATTTTATTCTCTTTTTTAGGTTACAATATCCATTATTTATGTACTTATTCTCAGAATATCAGTCCACAGTCATCCTATGAAAAAAAAATAGAAAAATGTACTGCAAATTGTTAAAATTTTCAATTAGTATCACATTGTAAAAGTACAAATATATGTTCCATTATTCATATATTTATTTTCAGATAATGAAAATCAAACAATATTTTACTATTGTAAAAGTACATTAATTTACGTCAACCCATATTCTTTTTGTGACAATATGTTTTCCGTCACTCCACATGTTATATAAAAGCAAAAAATTAAATAAAAAATGAGTATAGAGCACATACTATATAAATACCATTTGTTTTTATAAGTTATATTTATCAAATCAACCAAATAGAAAGTTTAATGAACAAGAGAGTAAAACTGTAATCAAATGGCAATTAATAGAATACCCAAAATTTTTATTTTAAAAAAATTACTACTTATTACATAACAATTTGAATATTGTATATATACAATATAAATATTTGACTTTCTTACTTTGATCATTTACTTTAAAAAATATTTACATTTTTTTTTAAAAAAAAAGCCTTTTATTCACATTATTGTTAAACAAAAAAAAAATTAATAATGGTTAGTACTCATAAATCATGGAGAAATAGAAACAATCTTACCAACAACAACAACAAAAAGTATAATATATATAAGAAATATATACACAAAAACACACACATACAAATACAATATTTAAATGAAAATTCATAAAATTCAGTCTAATAGCAAATGCATGGCTTGAATTTTAATGTTTTTGTTATGCATGCTAGAGAAATAATCATTATAAGAAAAATGTGCACTGTAAAATATTTACTATATTCTATAATAAATTTGTATCTAAAACTAAAACAAGCAATTAACCTTAAAAGTTAATTTATTTTATTTAATTAATTTAATAATAAATAAATAAATATTTTACATATTCATAGATATTCTAAGAATAAAACTTAATCTGTAGCTAACGAAGGTTAAAATTTCCAGGATAAATAAACATTAGCATATAAATAACTTTTGCTTTAAAAAAATTAGCATTTCTTCACAACAGTAAAAATTCAAATTATCATATAAATAGTAACAATTAACATAGAAGCAGGAAAATGAAGAAAGCGAAATAAACAAAGGAAAATGAATTATTAACTAACTTTCCTATCACTTGAAAAGATGATCTAAAAATTGCAATATTCTTTTTTTTTTTTTTAAAAAAAAATCATTTTCAAACAAACAAATAAAATAAAATAAAATAAAGATGGAAGTTTATCATTTTGTAGGTTTTATTATGATAATTGATTCGATTGCTACCTAATTATCATTCTTTTTTTAGAAAACAGTTTGATTTAAATGATAATTTCACCACTTTAAATCTGGATGGTGTAAAAAATTCTTAATGAACCAACTAATTCATTTGTATGGTAATTTTTTCTTTTCTTTTTTTTTTACAAAGCTATTTAATAAATTTGAAAAAATACATCAACAAGTGTCCCATTAACCAAAGAAAGATATTACTAAATAAAATTATAAGTGCATTTAACATTTCATTTTTTTCAAATAATTTACTTTTATTTTTTTATGTCAAAGCGTTGCCCAGGAAGCGAACCCGGGACAGCTGCTTGGAAGACAGCTACGCTAACCGCTAGGCCGCCAACCGCTTGAAATTTACTTTTATTTTTGATGCAGTATAATTTCATTTTTAACTTTAAAAGTTTTTTTTTTTTTAGAATTGAAGTGGCATATATATATACCCAACAGAATACAAACTAATATATTTTATATTTCAATTAATTGTAAAAAATTATATTCTCTTCTTTTTTTCATTTTATTTTATTGGATTGTTAATACTATTTCATCTTATTTCATTAAAACTTTAAAAAAAAAAAAAACGTTTTAATATTTTCACACAAAAAATAAGTTTTGAAGAAGACTGTAATAAAGTCCAAAGTTTACACTTTAAACAAATAAGAATTGCATAGAAACAAAATGGATTAATATTATAAATATATATTGAATACATTCATTATGTTGCATAAAAATTTGCTAAACTGCTACTATGATCACCGCTGATATAAAAACTTGGCAAATCATTTTTAGTTTAAATACAAATTTTATTTACAAATAAAAATACAGTTTGAATATCATTACTATGAAAGACATAAATTTGAAAACATTTTTGAATAGTTTTAATCCTTATTCCATATCCCAAGTCAGTTCAGAAAAAATTTCATTTTTAGCTCATAATGTTCACATAAAAAATTCTGTGCTGTCTTTCATTTTCTTTAAAGATGTCCAAAATCCTTTTGTTTGTGCCATATGTTGCTTAAAAGAGAGATTTCAGTTTTAGTCATCAGATGGCTCGAGCTAATATAGTTAAAACATATTACATTTGTTGTTTTGTTTTTATGGGAGTTTACCATTAAGCACAAAGAATCAGTATTGCAAATCAGTTTTTTTTTTTTTGCTACAATTTGGTTTTAAGCAAATAAGTAGTATTTTTTGCTTTCAATATGCTTATTATGTATTAAGTTATTATACTTTTAATTCCAAATTCCGTTGTGAAAGTCTGTGCTCATATACCCTATATTACATATATATAGACACAGGTATATAATAAGCCTGTGTTTCAGTTATCAGTACTTCTGTTTAATTTTATCAGAAATGAAAGTACCTTGGATGGCATTTGATGCCAATACTTGTATTGTAATATTGTAATAAATACCTCCAAGTGATTGATAAAGATTACAAATTTTAATTTTTATTAATAGATTGCAGAAGTTATCAGAAAAATATAAAACTCAATACAAAAATTAAATGAAAGAATTCAATTATCTCAAAATGCGGCTACTTGTTTCACTTGTCAAACAAAAGCAATTGCAGAAATACTTTTTTCTTTTCAGGTTTTTCAATTATTTGAAAGATGTTTTTATTTGATAAATATAAAATATATTTATTTTTATAATTAATCATAAAAATGGAAATATTGAAATCCAATATCCAGTTCTTTCATATAAATCAAGAATTCCCAAAGTGGTCGATCTCGACCCCCTGGGATTGATTTGAACTTTCTAGGAGTCTGATAGTTTGGAATAAAAAACTTGGGGGTTGACAACAGCAAAAATAGACCCCATTACTACTGCTATTTGTTTGTTACTTCAAAATATCTATCATTCCAATAGGTACCTAAGTATGAAGCAAAATAATTCAAAAAAACACTTTTTTCGATAAAAACACATTACATACCAAACTTGTGAACGAAATGATAAAATGTATCACTAAAAGAGCCATACATAAGAATGCATGAAAATACATGTAGCACAAACATGTCTGTGCACTGTCTTATTGAACATATCAAAGCATGTTCGGACATGAACAACCATTGCATGTCCGCACTTGCTCGCAATGGGACAAGATGATATTCGATATTAGTAGAATATATCAGTCTTGTATAGTCATGCTTTCATAAAACACTATAAATTGGTTCATTTGATGTGACATGTACTTATTTGTGACTTGATCTTTGAATATAATTATTTATTGAGGAGCAGAAATTCAGAGGACATAGTTTATTTATTTGAGTTCTAACAAAAATTTTCTATTTCAAGTAAGCACATACTTTATTATTATTTTTAATCACAGAGGCTGTTGAAATTGTTTGTTAATAAAAGTTTTTCTTTCTTACAATAATAAAATGACTGAATCAAAAAACAAATGCAGGCAGTACAGCTTGGACTATTTGAAGCTAGGATTTGTCCTGTCATTATCAAACAAACATTTACCAATGTGCTTCATATGTGAAAAAGTCTTTAGCAATGACGCTATGAAACCATAAAAACTAACAGGTCACTTGAACAGAATTAACCCTGACAAAAAAAACATTTATATGCTTTCAATCACTTAAAGATAAACTGTTTCATCATCGAAGCAAAATGATGATGGATTAAGGCCTTCTTACACCATATTCCCACCCAATGTGAAGTATGTAGAGTTGCAAACCATAGGTGAGAAACTGATTCTATCGGCCTTCAGAGAAGTATTAAACACTGTACTCCACAAATCTGCACAAGATGTTATAAAAAAGATTCCTTTGAGCAATAACACAGTTCAAAGATGTATCAATGAACTGAGCCGTGACATGGAATACTGTTTGTGTAATCATTTGCAAAAAAAAAAAAAAACATTTTTTATCTCTAATGGGAGTCAGCTATATCCAGTAATAGAGCTTTGTTACTGGCATACATTCACTTTATTCAAGATTAGAAAGTGCATGAAGAGCTGTTTTTTGCTAGAACTTTAGACACTGATGGCAGAGGCGAATTGATTTTTAATTTAATGGAGCCATTTTTCAGAAAAAAGCGATACCATTGACAAATATAATGTGTTGTGATGGATGGAGCACCAGCTATGGTTGGTCATTATTGCGGTTTCATAAGTTACCTGAAACAACATATACCTGAAGTGCTTGCAGTTCATTGCATAATCCATAGGCAACATTTAGTAGACAAGAAACTTAGCGACAAATTGTATCAACCTCTCAGTTTTTTATAACAGCTGTGAACAAAATTCAAAGTTAGGTTTTGAACACTAGACTGTTGCACAATTATGCGAGGAAAGCAATGAAGATTTCTCACTGATTGGTTCTCCATACCGAAATCAGCTGCTTTCAAATGTTTTACGTTTGGCATGACTTTTTAGCACTTTTTCTGTTTTAGAGTTTTTGGAAGACAAGGATTCCAGTTTGAAATAAAATTTACTTAAGAATAAAACAGATATTGCTTATTTAACTGACTTTTTTGACAAATTTAATAATGTTAATTTACAACTGCAAGAAGACAATTTGAATCTCATCAAAGCAAAATCAGTCACATCAGCTTTTGTTGCCAGATTAACATTTTTTAAGCAAAATATTGCAAGATCTGAGCTTTCCCAATTCCCCAACTTATTTAAATAATATTCGTCTAAATCGCATGTTGTTATTAAATTAGTAATAATTGAAAGGTTGCTAGTCTTTCACATGCGCCACAGTTGTTTCTCAGACAGCCAATCAGATTTTTAAACAGCTGTCTTTTAAGAACGATCAGGTTTTTGACACACGACAGAGATTTTGATAAGAAAAGGATGATACCAACCTTTTCTCAACTTAACTTTTATATATATAAAAGTTAAGTTGAGAAAAGGTTGGTATCATCCTTTTCTTATAAAAGTTAAGTTGAGAAAATGTTGGTATCATCCTTTTCTTATCAAAATCTCTGTCGTGTGTCAAAAGTCTGATCTTCTTAAAAGACACCTGTTTAAAAATCTGATTATATATAAAAGTTGAGTTGAGAAAAGATTGGTATCATCCTTTTCTTATCAAAATCTCTGTCATGTGTCAAAAGCCTGATCGTTCTTAAAAGACAGCTGTTTAAAAATCTGATTGGCTGTCTGAGAAACAACTGTGGCGCATGTGAAAGACTAGCAACCTTTCAATTATTACTAATTTAATAACAACATGAGATTTAGACAAATATTATTTACATATGTTGCTGATAAATTATATTAACATCTAGAAAATTGTGGTGTAATAAATCTAAGATTTTGCGCTGTAATATCATAACTTAAAAACTCAGTGAGTAATAAATAAATGTTTGTATATCCAAGCTTTCAGGCCAAGATGCTTAAAACTGGCTTATATATATAAAAGTTAAGTTGAGAAAAGGTTGGTATCATCCTTTTCTTATCAAAATCTCTGTCATGTGTCAAAAGCCTGATAGTTCTTAAAAGACAGCTGTTTAAAAATCTGATTGGCTGTCTGAGAAACAACTGTGGTGCATGTGAAAGACTAGCAACCTTTCAATTATTACCAACTTATTTAAGATAAGCACAATCCAAAAAGAAAATATTTTGCTGTACATCAACTATTAGACGCTCTTCACTTAGATTTCAAAACTGGGTTTGAAAGGACATTCTATCATTAGAAATATTGGACTGAATAATAAACCTATACACTACTAGTGCAGAACCAAATATAATTTTGCAAGATGAGCTGCTAACCATCCGCATGAATGAAGATGTCAAGTACAATACAAACAGGGTTATCAAAAGTTTTGGCTGCATCAAGATATTCCACTTCTTACCCAGCTCTATGAACTATTGTACAAAAGTATTTGCTGGCATTTCCATCACTATATCTGATAGAGAGAGGCTTCAGTGTAGTTTTAAACCTGCTTTAGAACAGACATCGATTGCATATTACTGAATGTACGGATTTGAGAATGCAACTCGCTAATTTAAAACCGGACATAAATTGTTGACAGATCACCAGTTGCACCATCTCATTAAATTCAGTTTTCCAAGCTAATTTATTTGGTATTCTTGTTGTAATTTTGTTGATGTTTAATTCTGTCTGAATATGCTGATTTTTTCACTTCATTTTTATGTTTAATAAAGTGATTTCAATATTAGCACTTATTTTGAATTTATATACTTATTTCATAAACGTCAAAAATTAAAAAAAATTCTGCTCATATTTTTTTGCTTTAATTTTATGTGCAGGTTTCAATATTAAATGTTGCACAAGATAATGCCATAATCTGTAGTCCTTTTATCTTTTTCAATCATTAATTACAAGAGATTAAAACGAAAAGTTTGATATCTAGTGAAATATTTAATATTGAGTATTGTATAAATTTATTAAGTAAATAACTAAGGGGTCAACGGTTTTAAAAGTTTTTGGTAAAGGGGTCTGCGACTGAAAAAAGTCTGGGAACTCTTCATATAAATTATAACAAATAATAAAAATCTTTTACAACAGCTAATATAAGTATGAATTAATCAGACATGAAATGCCTTTTCTGCAAATGGTTTAGTGCCCTTTCCAAATATTAATAATCTATTTTAACTTTAACCAATTATTGCATATATAACACCATCTAGTGTTCCATAATGGAAGTAAAAGAATAACAATAACAAAATAAAATATTAGTAAAATATAATAAAACCTTCTTATAGAGATCAATATAACTTCAAAAAATTGACTATATGACATAACAATATACAAAACAAATAATGCATATATTATACAACTTTATATATATATATGTCTTATATAATTTTCCATTCATTTCCAATTGATGAACTAAATTTAGTTTATTGAAGTTTTGTAAATATTCATACAATTATTTAAGTTATTTTTATGTTTCATATATTTGTCTCCTTTTTGGATCTTTAATGCAATTTAAAGATTTAAAATTTTTTGTAGCATCTATTTTATGTCCATATATTACACAATAATTAATGTATAAAGCAGATTTATCAACTTGTCTATTAATTGCATTGTTATGTTCTTTAGTCCTTATCTCTGTTTCTCTATTACTGTCATACAAGGAAACAGTTAGAGATAAGAGCCATGGAACACAACAATGCAATTAATAGATGAGATGATAAATCTGCTTTATATAATCATTGCTTAAGGTTCTGCAAGAAATATTAACCTTTAAATTACATTAAAGATCCAAATAGAAGACAAATATATGAAACTTATTGCATTAAAAATAACTTAAATGATTATATGACTTTTTATTAAAAAAAAAAAAACTTAAATAAATTTAGGGTATATGAGCCCAGATTTTCACATGACGCACCACTCTCCACACTATCTCATGACACTGATACACTTGAATACATATATGCTGAAAGGATAAATAATATATGTAATTCAAGTGTATCAGTGTTATGAGATAGTGTGGAGAGTGGTGCGTCGCGTGAAAGTCTGGGCTCATATACCCTATATATTACATATATAAACACAGGTATATAATAAGCCTGTGTGTTTCAGTTATTAAATAAATTTAGTTAATATCTAGTTAATTAAAAATGAATGGAAAATTATATAAAACAATATATATAAAGTTGTATATTTTGTATATTGTTGTTATATAGACAACTTTTTGAAGTTATATTGAATCTTTATATAAAGGTTTTATTACATTTTACTAGTGTTTTATTTTGTTATTATTTTACCTCCATTATGGAACACTACTTTGTTTTTTTTTTTAATTATATTAAAAATTCATTTTGTTAATAAATTTATTAAACAAATTGTGTTTGGACAAAAATTTCATTCACAGAGAATGTCATATATATGAACAATTAAATTTGTCCTTATTTTAATTATGAAATTTGGCTATATAAGAGTTTTAAAAAAATATTTATAATTATAAATATATTTAATTATAAGAAATAAAAAGTAAGGAAATAAATATATTAATTTTAAATCAATTGAATTGAAATTGCTTTTTAAAAATGTTTCTCTCATTTTATTTTTTATTGTGGTAAATAATATATTGAGATATATGAAAAATTTTTTTTAATAAATTGTGTAATTAACTAGATCTAAATGCACATATATGACCCTGTAATAATAAAAATATATAAAGATTATAAGTTAATCAGCATATTTATCAATGAATGAATTTTAAAAAAATCAAATCAAACTTTATATTAATTTTCAAAAGTGCACATATAAAGTCAAAAATTTTATCATAAAAGTTTATTTTCCAAACAAATGAGAATACAAAAAATATAGTGATAGCTTTTAATCCAGTACATTTTATATCAGACATAACAGTAAAAATATGTGCTCAAAGAGCACAATATTCATAACATTTTTTTTTTAAAAAAAATCAAATTTATCAATGTATCCATAAGCTATGTAATTACACATATTGATTTGAAATTATATGACAAAACTTATAATTGCAAATATATATATATATTAATTTTACACTAAAAGTTCATTTACAAAATAAATAAAAGCAGAAAAAATATGGCAATAACTTGTAATATTCAGGCACATTTATGGCATCCACCACAAAGCTGCAAAAACATGTATTCAAAAAACAACTATCATCATACATTTTTATGAAAAATTAAACATCAATTTATCTATAAACTATGTAAATAACATGTATTGATTTGAAATGGTATGCCGTGCTAAAATTCATTTTCAAAGCAAAAGAGATTAGCAAAATTATGATGACGGCTTCTAATCGCCAGGCACTTGTGTGTACCAGTAACATATGCTCAAAAAATATAATTGTTTCTTATGGCAAAAAATAAATTGTTAAAAAATTATCATTATATCTACTATTGATTCTAAATTATGTACAAAATATAAAAACGAATAGGTCTATATTAAATATTCAACTTTAAAATATTAACAAAAATAGTATATAAAAATGGTGCAATTTTTATTAACAAATATTCTGTCAAATAAGCAATAATTGTTAATAAATTATGTCTAATAAGTTAAATTACATTTAAATTATACTAATAAATAATTAATTACATACATAATTAATCCCAATAATTTAAAAGTCTTAATTCTCAAGCATTTTTGGATTAACAATTTTTTACAGATGACTTATAATCGCTTAATAATAATAATAATAAAAATGATGTGCAAAAATTTTTTAAATATTATTGTATAGTATTGTATTAATTAAAAAATTAAATTTATTAGTTTATGGAACTTATGGAAAATGTTATTTATTTAACTACCTTGCTAATATTTTGATCAAATCATCAAATAAATAGCATAATCTTTCAAATTGCCTAATCTATCCTATAAAAAGTTTGATTCTTTTTCAAATTGACATGAAAATAATATATATTATCCATGAATGCGGTGTAATATAAGCTATCCAATGATGATAGCAATTTTTTTCTCATATTTGCACAAATTTTTAAAGAAATAAGTTGAATCACTCATATGTAATGGATACTAGTTACTTAGTTCATTTTTTTAACTGGTCAAAAAAAAAATCCCATTGGAAATTTCAGGAAACTCTAATAAATTACATTGCAATTATTAATCAGAATTTAAAAAATGAGAATTCAGTCAGCCAATTAGACATGTTCATGCCTGCGGATGTATTTACATATCCAATAAACTCTCGATTCATACTTTAAAAGAAATTTGATAAAATAAGATGTAAAAATAATAATGTAATTTTATTATCTCTTTCCAAGCAGTGAACATGACATTACAACATCACTAATGGTGATAGCATTCCTTCAGCTTTAATTCATCCTCTTGCAATTATCATTACATTTGTTTGCCAGTTTTGTCTACATTTGCAGCAAAAATTCGGAACTAAAATTTATTTATTTTTTAAAAATCTCAAGATATAAATATTAAATAAATTTATTTACACATGAGAAAATGTCCTATTTACACCATCACTGATAGGTAATTTCTAATTCTTTCCACATGAGAGCACTTGTAAGAGCTTTTGAAAACATTTTCCCCATAGTTTGCTTGCTTATTTATTATTATTTTTGCAGAATGTTTGCATATTTATTTTTTAAAGAAGAATAATGTAATTAGATTCAGATTTTATTTAATAAAAATTTACTTTTTGAAGATAGTGTTATAAATTATAATTAGCTGAAAAAAACTTTTCATATTTACAGCAATTGAATAATATTTGTGATTTTTTTAAAATTATAAATAGTACTTTAAATTTTAAATATAATTTCATCAGTTTTTAAAATAATATGAAAAATAATCTATGCTGATTTTAACAAACTAAGTTAAAACAATTCTGATGTTTTTAGTTTAATATTTGTATAACCAATGCATGAAAAAAAAGGTATCCTTTATAAATCCTATTATATATTTCAGTTTAATTATTTTTTACTATTTATTTGCAAAGTTAAAATAATATTTTTAAAAAATATTTTTCATTTATAAATACATATTTCTAACAAATGATTCAAAACCTCTAAAAATATAAAAAGAATAAAGAAAATAAAAAGTTGAAATATTTTTCCAAACTGCCAACTAAGATTTGTCAAAAAAAAAAATCAATTAATGAAGGATTAAAAATTAAAAATAAACAATTTAATAATTATTCAATGAAATACAGTACATATAAGTATAACTTAACTGTTATCTCTAATTCAACTCCGATAATATAATGCAAATATTCCATACTTAATATATTCAATGTGTATTTTCATATAAATAAAACAATATACATATATAATTTAAATAGAATAATTACATATATTTAAAAAATCAGACAATATTAATTATAAACAGAAATTAGAGTTTTTAAAAATAAATAATCTCATACCATAAATTTATTATAAAAAGTTTTACAAAAGGTCATTTATTTGCTTATGACAAACTTTACCAGTTTCAAAATGTCAAAACATTTTAATAGAATGTTGCAAACAAAACAAAAATTTATCTTTAAAACTTTTCATAGAAAGTGAATTTAAATGCTTTATAAACCGAATTAAAAAAGAAAAAAAAGATACGATTATTTTATTAATAATATATATTAAAAATATTTCATAATAAATGCTTTTAATTAATGTTCACAAAAAAGTCAAAAAGTAATCGTTTTCTTTAATCACAATTCCAGTGCTCGAATGCATCCTTCAAATAACATCCACAGGCTGACCACCACCTTCACACGGATATTTGTCTTTGCTCGTAAACCAACTTCAAAGCATTTGTCTTGCGTTGTTAGCCGAGAGGTATCGCAGCCGCCATGCAAGCAAGTAGTTGGTTGCAGACGGGTGTGGGTTCGCGTCCCGGCAGATGCTATGACATATGAAAAAAAAGCATTTATGATCAGATGTCCTTTTTGGATGTAGGTGATATAAGTATATACACCTATTGGACTTTATATGCTGTACCCAGACATAACTACAGATCCTCACTCACCTATGCTAAATATGAACAATAGTCGTTTGATGCAGTGATTTAAAAAATGATCATTGGAACCCAAATTTTTTGACTTTCTTTTAAAGGTAAATCCTCATGCTCTACCTACCTCCTATTTCCTTAAATACTGCAGGTTTTGCAACAAAATTGATGCTTTTTGTTCTTTGTGCCACAGGGAAGAAGAAACACAGCAGCACCTATTTCATACCTGCACAGCTCTAAGAAATACCCGAGAAATTATGATTAACACATATAGACAAAATAACATCACACTTGATAACCTAATAGAGACACTCAGTAAAGGTTCAATACCAGCAGCTCGTGCAGCAACTTTTTGTTTATATAGTGTCTGGTGCACCAGATGTACTTTCTGCCTTGGAGATAATATCACTAAGCACCCAGCCACATTCTCTAATAAACTTGAACAACTGAAGGCCAGAGATGGCAAAATTGCACACCCAGATATATTTGCTGCTACATGGTCACTATTAAAAACCTGAGCCAAACCATAACCTCAAAAAAAAAAAAAACAAATAATGACTTTTGCTGTAACAAGAACAATTATTAATTTTTTGTTGTTGTTGTTTTACATATCCTTTTTTTAACAATTTTTTCTGTTTGTTCCAGAGGCATATAGTTTTAAACCATGTAATTTCAACAATGTAATTTTTGGTAAACAACAAATTCATATAATCTATTTTTGTATAATAAAGTATATTATTGAAACACAAATGGGATTTTTATATTTAACTTGAAATAAAAGTATAGCATATACAGAAATTCATTAATTCAATCATCTGAAGTTGAAACTATAAACCTCAATTGCGATTGAAGAAAGTAATTATTTTTTAGCTTTTTAGTAGACAGTAAATAAAAGCATTTATTATAAAATACTTTATATATATTTTATTTTCCAGTTTTTAGTATTCACACAGTAAATAAAAGCTTTTATTATAAAATATTTTATATTATTTTTCAGTATTCGGATATTTTTTGTAATTATTCTTATTTAAAACAATGTAGCACCTGTAACATTTTAAAATAAATTCATGGCACACTAAAAATTGATTCAGTATTACTTTATTTATGAAATATGTTAAAAAAAGAAATTTTAAAATCAAAAGAAAATTTCTTACATTTTAAAAGAAGCAACATTTACAATCAATTGAAAATAAGATTTGCTTTTATTTCCACTTTAATTATTCATTAATACTTTTTAGTATAACCTTTCTTTAAAAAAATAAAAGCATTCAAAAAATATACTGTCTCTTTCATGAATATCCCTGAAATATTACTGAACTGAATAAAACCTGAAACATTTCACTGCCATATTGAATTGCCATTGATTTGTACAAAATTGAAATGATTCCATTTGATAGAAGACTACTAAATCTCAATTACAAAATTTATCCTAAACAAATAAACATCAAGTTTCTAAACATAACTATTTTGTGAAAGTTAGTGTGGTTGCCACTCATTCTTTTGAGATTAAAATTGTAGAAAACCAATGGACTATGCATGTGTCAATACCATTATTCTCTGTGGTTCAATTTCCTTTCTAATATGGTACATTAAAATCAGACAAAAATCTGTTTTATTAATTTTTCTAATAAGTCTATTTAATATTTTTTTTTTGCTCAATTTATTACATTATACAAAGAAAATAAAGGCATAAATGTTTTAATAGCAAAATGTAATTAGAAAATGGATTCAACAAGCTTCCAAGATTTTGAAATTTTAAGGACTTCATCCGAAAATAAATGTAAAGACGTATATGTAAATATTCAATTTTAGACTTTTATTATTTGATTATTAGTATTTTAGAATTTTTTATTAATGTGTTTGACTTTGTAATAACATATCTGTACACAGTACATAAATTATATTTGTAAATTAGGTGATTATGTACAATGTGATTTTGGAGATCTGATCCAAGTTTGAGGCAACCTTATTTTATAAATATGATGACTCTCAAAAGAGTTAATAATTTATTAGCATGTCTGTTTATATAACAAAAGATGATTTTAACTGCATTTATAAAATTAGGCTATTATAGAGTAGTGCAATATAAATTTTAAGACTGATTATCATACACAGAGAGGTTGCAGTTAATGAAGCAATCACAAAATTTATTGGGTATAGATTCATGTAATACAAACTTTAACATCAAGAGGATTCAAATGGTAGGTGTGTTGTGGTCATCACAATGGTTATGTATACAACATTGAATTGTATGCAGACAAAGAATCAAATCAAGATTCTTGTCTATGCTTTGATACTCATGGTATGGAGTCAGTAGTTTTGCCACATTCTGAATAATTAAAGTTTATCACTAGCAAATGAGCTATATGCATATAAATTATCTCTGTGGACAATAATTGTAACAAGATAGTATTTTCCTGAAGATTTGTGATAATGGTGTTTTAGTTGTATTTTTATATTGGACTATTTCCATCATCTAATATGAGTATTGAATGAATGTCTTTAGAAAAATTTAATTTTATTTAAATATTCCAAGTACATTCAACTGTTAGTAATAGCACATCAAACAGGTTAGTATCTGCGTGTTTTGAGAGGTAGTATCCTCCCCTCTTCTTTAGGTATTGCTGGCCTGACTAATGACAGTACTAGCATGGAATTTGAACTTAAGCCCTTAGATTCTTGAATATTGAAATTTTAAGGTAATACTCTAGCCAACTGAGCCATTCTGCTAAAGGCAACAGTCAGAAAATTTTTTATATACTTATCTATAAGGTTCCTCTTAATTTCTCTACTTTCTCCTAAGAGCAAAGTTGATTAGTGGTTATCATACATTATGTATAGTCACACTAAGTTGTATTATGGGATTGTTTGCCATTGTCATGTGAACAGCTTCTTTAAATTTTCTTTGTTATACCTTTTCTTCTCTATCCAATATATTTATGTATTTTCCCAATTGAACATATATGTTAATTGGCATGTACATGGTCTACTACTTTAGACACATCTGTTTTTTCTCTTCTAATCATCAATTTGTGTTCTTGCAAGCATTTTTCAATGGGCCGATTGGCTTCCCCAGTATGTTCTTTCACATTCACATGGTATTTCATAGATGCAGTTTTTTTCTTTTCAGCAGCCATACCACATTATGAGGAATTCTAACATCTACAAAGCCTAAACTTGAAATGCTGAAAATAAAAAACTGCATGCATAAAATACCATGTAAATGTGGGAAAACATATATTGGTGAGACCAGACATCCCATTGAAAATCACTTGCACAAACACAAACTGATGATTAGAAGAGAAAAAACAGATGTATTTGAGGTAGCAGACCCTGTTTGTGCCAATGAACATATGTTCAATTGAGAACATACAAAAATATCGGATAGAGAAGAAAAGGTACAAAAAAGAAAATTTAAAGAAATTGTTCACATGACAATGGCAAACAATTACATAAGTCAACTTAGTGTGACTATACATAATGTATGGAAATCATTAATCAATTGTGCTCTTAGGAAAGTAGAGAAATCAAGAGAAACCTCATAAATAAGCATATAAAATTTCTACTGACTGTTGTCTTTGGCAGGATGCCTCAGTTGGTTAGAACATTACCTTAAAATTCAATAATCAAGAATCTAATGGTTCAGGTTTAAATCCTATGCTGCTATCACTGGTCAGACAAGCAACACCTGAAGAGAGGGAGAATAATATCTCTCAAATGGTTGTGCATATACTAATCTGTTTGATGTACTATTACTAACAGATGATGGAAAAAGTGCAATATAAAAATACAAATGACAAGATAGTATCATTGGTGTGCACAAAATATATAAAATGATGAGAGGAGACTCATGCTAACATTGATAAAGACAGTGACCTTCATTTTTGAGTTCTGGATAGACAAGAAATCAATTGTTATGGTTACAAATGTTTAACAACTTCTGGAAATGATTTATTTTGTATCTTTTATTAGAATCTTTTTTCTTATAGAAGCCTTGAGATTTTTTTAATTTCTGGAGTACAGTAAATATGATGAATTCTTATGGTTCTTTTTTTTTGTAAGTTCTGAAGCTATGGATTATCTCAGATAAGAAGTATATGGTTTGAATGAGAATTGTGTGAGGAATGCCAAGAAATTATCAATGAAATTATTGTTTTAAACTTAGTTAATGATAAATTAGAAATTATGAATAAACAATAAAGTAATAATTTTTTTGGATATTGAAATTTCTTTTTTTTCCCTTACTTTTTTAATGGTAATCTCTACTTTTCTTATCTTTATTTTTTCCCTTAGTTTTTCTATTTTCTGTCAATATATAGCATTTTGCTCTAACATTATTGAAAATGAAGTTATTGTGAAAATTGATCCCAAATCAATTTTTTTAAAATTCAATATTGTTAAACTTTGCAAAATAGTTTAAAAAATGTTTAATAAAATAAAATTGTTGATTCAAATTTCAACAAATTTTCGTATAGATAAATAACAACCCATGATTTGTCAGAAGCAGGTGTCAAAAAAATGAGTTCAAAAAACAATGGAAGTGTATTTTTATACCTTGTATTTCTAAATCTCTCACATATTTAATACTCTTCTATAATGCTAAATATCATTACAACAATTCTTAATTTTTATATATAATTGCAATAGTTTACATCATTATTTAGAAAAATAATAAAAAAAATGTATTGCTCATTTTTTTATTCAAATTCACCCCCCCCCCTCTCTCCAATATGTGCACAGTTTTTTTTTCTTTTCCTTTACTGAAAAATTGTTTCAATTGTTAATTTATGTCAGTTTATTTTAAAATTTGTTCATTCTTCTGATTGATTCTTGCTAAGAAAAAATGAAATAGATACATAGTGCTCAATATCATTTATGTATTAATTTGAAGACATTTATTTAAATATAATTTTTCTACAATTTTATTTTGAAAAATGTGCATATATTTTTACTTATTATGCTGACTTAAGTATTTTTTAATGTGTGTATTAAAATTAAATCCAACATATTACTTAAATAAATCCTAACTCATGGAAAAATAAAAAATCTGCGTTGAAAAAATTTATAAAATGATACTAAATTTTGTTCAGAAGTTCGAAATTATTGACTTTTAGAAAGCCAAATTTATAATATTCTATATTTATATTCAGCATGATTTTATAATGAACCATTATTATATATGTATATATAAAAAATATGTTATTGTAAGAAAAAATTATTCTTCTAATAATTGAAATCTTTATTCTGATTCTTATCTGTCCTCAAGAAAGAAAGAAAAACATTATTCACACTTAAAAAGTCTAGATAAAAGTTTTATTTGGATATATGTAAATACACCCCCCTCCTTCTAATTACAAACATATATATAATTACAGAGTTCTGATATATGTTGTACCTATACATGATTTCAATTACATGCTATCCAAAAAAAAAAAAAATGTAGGCAAACAAATAATTAAAAAAAAAATATTGAAGTCACAAACTTATAAAATTTTATAAATCTTACCACAGTAACAGCCATTCCTTTCCTTCTTAAATACATGTTCTCAGATCTTAAAGGTAAATGTATTTAACCATTTTGTCTTCATAATTTAAGAAAGTACCATAATTCAAAGCACATGTATAGAATTCTTTACATTTTCCCCCCAAAAAGTGTTTTTTAGCATAAAATAATATGTAAGTAGAGGAATTTCAGTCTATTCATTCTCCACTCTATCTCAAGCAACCGATATACATGACCACACATATGCGAAAAAGATACATGATACCCAGTATACGTATTTTGTACAGAACTAGCACTCATCAGTTGGACTAGATCACAATCTCCCAGCTGATAAGTCCTGGTTCTGTGTGAAATACATATATTGAGGAGTATGTATCTTTATTTGCATGTGTGTGGTCATGTATATCAGTTGCTAAGAGATAGTGTAGGATGAATAGATTGAAAAATCCTGAGTTCAAATCCTTCTACTTACATACAAAAGATACATTCAGTATAAGGAAATTACATAACGACCGAGAATTACATAAAATAATATCTTTAATATAATGTTTTGTAGTACAATGAATGATAAATGCAAAAAAAAGACAAAGTATTTTCATTAAGTGAAAAATGAAAAGTATTGATTTAGTAAGGAAAAGTAAGAAATATTCTGAAGTGGTGCATATGCTTCAAACAAATGAACCATCAATCATGGAAATTATAAAAAAAAACAGATTCACGGTTTTTTTTTCATGTGTCATAGTGTTGATGGTCGAAAGGTCAGCACAGCTGCCTTATAAGCAGTTGTCCCTGGTTAACTGGTTCGCTTCCCGACTGATGCTATAACACATGAAAAAAAAAAGATTCATGTCTCTCTTGCTTGCGCTTTTGAAATATAAAATTATAACTAAAGTAAGGAATTTTTTTTTTTTAAATAAAAAAGACAAAGCTATTGTTAAATGGTATAAATTATAAGAACATTCCAGTTGAAAGTCTAGTACTGTATCAGAAAGCATTAAGTATATATATATATAAACTTCTAAGAAACTGGAACACATAATTCCATGCTATTCATTGAAAATAGAGGATGGCTGTATGTATAGATGTGGAATCATTATGGTCTTAAAAATATTAAATAACTAATAAGGCAGTACCTGCCGATAATAAGGCTGCTGCTTTTAACATTAGAATTTTTAAAAAATTATTGAAGAAAAGAATATTGTCCCAAACATATGGTTGTGATGAAACAAGATTATCGAGGGGGGGTGTGCCTAATAAAACATATATATATATTCACAAAACTGAACACAAGGCAAAAGCTTTAAGGCATGGAAAGATACCTTTAATGCCATGTGGCAATGCTACAGGTTATATGAGACCAGGAATAATTTACAAATATAAAAATCCTGTCACTCAAAAACCACAATAAAAATTATCTACCTATGTTCTAGCAAAAAAAAAAAAGGGTTACAACGATTTTATTAATTGAATAACTTCTTGATAAAATTATCCCTGAAGTCAAAAAATATCTGAGGGAAAAAAATTGAATTTATAGTCCTGCTCTTATTAAGAAATGTATCCGGTCATTGTAAATCTATTCACTATGTAAAATAAAAATGTAGATTGAATTTTTGCCTCCAAATATTACTTGTTGCTTCAATCTCTTAACCAAAGCATACATTGATGCAAAGCCACATACATCCATCTAATATTTCATAAGATTCAATCAGCATTTAGTAGTAATCCTAAAGTTCAATTAATGGAATACTGAAAATAATTCATCATTGCAGATGCAATAAATTTTCAATAAATGAATTAAACCCAAAAAGAATAAATCCTTATTAGTTTTTATGTGGTTAAAATCTTTAATGACTTTGAATACTTTCCAGAGATTAATTGAGAAGTTAAATAATTATTCAAGCATCATAAGAAATCTGAAGCGATGGACTAATTGATATGACTGAGTGGCTACAGAACATACTGAAAGCCACACAAAACGACTAACAAATGAAAAGTTAAAAGACTTGACTATGTCATCATCAGAAGAGGAGGGGGGGGGAGGAGAGGAAAAAGAACCAGCAATGTGTACACGAAAAAAACTATAAATGTGTTCCAGGCTGCAGATTTAAAAAGTACAATTATGAAAAATAGCTCTGTAATGGAACGTAACATTATTCTTACAAAGATTACCAAAATATTATAACCTTTACCGAATCACTTTGATGAATTAAAAATGAAAAAAAGTATCTTCCTATAACAATATTTTTTAATATTACAAAAAAAAAAATGAAATTCAATCAAATTTTGATGCTACAAACTTCCTAGGTACCCCAGAAACTTGAAGATACTACAAAGTTGAAGATTCTTCTGATACATTAACTGCTTCAGAAGATCAAGTCTGACGTTTTACTGTCCATTTTATTAAAAAAAAAAAAGATATAGTGCAGTAAGTTTTATTATTATTTTTTTTTTTAATGAATATCAATGAATGAACACACACACTGTTCTATATATATATATATTCTCAATTTATTATTAATAACTACATTTTTAAAAAATATTAATTTATATAAGCATACTATCCAGTAAAAAAGTGTCATATTTAGGGATGCTTGTTGAAAAGCACTGTACATTTATAGTCTTATAAACAATACTTTTTATATTGTAATCAAGGCTTGCTAACATATATCATATAATACTTGGTGAGCTTGGAATAAAATATAATGGTTATCATGGCTCCAATGCACTTAATTTTCCCCTTTTTATAAATAAAAAAAAAAAAAACAATTATATAAATTAAAATATAATAAAAAAATTAAAAAAAGATTTATAGAAATTAATTTTTTTTTTAAAAAAATAGATCATTTGGAATATCAGATTAATTTTATATGACATGTCTTTAGTTTTCATTCCATACTAATGATGATGCACATTTTATAATTTGTTTTTGTCTTAATTTGATTATTTTATTGGCATAACAAAGAATACCTTTGAGGTTTGTTGTTTTCTTTATTTAATTGTAAATGAAGATATTTGATAATATGAAGTTAATTTAATCTACTTATTTTAAACTATAGTTCAGCATTTCCCAAACAATGTTCAGTAGAAAACCAATGTTCAATGGAAGTCAATCTATTAAAAATTATGAAAATTAATATTAATAATGTAAGTGTTCAAGCATTTAAATACCTGAACATTTATATTATTATTATCTATCCCTACTTTAAAAAATAACTATGATGATAAAATTTTGGGCTTTGTAAAGTGTTCAGTCATATGAATAGTTTAGGGGAGACAGATTTAGTTGTTGTTTTGTTTTTTTTTTTAAAAAAAAAAAGAAAAGATATAAACATATGCAAAACTCATTTTTCTCCTGAACGCCAAAGTCACAGGTAACAAAAAACTTGTTAATAGAAAAAATAATACATTAAACAAAAAAAGTTAATATATTTATGACTTCTATATGTTTTCATGTTATGATACAATGATAGATTCTGGGGTTGAGGATCAATGGATTATAGTCCAGTTTTGTCAGAGTTCAAACTTCTTATGAACTCTTGACCATTTGATTATTTTTTGATTACAATTATATAAAAATTGTTATGTGATATTTCATAATATTAAATCCACTGTATCTTTAATCCATTCAACTTACCCTTTAAATATCTACTGCATATAAAGCTGCACTCCATAAGACATATTTCACAAAACTCTCTTAAATTTGACTTTATGGTAAAAAAAAAATCCATTTTGTTAAGTTTGTTTAGTCATAATGACAACTACGATTAAGCATCACATATCACCATCTCTTATACTTAATCTTTATTCCAATTGCTTATATTACTTGGTTTTAATATTCATCCACATATCATATTCAACCATTATTGCAGAATGAAGATTATCTCAATTCTCTAATACATAATTTCTTTTCCACTTTAAACCAGAAAACTTTCTTAACTTATCAACTCCTCTCAAATATTGTCTCTTCCTAGATCTTTTATAATATCTTGGAATTCAGTTTAAAACATCAATTGTTCAACTATTATCACTTCTTTTAATATCATGTCCAGCCCAATTCTGTTTCAGTTCCTTTCAATGATAGACTTGTTTTTAAACAAAATATTTTACTTTCATTCCCTCTTTGTTTTTTTCCATTATACAACACTCCATTGGTTCACAGTGTTATCCAAAAATTGTCCAAATCTCAAACCCATAATTAAACACTGGCAAAACACATTTATTAAAACCTATTAAAATTATTCTTACCAAAAGCAATTCTTCCAAGTCTAATTCTATGATTAATTTCATTCACTATACAATCATCTCTACTAATAATATGATCAAAGTTTTTATTTGTAGTTGTTAAAATTTGTATTTTACAATTATCAGTCTTTATTTCCTCCTTTTTTGAAAAGCCACTGATTGAATATTATAATCTTTTTTTTAATCCTATTTTTTATTTCATCTATAGCTCTTGTAAAACTTTGTGAAATTCTCAAGCATTGTTTGCAAAAACAATAATACCATCATCTGCAAAATCTTGATTGATGTAATTTTCATTTGTTTTTATTCCCTTAATTTCCCATTTTAATTCACAATATACTTTCAATAACTGAAACACAGGCTTATAATATACCTGTGTCTATATATGTAATATATAGGGTATATGAGCACAGACTTTCAAACGACCCATCACTCTCCATTCAAGTCTGTGCTCATATACCCTATATATTATTATACTTTCAGTAAAATTGCTATAAATAGATTTGGAGATGACATCACTCAGCTGTATATACTTATCAATGTTGATCTTCTTAATATCATTATATAATCTAATCACTGATGTCATATGCTAATAAATATTATTCAGAATTAGACAATACCCTGATTTTGACTTGATGAGCCAAAGCTTAAAACACTAGCAAAATGCTTGTAGAATTAAATGCCTTTTCATAATCTATACATTCAAACAAAATAAAAACTCATATGTATTCATTTTTTTTTTTGTAAAACATCTCTTAATATTTGTATGTGATTTAGGGTACCAAAAACTCATAAATGTAATATGTTACTTTGGGCAGTTTGAGTCTAAATTCTGTGCAGATGATTTGTAATGATCTGAATAAAGATAATATATATATAACTGGGGAAAAAACTAATGAAATTGTTTTCTAATATTTGTTTTCATCTTTCTTAAATATCAATACATTCTTTTAATAATCTGGACTACTGTTATAATTTAAACGAAATATAATTTTAACAATATTTTCTCTAGCTCTCATCTGCTTTTTTAAAATTATCTACAATAATTCCATCATTTCTTAGAGGTCATTTTTCATACATATCATTTTTCATTTAAAATAGATGAAATTTCAAAAAAGACTATTATTAAAATATAATGGTTCTATATACTTTCATGTCAACAATATGGTGGAGTTACATGAACGAAATGAAGAGATATACACAAGTGTAAGAATTAGGAATGCTTTCTTTTAAAAGATAATTATATCAACTTTTACAATGCATTTTTTAAATATTGGCTACAGTTATAATTTTGATAACATTAAAATATTAGCTACATTAGAAAAATATGATTTGTATAAGAAAGTTGGTTCAAACTCTGAAAAGACCAAATCATTTCAATAAATGTGAGGAAGGCTTACAGAGACTGACACTGATTGTTCTATCTTTCTCCTCATTCTTTACCAATAATTTCTCAAGGTCAATTAATCAAGAAATAAAATACATTGTAATAAAGGTTCTCTTATTGTGAATGGACAACTTCCTGTTAAAATAATTAATGAAAAGACTTTAAGTTACATACAGTCTCAATATTATTTAAGATATGACAGTACTTCAGAACTCTAAAGCTAGCTAACAAGATTTCATCGAAAAACATCTGCAAAGAAATTTTCTAAGACTATATTGATTAGGACCTTCTTAAAGACTTTAAGTAACAGTTTTTTATAGAAGACTTTTTTGTTACTAATTATACATTTAGCATTAAAGTGAAACCATATATGTTATTTACCCAAAACTCCTTTAATTTCCTAACAAATATATAAGAATTACCCTCTTCCAAAAAAATTTCTAAATTATTTTTCAAATTAATAAAATTTTATTTAATGAATGGCAATAAGTAAAAGCCCCCTCAAAGATATTTCTACTTGGCGTGCAACGTATCATAACTCTGATAAGAGATTTTGCATGAACAACAATCCTGAGAGCTGGCAATAAATATAATACCAGCTAGATTTCTCAAAATGGACAGGTTTTTGTGGATAGGAACTCGGATAAAATATTATAAATGTTGAGGTAGACACATTATCATTATTGACTGACTTAAGCTGAAAAAATTATGACATTCAGAAAGATTCAAATCAAGAAAATCAGGAGTGTGATTGATTGGATTGTCTTTAACAGTCAAGATACTGTAACAAAGCAAAACAAGCTATTTATTAAAAATAAAAAAAAACTCAAAAAAGACTTTAAATGAAGTCTAAAAACAACAATAATGAAAAAGTTTTAAATTACATTTTTGTAGCAAATTAATTCTCATGAAATATAAATAAAATCAAGTAGAAAAACACAAGTTCTCTATAACTAAATTATGAAGTATTTTAAATTTATTCCTTCTAATTTAGTATCTTTCATCTTTAATGGAAAAAAAAAGAAGAGTTAAGTTGGACTATGGGTCACCAACAATACAAATTATTCCTGATATGGATTACACATCAAAAAGGATAAAAACATGACTTATAATAAAAACTTATCTTAACCATCTTACTTTCAGAAATAACTTGATGTCAATTTTCTTCTGTTGTTAAAAAATGATCTACTTTATAGCCATAATACCACAAGATTATGCTAATAAATTCAACATGTTACTGATAAGAATAATAATCATAAGAAGTTTGAGTGACAGAGTTAAGTGTGATCTGAGAATCTTAAGTTTCAGTCTGTCACTACCACAGTGTATCACTTAGGGCAACATGTTTTGAAACCACCAACAATGTTATGTAACAACAATTTATCTTTTAAATCATATCAATTTTAAATATATAAAATTAGAATATGACACATTAACTAAAAAAATAAAGCTTTTTTTTTATTACTTTTAAAAAAACAACCAATTATTATTATATTGCTTTTATATTTTAATTAATGACAATAAATTACAATAATTTTATTGGCACATTTAATACATTTTTGACTTCTGCAAATAAATTAAGAAGTTAGGATAATCTGTCAATGTGAAATTAATATTTCCATTTAAAAATTATTAGTGACAACAGTAAAAGAATAGATATGCTAAACAGATTTCTGACTTGGATAATTAAGAATCAAATCTTAATTAAACTCCAAAAATAAAATGTTATAATTTAAAAACAGACATATTTTAATAAATATAGGAATCAGCACACAGATTAGGCATTTCATTACAGATTCATGAATCTATAGTTTTATATGTTATATAGTAAATTTCCTCATGCAAAAAGAGGTAAAAGTGACTAAGCAATGAAATAGAATGACCAAAAACATTGGGTCAATATCAGTAATAGTTTGCCATTTATTGTGAACATTTTGATACTATATATATTTTTATCATGAATAGTAATTCTTTTTTTTTAAAAAAAAAAACACTACTGTATTTCCTACAGAAATAGGATCTATTTTTCAATGCATTTATTATTTTAATTTTGAAGCATGCTAATATATCTCTATTATTAAATTCTTTTACATTTACAACTTCTGATTATAACATAATTTATAATATGTCATTGTTGTGACAATTGATGCATTTCTACCTTAAAAAAGTATTTATGATAATTAGTTCATATGCTATAAAAAAATTTAATAACAACAGTTAATTTGAGTTAATATTTTTATTTGTTTATTATAATGTTTGAAAATAGTTTATTGTTTTTATATACTCCTCCATATAATTTGATGAATTCTTTGGGTTTAACATTGAAAAATAAGAATTACTAAAATTGTCATATGTACACTGTGAGCCTTTCTATTGATACATCTAGATGTACTCATGAACAAATACCAAGTTAGACCTTACAGTGAATTCAATAACATGACTTTCATTCTATCCTCCCTTCCAAAACAGTTTATAGTCATCTATTTGTTCAATTAACTTTCCTTCGTATCCGCACCCACAAAAAGCAGCTATTACAATCTGAAATCTTGACAGCTTCTTAGCAATCAAAACTTTTTATGTCCAAGTCTTATGTATATACACATCAAGCTAAATTCCAACATTATATGTGCTTATATTAAGAAAAAAGTAAAAATCTTTAGTTACATGAAGCTTTTATTATTATCACTACTGACACTCCAATTATTAGAAATCCATCCATCCACATTTGTGGTTGGCAGAGATATAAATCCCTAAATAGACATGAACAAATGCACAATCATTTGACAAGAGTAAAGCTCATTTCAAATCCAGTTTCAATGTGCATATTATTGATTATATTGCCTTATGCTAAATCATAACTAATTCTCAGTCTATTAAACCTGATCCCATCTGTTTCCTTAAAACTTTGAAAGTTTCCAGGCTTTGCTTATCCGTACAGACTTGCATATAAAACAAGGGATAAAATAAAACATGAATATCATAATTGATGCAAAGATATAATTGGTAACATAAAAAGATCATGATGATTGGACCCTGTACTAAAGTATCTGAAAATAATAGAAAAAAAAAGGTAGAATAAAAAATGACAATAATTGTTTGTATTAGTAATAATAGTATTTAGCACTTATGAGTCTATAACTCATACTGCAAGGTGCAAGGAATATTTTTAATTAAACACCACTTGTAGTTATTCCTATTTAACTCTTATATTTAAAGATTATTCTATAAATTAATTATGGAGTTCATTAGTAAACTTAAAGTATTATGATATAGATAAAAAATAATATGTATACATGAAAGCAGTTAACACTTAAACAATACCAATATCATTAACAATCAACAATTTCAATCTGTTACCAAGGCAACCTCCTTTAACCAATAAAGATGGAAATCACTAAAGATTGCAATTAGACTAGCAGAGAGTGAAATTATTAATTCAAAAGAAGTATAAATAAACCTCATTAAACAGATAAATATAATCTATTCTTAAAGCAGCACTTCAACCACGTATTACTTAGATAATAGAGCTAATAAAGATCAAGGCCAGATAGGTATTCTATGTAAATACATGAAAGCAGTCAACACTTAAATAATACCAATACCATTAATAATATTATTATTATTATTTTCTAGCCTTAAACTCAACTTTTCCAAAAACAAGTACACTTGAAAAAATAGCTTCTTGCTTCTTAATAAAGGAGAAAGCTACTTGGAAACATTTCTATTTCTTTATATGTACCATATATAGAAATAACTTTTGTATATCACATAAATTTATTTTATTCATAACAATCTAAAGCTTTAAAATATAAAATATACTTATATTTAAAACAGCATAAATTTTTTTATATAACAATAATTAAAACAATAAATCTAAACAAATAATCTGTGGCTTTGTCTGGATAATAAAAGTTTTATAACTAGAAGTGTTCAGATTAATCATTCTATGACCATGTACCTTAACTAAATTGAGGCTAACTTTGTAAAATTTAATTTTTCATATATGTGGTCTTCAGGTTTGAATAAATTTTGTTGCAAAATAAAATTATGTTTTTAGCAGAAATACTATTAAAATTAACTTTGGATATAACTGAAAGAACAATAAATATTAAACTAGAAATTTATTTATGGCAATAAAACAAAGACTACTTTTTTATATTAATTAATTATTATTTCTTGTTTGCTATGATATAAATTTAAATCCTTTATTATATTTACAAAAATTAAATATATTTCAATTATTAAATCATCTTTAAAAATGAAATTAAACTTGAGCCAAGAAAATCTTTAAAATCGTTTCAGCTTTACAAATATAATATAAATAAAGCACGACCATTTTATATAATTTGACTTCTTCAAATTGACTTTTGCTCAAGAGTTTTTTTATCTATTGATAATTCATAATATCTAGGAAGAAAAACAAAAATAGATGTATTACCATTCTGATGAAACCAATGTAAAATTACAACAAAAATATGACAGGCAGCACCACTCTTTAGCTAGCATGGGATTAGCCAAAAAAAAGTTAATGATAGTATAACTGTATATAAAAAAATTAATGCTTTAAATAAAACTCACAATGATAAGAGAATTTATTAATAACAAATAATAATAAAAAAGTGTTTAAACACATATGGGATTAATCAATGATTGCTTTGTGTGATTTAGCATAGTGATAAAGTGAACAACATAAAAATTAAAGATTAGTGTATCAATTCTAAGGTAAATAAAATAATTTTTAAAAAGGGTAATCAATTGAAGAAAAATATTGTTTAAACTATCATTTGGGTGCTTGAATGTCAATAATCTCTAAAGAACTAACAGTATAATTATTTATCAGATGATCACCGTTTCTTATGCTTGCTCATAACTGTTATTAAAACAGGTAAAACTCTCCACACAGTAGTGCTACTCAGTGCAAGCCAGAGTAGGCACTAGATGGGGATTTTATGCATAAGCCTTCTGGCACCGATTGATTACTCTGGCTTGCACTGAGTGGCACTACTATATGGAGGTTTTGCCTATTTTAGTATAATTATTTATCGAACAATGACTGATTGCCATGCATACATTAAATCAAGACGATTTATAGATATGAGATACTTAATTTTTACTAAAATTTGGATGTTATTTATTTTGTATTGAATCTGTCTGTATTCTTAGCAAATTAAATATAAAGTAATATAAAATTATAACAAATACTTAAAGCTTATCAGATGTTTTGTTTTTTGTATAAAAGAAAAAAGTTTGGCCTTTATACTAAGATGGAAAGTTTCATTCAGATCCTAAAAAGATTATCCACACACCCCAAAAAAAAAAAATACAGAAATCATTCAAAATGTGAAACTTTAAAAAAAATGAATTCCCAAAATCTACAAACAGTTCATGAATCATTTCTGAAACAAAATAAATACTAGTCTGATAATTCAAATGTAAAAAGTCAATCTCATTGAGATGTTGCAAGGCTTTTTGCAGAACCATAGTATTAATTTTGATAAAGTGCATACTTCAGAAAACTACTAAATCTCTGCAGATTAATAATCTCTTTGTCAGCACAAGATTCTGAGACTGGAATGTCTGCTTAGATATGTAGTATGTCAATATGTTTATGTTTTAATTGAAGATTGTCTCTCTCAACTATGCATGATACACTGAATTACTTGAGGAAGACAGCATACAAAATGAAAAGAGACTTTGTTATGAAGTGATAGTTGTAGCTGTTGAAGAATAATAAAGAGAGACTATTTACTAATTGAATTTGACCGACAGCAGCAGGATGTAAATGAATTAAAATTACTGGACTCTTCTAGAACTGTGCAAACCCTCTGCGAAGTACACTTGGTACATAATGAATGTTCGTCATGTTACTGTTATTTGAACTGAGAAATCAATTTATATTTTTAATTTGTTTTCTTTGTTTGTTCAATATTACTTGTTAATAAATAAATGTTAATTAAACAAAACCTTGATTTTCTTTGTTTGTTCAATATTACTTGTTAATAAATAATTGTTAATTAAACAAACCCTCATGTGTCAATTATTAGGCCCTCAGACATAGCACAGTGGTGCAGATGACAGTCCAGATACATCAAAAATAGTAATTTGAAACTGGCAGCATTAAATTCTACAATACAAAAGTTCAACATAAACAATGTAGACTTACGGAAAAGTTGTGTGTCACATGCTGAGTATTATATGTTAATTAATAAAATAATAGAGAATTGTTTTAAGGTTTCTATAATTCTTTATTTGAAAAAACAAGAAGTCTACAGTTGGCAAACAAACTAATGGGCCCCAAGCACCTGGAAGGCATTCCATATGAGGAACTTTTACAAATGTTTTGAATCCATATTTTGCCCTGATACTCTCAAAATGGGTAGTGTAACTTAAACTATGAATCAGAAAGCAATTGCCACAGGAGAAATTTGTTGATTATGATTTAGCCTGAGACTGACCAAAGATTTTGATTTTGGCCCAGAAATTAACAACTCCTTTCTGGAACAATTTTTATATGGTATGTCTGATGATAATTTCAGAAAAGTATTACTTTATGATCCTGAGTTAATTTATAAATTGGGGATAGATATATAGCTCAGGAGACTGTGCTAAATAATGCTTCGGAATTTATGGTCTATCAGCCTTTGGAAAGATTTTGTTTACCAGAAGAACATCTAAAGGAACTGTTCAGGTTTCCAAAGTACATAAAAGAAACAAGCAAACATGTTATTGTTATTGGAAAGCTAGACATTTAAAATTAACTATAGCCATAGAGAAAAAATATGCAGGAGTTGTGATACTAGAGGTCACTTAGCAATCATTTGCCATTTTAAAGATACTGAATCACCTTTAAAAAAATGAATTACAAATCTGGGAGAGAGGTGAAGCAAAAGAAAATGACAAAATCATGGATCATATACTTCTGGAAGTATTCGTTTACGATAAATGTGTAATAATGGAAGTTAATAGCAGAACAGGTCTGTCAATAATGTCATGTAAAAATTGGATTCAAATTACTGAAAGCCATAAAAAGAAATTTGTATTATAAAAGATGAATGAGATTGTGTCAGATATAAACTAGGATTGGTATTTGTGGCAAGATAATAGTTCCGGTAAAGTTGAACTTTAGGAAGATATCACTGACTTTGCATGTGGTACACAAAGATTTAAGTCCACTACTGGGTAGAAATTGGTTTGAACTTTTGAGTATAATTGTAAATGTATTACAAATGGTCCATATGGATATTCAGAACTACTCAAGCCTGGATTATCAGAATTAAGAATGTGGCCAGTAAATGTGGAGTTAATAAAAAATGTGCAACCAGTTATTTATAAACCTGGAAAAGTGAAAAAAACATTAGATGGGTTGGATGCCAAAATTTTAATGCCGATGAAAGATTCGTCATGGGCTACGCCAATAGTTATAGTAATTAAGCCAGATGGAACTTCGAATTTGTGTGGTCATTATAAAATTATCATCAATAAATTTATAAAAATAGGGTCATATCCAGTACCAAACATTTGCAAAGTACTAGCAATTTTGCAAAAGGCTAATTATTTCATGAAATTGGACCTAAAAATGACTTTTCACCAGATAACTGAAACAGAACATACAACAGAGCTGTTAACATTACATACACATAAAGAATTATATAAATATAATAAACTACCTTATGATATTTCAATTGCTCCTAATTACTAATATGCTGCAAATAAATGCGTTACGGTGAAACTTGAATTATATAAATATAATAAACTACCTTATGATATTTCAATTGCTCCTAATTACTAATATGCTGCAAATAAATGCGTTACGGTGAAACTTTTATATGTAATAATTTGTAGGCTTTTTTATATCTGTTCTATTTTTCAGACTTAGCGCTTTCAGAGCCCTTGTAGCTCCATATTCATAGTCCTTTTCATATTGTTAACTAGATGCAAATTGCCTCCTATACCATCCGTTTTTTCAAAATTGCGAAACAAGTGTCTTTTCTGTTTATTGATCTGGCATCGCTGGTGATGAAACATGCTTCCTTAACCTTCCTCTTGACATCGTTTCTTTCTGCGCATAAAATGTCAGCTTTGGAGGGCTCAAATTTGTGGTTGAGTTCCTGCTGATGGTCACCAAATACAGAGCTGCCTTCTTTTTTGGTTATAGCTCTTGTGTATACATATTTGTGCTGAGCCAGTCTATTGCCCACTGTGGTACGAGTTTCCCCATAATAAACTGAATCACAACCTATTTGCGGGCACACAATTCTATACACTACATGGGGGGTTTCTTCAATGTTTCTTTTGTCTTTAGTATTATTAATAAGCCTATTGGTGTTTGGAGGGATTCTGAATCCCAGTTTAAATTCCTTCTGTAAGATTTTACTGAAGTTTTTTGCTCCTAATGTTTTCCAGGTAAAAAATGGACATGCTGTTTAGATCCATGGATGGAATAATTCTGTATCTGAATAACATTTTGATCATGACTGCAACAAAATCTGAATTGGAAAAATGGGTGAATTTAGACTGCTTAAAATTAGTGATGTCAAAGGCAAAAATAAATATTAGCAAATGTATTTGCTCTGCAAAAGAATTAAAATTTCTTGGACATGTGATAAATGCTCACAATCCATTTCAGATCCAAATAAAGCTAAGGCTATTGAAAATACTGATAAATCTAAGAATATGAAAGAATTGCAATTACTTTTTGGGACACTTCCAAGAGAGTTTTATAAAAGAAAAATCTCATTATTTATTTGGCCTACATTGACCTGGAACAGTGAGCATGAAAAGGCTTTTGGCATTGTGAAAAAGAATTTAACTTCAGAAAGTTTACTGTTCCATTATCATAGTAACTGAAATGTTATCATAATGACCAGTGCATCCAAATATGGGGTAGAAGCTGTTATTTCTCATCTGCACTTTGGAAGCAAACATCAAATTGCTTATGCTTCAAGAGTTCTAATATCGGCTGAAAAGAATTATAGCCAAATTGACAAGGAAGCGTCAGCTGTCATATTTGCAATCAAAAAGCTCCATTAATATATTTATGGTTGGAAGTTAAAAAATTTATATAGATCATTGTCCCCTAATAAAAGTTTCGGTTATCAAAATAAAAATAATCAATCAGGTAAGCCAGAGAATATTATGCTCAATAAATTTATTGTAGCATTATGATTATCAATTAGTTTTTAAGTGGGAAGAGAAATTGACCGTGCAACTGCTTTATTGTGACTACCTGATCTTAAAGAAAAGGCACATATAGTCAAGGAAATAAATTATGTAGATTCAATAAAATAGCCCATAATAAATAGTGCTGTAGTAAGAAAGCTGACTAAATGAGACAAATGTTATTAGCAGCTGTTACAATAGATAAAAAATGGTTGGCCAAATACTTGTTCTTCCAAATTAGATAAAATGATTTCGATTAATAGAGGTAGACTTTCAGTTTATAAAGGATGTATATTGAACATTGATCATGTTCTAGTTCCTCTTGTTGGTACAATTCAAGTATTTAATTTGCTAAATAAAGGTTAAATGGGAAAGGTAACAGTGAAAGCTCTCATGCATTCTAATGTATGGTGGCCTAATATAATGATTTTCAAAATTTTAGCTAAGAATTGTTCAAATTGTCAACAGATGGCTAAACTACCCTAAAAAATTGGGATAGTGGATAAGACTTATGAGTCCTGGGCCCACTGTATGGTCATCTAATATTTATATTGGCAGACAATTATTCTAGATGGACAGAATATAAGTTGGTCAAGAATAAAGCACCGAATGTATTATAATTGCATTAAATGAAATCTTTATTGCCCATGGCTTCCCAGAGTTAACAACGACAGATAATGGAATTGGCTTCATGTCTCAGATATTTAAGGATTTCCTGCATGATAGAGGCATCAAACACATCTTTAATCCTCCTTACCATCCTGACAGTAGAAAAAGCTATACAGAGTCTAAAGAATAGTTTTAATAAAATAATATATATATATATATATATATATATCTGAAGCTTTGGTAGAAAAGATGTACAGCCCACATTTCATGCCTTGTACAACAACAGAAAAATTTCAGCTGAAATTACTGCTGTGTCATTCTTTCCATACCCACTTAATTAACTCAGTCATTACCTATGGTTATTAAATGAAAGAAAAATCAAGATATGTATGTGAAAACTGGGAATAATTATAAAGGTCCTATCAAAACAAATAATACTTGTCAAGTCGCAGAAGGGTAAAGAGTTTAGAAAACATGTAAATCACCTATATCACTGTTATGAGAAACCTGTACCCAAAATTTGTCATAAGAAATGGCGTAGAAAATCAATGCTAAAAAAGGATGTCATGGTAACTGATCCAGACTCCAGTTTAGAGTTAAAAGCAAATGAAAATGCTATATTCCATAACTGTAGTGGTTGAAGCTCCGATGGTCATTTCTAGAACCTCAAGACTACATTGGCGACTGGCTAGATTTGAAGATTTTATTTATCATTAGACACTAATTTTAGAGTAAGGGAAGAATTGGAATGTCTGGTTAAATTTCTAGTACATTGGTATGTTTATGTTTTCATCGGCAATTGTCTCTCACAACCATATGTATTGTGCACTGAATTACTCTAAAAATTAAAAGAAAGAGTTCTGCAAATAGACTCTCATTTTCACATA
This sequence comes from Epiperipatus broadwayi, assembly GCA_028023455.1. Taxonomy (NCBI): domain Eukaryota; kingdom Metazoa; phylum Onychophora; class Udeonychophora; order Euonychophora; family Peripatidae; genus Epiperipatus; species Epiperipatus broadwayi. Next base: position 1,418,270 of record JAQFVV010012458.1, read on the forward strand.
TGCACATGATACACTGGAGGAAGATGGCCTACAAAATAAAAAAGAGACTTCGTTATTAAGTGATAGTTGTAACTGTTGAAGAATAATAAAGGGAAATTGTTTAGTTTTCGAAATTGGCTAGCAGCACTAACGCATAAACAAGTTAAACTTACTGGACTTTTTTAGAATTGTACAAACTCTCTGTAGAATAAACTTAATACACAATGAGCATTTATGTTACTGTTATTCAAACTGAGAAACCAACTTACATTTTAACTTGTTTTTTTCGTTTGTTCATTATTACTTGTTAATAAATAAATATTAACTAAACAAAGCCTTGTAATGTTTGTCAATTATATTAGCTGTCTCATTGGTTTAAAATAAACCCTCAGACATAGCAGAGGTAAAATTCTCAATTGGATACTAACGCTACTTATTTGAATTTCCTGGAATGTCTGAGAAAAAATTGTAAATGCTAACATTCACATATATATACTGATAAAATTTAACAATTAAACAGCCTTTATGAATAAAATTATTAGATTATAGTGCAATATTGAATTACATGAGCTTCTGATGATGCTTTGATTTACACAAACAACTACAGAACCATGTGATTGTCATTTGAAGTATGAGAACAAAATGAAAAAAAACACAGTGGCAATTACCCTATTACTATTTCGATCACATCACAAATACTAAGAATATTCGTTTGATCATTTTTTGGATTGATATCATTAGCATAATCATATAAATTGTTCCTAATAAAAAAATTATAAAAATAGAAAACAAAGTGAAAGATATCTTTCTAAATTTTAAAAAATATATTAAATTGAAATTTGGCATTAAATATTTTTGAAACATACACAAAAATAAACAATTTTGCATTATTTACACATTTCATTTGTTATTCTAGTATCTAACAACATATGGTGAAATAGATGATGATGATGATAATAATAATAATAAACATAAATTATTATTACAGAAATAAATGGATAATGGTAAAGCTATTATTTCTTCTACTTCAGTTCTGCCACCTTTAGTGAAACTTGACTAGATGGCAGAACTGAAGTAGAAGAAAACATTTGTTGGATAAAAGTATTGTATAAGCTAGAATAGTGTACTGCTTGTTGGCTTTATAATGATAAAAGCACATGTTAAGATATTTAAAAATATATATTTTAATCTTATCATTAGATGGATATACATACTTCATTTGGGAATGTATTACGCAAATAGTTGCTTCGTGATTAGTAAAAATGCTATTTCTTAAAATTCAAAGACTATATTTCACTATCAGAATATATATATATATTAAAGAATCTATTTGGGGAATTTAATTTACACAGACCATTTAAAAGTCACATCTTAACTAATAAAGCAGAATCTTATTAGTAAAAATCTAGTGTTTTAATACATATCCACCCCATATTTAGAAAAATTAAAATCTAGAAAGTAACCATAAAACATATCCTTGCTGATTGTATGACCATTATTTAATGACAAAAAGTTTATCAGAAATTAATTATTAAAAATATCTAGATCAATCTTAGTGATCATAATATTACAAAATGAAATGTTATTTTACCATTACAGAGAATTGTTGATTGGTTATCCACAAGGTCGTGAGGTGCTAATGCACAACTGTCAATAATAAAAAAATCAAAAATCCAACAAGAAGTTTGAGCACTGGAAGTGACAGGTTGGGCTGTTATCCATGGACACTGAGATCTTACTCTGTTACTGCACTAAAACAAGCAAGGCATTATGGTTAATGGATGAGCAATAATGTTTAAAAAAGATGTAGAAACTATAATGCAATTATTATCATAAAAATTTCATGCTAAATTAAAATTTTTATTATATACTGTTTTGTTTTTTTACAAATGTTGTATTCTACAGATTATACAATTGCCATTTATAAACATTAACACACATAAAAATAATGTTCATAAAATAAAATAGATAGAAATCATAATGTTATTAAACTTTTAATATTTTTGAATCACAATGTTAGAAATCTATAGATTTGTGAAACTTTTTTCTTCCTAGGATATTTATGGTATAAATTTAAAGTATTAGCTTTGTGATAATTTTTTTTATATTTTCATTAATAATAAATTAGAGATTTAAACATAGTCTTTCAGGCTCCCTTATTCGTCCATTCTATCTTATGTAACCAATACACATGACCATGTACATGTGAAAAAGATAAATGATCTCCAATATGTGTTTCATGCTGAACCAGCACTCATCAGTTGTCCAGATCATCATCTCCCACACACACATATATAATCAGTACTCAGTTTATATTAAGATAGCAAATATACAAACATTAATGGAGCAAATCTACAAACTTTAATGGACAGGCCTCAATCCTCTTCAACTCTTCAGCCATCTGTATTATTGAAAATCTTGTGGTAGAATGCTCAAAGCCCTTGTTGATGACAATATTATTGTCATACTCATGTTGACCTTAATATGTCCATATAAATAACACAGAAGAGGACTGGGCAGAATACAGGATGAATATATAATATCTTTTGAATACAAGTATAGTGTATATTCTTAAAATAGCTGTATTTAGATGAGATTTAAACAGTCTTTCAAGCTCCCTTAGTCATCCACTCTATCTTATATAACCGATACACATGACTACATACATGTGAAAAAATAAATGATTTCCAATATACATATTTTGTGCTGAACTAGCTCTCATCAGTTTTATCATCTCCCACATATATATATAATCAGTGCTCAGTTTATATTAAGATAGAAAATCTACAAACTTCAATGGACAGGTTTCAACCCTCTCCATTCTCTAACTCTTCAGCCATCTATATTATTGAAAATCTGATGGTGGGATGCTCAAAGCCTTTGTTGTTGCCAATATTATTGTTATACCCAGGTTGGCCTTAAGTCACTTTGATCCCTCATATGTAGGACCTTAATATACCCATTTAAATATGCAGAAAAGGGACGGGCAAAATACAGGTTGAACATGTATCAAAAGACATTACATATTCAGCATGTATTCTCCCCATCGCTCTTCTGTGTATTTAATTGGACTAAGAGAAGCCAAAGTGACTTAAGGTCAACATTGGTATGACAATTATATTGGCAACAACAAGAGCTTTGAGCATTTCACTGTCAGATTTTCATTGATATGGATGGCTGAAGAGTTGGAGAGGATTGAAGTAAGTCCATTAAAACTTGTAGATTTACTATCTTAATAGAAATTACTGATTGTATATAAATGTGAGAGGTGATGATGTGGAACAACTGATGAGTGCTGGTTCAGCACGAAATACATATATTGGAGAACATTTATCTTTTTTTCACATGTATGTGGTCATGTATATTGGTTATATAAGATAGAGTGGTTGACTAAGGGAGCTTGAAAGACTTTAAATCCCCTCTAATTATGTCTAGTTTAAGTATAACACTATACTTGTATTCAAAAGATATTATATATTCAGCCTGTATTCTACCCATCCCTCTTCTGTATATTAGATGAACACATTAAGATCCTGATATAAGGGGGCAGAGTGACTTAAGGTGAACTTGAATATGACAATAATATTGGCATCAACAAGGGCTTTGAGCAATCCACTATCAGATTTTAATTGATACGGATGGCTGAAGAGTTGGAGAGTAGAGAGGATTGAAGCCTGTCCATTAAAATGTGTAATTTGCTATCTTAATATCAACTGAGCACTGATTACATATATATATATGTATGTGTAGCAGATGATGACCTGGATCAACTGATGAGTGCTGGTTCAGCATGAAGTATGTATATTGGTGATCATTTATCTTTTTCAAATGTATGTGGTCATGTGTATCGGTTATATAAGATAGAGTGGTTGACTAAGGGAGCTTGAAAGACTATGTGTTTTAATCCCTTCTAATTACATTTAGCTTAAGTATATACACTATATTTGTGTTCAAAGGATAATAATATTTGGAAAATATATTTATATATTCACTTGCTATTTTTGTTGTTTTAAATATTAATGAATAAGTATTCCTATATGTGAAAAATATTCATAAATAGTTTATTCCGAAAATAAATAGAGCATACATATTTTTTAAAATACATACATTCTGCAATAAATTACCCATAATTAATCAAGTTTTGATTTTCATAATTTTTTTAAGCCTACCCTGATATTTTTTAACAATTCATCCACTTCCATTGTTATAGTAATCTGACTAAACAATAACTTGAAACAACTTGTACAAAGTGTGGGTCATATGTCAAAAATTTGCTTCCAGATGCTGAATCTTTTATTGAATAAATCAACCAGAATTACATGGTAGTGTAATTACTTTGTTTCACAATGACTTTCATTGCATTACGACATGTGGGCTGATTTTCAGTTAAAGCTCACTGCAACGGCACAAATCTGTGGATAGTCAACTTATAACAGCATTTTTAAAAATGACTCATAATAGATATATTTCCCATATCATTTTGGTGATAAAAAATCTTACTCCTTACAATATATTTATAGAACAATGACATTCCTATTATAGCTCAAATATTTTATTTTAAAAGCATCACTAAAAAATATACCAATTGAACAATAAAACAGCATTCTACTTTTAGAAAAAAAATTATTATTTAATTATTAATGATAATTTTGTACAGAATGCTTATCTTCTCATGAAACATATGTAGAAAAAACTATACTAAGCATCCAGCAATATCTTCTTTACATGAAAGCATATTTTAGGAATAAGAACAATGCCTAACCAGGAGGAGTATATTTTGAAAATTAACAATGATTATAATCCAAATATTTCTAATAAAAAAATAATATGAAACCAAAAATTCACTTTTTTTTATTCTTCTTTTCAATTATTTTTTTTAGTCTACTTTGAATGGTTAATATATGATGCAGGAATCTTTTAACCCAATATCTCAATGATTTGCTTTAGGCTGAATGTGATTTGAGATTCCAAAATCTCTATAACAAACTCAAGGGCTTTTTGAAAGATTAAAATTATCACCTATTTCAATCAATTGATAACCACTGACATCTAATTCAAATCATGTGTCACTTCTGTTAATTCTTTACTGCCATAATTTAGACAAAGATAAAAAATGAAAATGAGCTCTCTTTAACATCATATATCTTAAAAGGACTTTAATTTGATAACAAAGGCAGATTAAATTTCCAATTCAATCTCAGTGCTCATATTATCATATCTGTACTTATGAATAACAAATTATTATTGTTTTTTTATACATTTTTAAAAATAAAATGAATATGATAAAATATGTCATTTGTTAGTCTCCTTTTTCCATTCATAAAGTTTTGTGAAGATGCTCTCTTGAGTGAAATACTAAGAACTAATGTTACCACTAATTAGTTGAAGGTACCAAATTTACAACTGTAAAACCTACCTTGACCTTATAATAATAGTCTTAGACAAATGCAGTGTTTATATAGTAGCAAACAGGAATATAGGAGGAAAAGTGATCAACGTTATTTGATCTGTTTTTTTTATTTTATTTAAAATGCTATATATATAATATTTAATTAAATTAAAAATATAGGCTTTATTTGTTGTTGTTTTTTATAAATAATTTACAAACATATACTTACAGTCTTACTTTATTGAGATTTTTTTATAAGTAAAGTTATAATAATATGTATCTTTTTTATTTTATCATTTACATCTTAAATAATTTATTATTTTAAAAAATATTTCTTAATATTTTTAAAAGTATATGTATGCTATCAAATATTTTTCTTTTCCACACATACTCATAAGCATAATTTCATTGAAATTCCATATATACATGAAATAGAGAGAGAAAAAAGTCCGTATAGAGGGAATTAATCAAAAAGAATATATGCTTAAATCATTTTTAGCTGCAATGTTAAGCAAATGGACAATAAACAGCTTTTTTTTTTTTTTTCATAAAGTGGTAGTTGAAGTTGTATTTTTCATAGTTTATTTTCTATCTTTCATAGTTTGCTTCCTATCTCCTGGAAAGATTATTACTACTGACATGGTGTACAATGTGGCTCCTGGAAGACTTATTGTCTCGTTGCTAACCATCTTTTTGTCTAAGAGAAACCAGTTACAAAATTCTGAAAGTATTATTATTTTGTGCCTATTGGTGTCTGGATATTGAAAGTTTTAAAATGTATGAAAGCTGAAAAGGTTATTGGTGTGTTTTTATTTCTTTCATTTTGTTATTGTTGCCATTGTTGATGCTTTTTTACTATTCTTTCATCAAAAGATCAAAAAACTTGCATTTACCTTACAATTAGATACTATCAAGTGATAATATTTCATCATCAGAAGAGTAGTTTGTCATTTTTTGCCATCTTCTTATAACTTATTGCAGCATTCCAGTTTTAGAATTGTATTACAAACTTTAATGACTTATTATATTAATAAGACACGTACTAAGATCTATAAAATATAGTTGCTGGTCTAGAGTTAGATCAATACAACTAAAAGATTTGCTTACAAAATTTCTAAGGGTCTTTAAAATCTCTAAACGATTCATACAGAATATAATGGAAACTCTATTCAATTAACTGAAGAACATTTGTAAAAATTTTGGTCATGTATTACTTAATATTATTTAATTTCTCAATATAACTGAAGTTGAAGAGAAATGTCATAATAGTTTAACCTGAAGAGAGATAACACATAATCTTGAAGGTTTTCTCTATGTATCTTTAATAATAAATGAATTAGGGTATATGGTGCCACTTACTAATTACACAAAGAGTTTCTATCATCTATATAGGACATAATGATTATCAAATCAAAATAATTGATTTTTCCTCTTCCTCCTCCATGCCTGTGTGAGAAGGAGAAAAGGGAGAGAGGGGGGAAGAGAGAAAAGGGAGGTGAATAAAAGACAAAGAAAGGGAGGGAGGAGAAAAGGAGAGGGGGGGAGGAAAAGAGGAGAGTAGGTAAAAGATAATGTTTCTCTAAAAGAGGAACAAGTTAAGACATTTTTCATCAAGCTAGTCAACTATTCATTGGTTAGGCATTTTTTCTCTCCAGTGTATCATCTTACTAAAATAGTTAGATGCAAATCTACTGATCAATGAATTAATGGATTTCTGGATTGACTATGAATCAGTTAGTTGAAAAAATCCTAAGAATGACTGAAAATCTTCAATTGTTAAAAAAAAAAAAACCTTGTCCTACAAGATTTGTTTTGAAAACTTCTTAAGTTCTTCCTACAGGATTTAAATATTAGGCATGTGAAAGGATTAATTGAAACATATATATGCACAAACAATTGTGAGTGCAAATTTATAAATATATGTTATTTTACATGTAGTAAACTTTACTTAATCCCAACACATAAAACCCTCATGTCTTAATAAACATCTTCCTTTAACCAGCATAACTATCCCTATCTTAACTATTGTCTAATATTTGCATGTTTTCAAAATCATGATTTTTATTATAATCTTGATTTTCCTAAGTACATTAATGTAGATTTTTAAATTCCTGTATAATGTTCTTCCACTATTATCCTTTTTTTAAATCCCACTATTTAGTATTGAAACAACTGCAACACTAATATCTGTAAAAAAAAAAAAATTCAAATATATTTCTAATTAATAATATCTCATTTAAAATAATATGCTTGTCTATTTTAATAATAATTGATGTGATGGAAAACATATTTTCTATTATTGAAGCCACCTTTATCAAATAAGTCATTTGATCATCATCAGTGCTAATGTAACACAACTTTCAATATAATTACAGTTCATTATAATCACTTTTTGTTATAATATACGATCACTAACTGTATGCACACATTTTTTATGAATTTTAATTTTTATAAATGATACTTTTTTTAAAAAAAAAATGAACATTTATACAAAAACTTAAAATCCTTTTTCTATTAAAGTTATATTTTCAAGGCAGTTGATGCTGCATTTCCTTCCCAGTTCATGAAAGTTGTCAATGTGAATAATTTGTAAAAATCAAGAGGTCACTAGGTACAGTCAAGGTTGACCATCTAAAAATCGTTTAGTAAAGAAAAGCAGAAAAGAAACTTACATTTGATAAGATTAAAAATCAATGAAAACCAAAAATGCTAGCTTTTAGATTTAATTTAAATTGTTATGGTACAATGGATTTCAAAAAAGAAAAAATATTGACTATAGTTTTCAAATGGCTAGATTATCTTTAATATATACATCTATGTTATGTGGCAGAAAATAAACTCTAAAGAATCTTGATAATGAACAATTAAGTCAAACAATTAGAACATTTGTCATAACATGTAATAGTTTATCTTTAACGATAAAGGCAACTCTTGAGCTGACACCCATTCACCAATGAAATTTAGTTTCAACATATTACAATTGGATTTTTTTTTTCACAGTCCATCAACATTCATCTGACCTAGAATAGCAGATACTTATTTTATCTCCTGTTAAGAAAAGCAAGATACCTATTTACTGATCTATATCAAATATTTAACTGCAGTTGACTCTGGATTAATTAGTGAAAACTCATGAGCTCATTCAGAAAATCTTTCTCTTATTTTCCAAGCTTAATTCTGAATTTAAAAGCCCAAAGGAGTGATAATAACAAAGACTCTTGCAATTCTCAATTATTAAGAATATAAAGTAATATTTTCTTATAAAATATAATTTATTATTAAAAATTTTACCTGTCAGGAAAAAAAAGATATGCAGTATATATATATATCAACAAGCAAAAAGAAACAACAGATTTATCAAGAAAAAGATCATCCATTATGTAACAAAAAAAAAAGGTAAACAAGATGGCATAGTTACTAATTTGTGGAGAACAAAGATAAATAAAATAAAAAATTTATTCAAGTTTACTCCAAATTTTCAGTCTAATATCTATATACAGATTATTTTTTTCATAAATAATGATTGTTCTCTGGACAAAGGGTAACTTTTTGCTTAAGTGCAACTTTTTAGTTATAAAATAAACTTGGTCAGATTATTAATACAGATGGAAACATAATGGATGAAATTAATCGTAGAATTAAACTTGGTTGGAGTGCTTTTGGTAGAAATAACTTGATATTAAAAGGAAATATGCTTATGTGTTTGAAAAAAAAAAGGTTTTTAATAAATGTGTTTTACAAGTTCTTACTTATGGATCTGAGACATGAACACTTAATAGTAGAGCAATACAGAGACTTCAGACCACTCAAAAAAGTATGGAGAGATGCATATTGGGAGTAACAAGAAGAGATCAAAAATGCAATATATGGGTAAGAGAATGAACCGATGTTATTGACCTCATTGAAAAAATTAAAAGTCAAGTTGGGCTGGGCATATTGCTAGAACAGATGATAATAGATGGACAATTGAAATCTTAAACTGGATTCCAACAAATTGTAAAAGACCCAGAAAGAGACCACATGTGAGATAGATGGATGAAATAAGAAAGTGTGCAGGGATGATGTGGAGAAGAGAAGCTAATGATCAGAGAAAGATGGATTGAACTTGGAGACCTTCATTCAGCAGTGGAATGATAATGGTTGCAGCTCAATCTGGAACAGTATCAACTTATAATGTTAAATCAGTCCCATTCAAGAAAAAATAAGACACATAAATTATTATATAACTGATCAGCCCTGCTAACCTTTAAGATACATTTTTAGAACATTTGGACAATTATGATAAAACAAATTCTTACAAAATAAGATTTCAATTTATAAAAGAATCTAAGCATCAAATCTTATCCAGTAATTCGGAGAATCTAAATCTTTTGCAGATAATCCATGTTACATTACAATATATTTTCAACAATTATTATCAAATTTATATAACTAATATAAATTATTGCTTATATTTTTATTGTTTTGGTCACTGTTAACTATCAGATATAAGCCGGTTATTTTTTTTTTTTATTCTGAATGCTTATTAATTTAAGGAAAAAATATTAATAGTATTTACTCTGTGAACTTTTATTTTGTTCGTACTTCTTAGTTTCAGAAATCTGTAGTTTTCCCGAGAATCCAATCCCATTACGTGACTAAATTATCATTAGACTGATAATTTGTATTCTTGGGATATTTAAAGTTTAAACTTTAATAATACTGTATAAAAATGTCTTTGTAAATATATATTGTTATAATTTAATTGATATGAAAAAGATTTTAATGATAGTTGTACTAATATTTTTAAAAATAACATGAAAGAATGCATACAGAAATATAAAGACACAAGTTAGATATGGAGCCTTAAAAATGGGTTAAATTTAAGATATTTAGGTACAATTAAAATAAAGTTAATAATTTAATAATTTTTATATATTAGAGTAAGTATAGCTAATTTACCTTGTATGTACTTTCAGCTCAATGAAAAATTGTTATATATTCAAAATTGTTGGAGGAATTTAATAAAGGTGTTGTACTATATTGTTGTGTATTTGCAATTTTTATTATCAGAGTTTAAAAAAATTAACTTAAGTCTTTTTTTTTTAATCTAATTGCTTCATAGTAGTTACACAATTAAGAAGAAAAAAAACAAGCCTTAATTCATCCACAATTGATTGTAAAACTGATATTGCTGCCTCCAGATTTTATTATAAGCTTACAATCGATGTATATATAAAGAGACTCATGGGATAATAGTACACCCACATCAGAATGAATCTTATTAAGTTCCAAACAAATTTAGAATTGTTTTGTTACAGGTGGCTGAACCATAGACAACCTAGTTACACGTCCAATCATTCATTGGATATGGATATCTAGGTATTTATAGCTAGGTAAAACTAGGAGCTGCTAAGCACTGTCTTCTTTTTCATTATTTCCCTATAAAAGAATACTCAAGAGACATTTACTCTTTAACCGGCTACTTAAAGTCACATATTTGTAAGTGTGCATGCAAATTACATTTAAGATAAAGATAAATCTCTGATTCAGAATCCATTGAAGTAATTACACAGATTTAAGTAAAATAAAAATCTGCTTAACAGCAAGCAACTTAAGTGGATAAAAAGATCTTGTGATATAATGGTTAAGATATCCTCCAGTCTTGCATACTATTTGGGAATTTGAATCTAAGCCCGAGAAACTGTGATATTTTCAGGTCAAAAGCAAGTTAGAATTTAACTTTCAGGTAAATGACACATAGCCAACTTAGTATGTCTGTCAATGGGATCAAATTAATTGTGATTAATTTGGGTCAATTAATAAGTTTCGAATTCAAATTTTAGCTATGGAACTTAGAATTTTTTCTTATCTCTGAACTTAATTATTTAATTATTCCTCATAGCTGGAATGCAAATTTCTAAAATTTTAAAAAAATTTTCTACAAAAATAATGTTAATGTTTGATAGTACATAAGTCTATATTTAAACTTACATCAAATGAAACACATCAAATCATGCAGGATCATAAAATGTGAAACACCTGTGCAGATTATATTTAATCTTTTTCTAAACAAAGTTAATATTTTTTCGTAAAAATTTTCTAATAAAAAAAACTTGCAATATTTAATTTTTTCATAATATAATAACTATCTCTAGGTGAAATGTTTTTTTATTTTTTTTAACTTTATAGAATTGAGGAAGACTGCAAGTACAGTCGAAACAGTAATAATAATAATAATAATAAGTTTTTGCTGAAAAAAGTGTAAGAAGAATTATTTGAATTGCAATACTTTATAAGTTGTCACTCATATGTTATTTAGATATAATCAAATGTAATTTTGTCCAACAACCATTTTTATCCAACCTGGAATTTATTTTAAAAAATTTTTTGATTAGGGATCTCTAACACTAAGCTAACCTTTTATACTTCTATTCGTATATTAATTAATTTTACAATTGATAAAGATTTTATATTAATCAAATATTATCCCTCTAGAGACGCATTATTAATTCAGTGTTTACTTATCAAATAGTCTACTGGTGCTCAAACCTATTCCCAAGCAATAAACTCTTCAATTTTTTTTTAATATCATAAACATTTGTGAAGTTTAAAGATGTCTGATATTATTAAAAACTAAATATAATCAATTCCTGTCCAGTCAAGAATTATTCTGAATTTCTGACCAATGCTTTGTCTTACACATATTTCCAAATTTCATTAAGTCACTCAATCATTTTTGTATAAAACAAAAGCAAGTAATCTTATATACATTATTGTAGTCCTGTTAACATATATATAAAATAAATATACTCCACACGGGTGATCTGAGAATTAGAAAACCTGGAGAGCAAGTCTTTCTCTTTCATTATTCTTTTATAATAGACTACTGTGGAAGCTTTTGTCTTGTGGTGGATTATTAAAAAACTCACACATATGTATATATTTTTGATAAAAATCTTAATTCATTTACTTTTAAATTTTTTTATGTATCTCTTAATTAATAGTAACATACAAATACTTAGTCATTACTTCATCATAATGTTTCAATCATTTTCTATGGCTATTCTCAAGAATGAACCATCTTTATTTACATATTTTCAGTACTAATGTCATCATCATCATCATTATCAACCATTATCAATCCACTGCAGGATGAAGGTCTCTCCAAGTTTAATCCATCTCTGATCTTTAGCTTCTCTTCTCCACATCAGCCCTACACACTTTCTTATTTCATCCATCCATCTCACATATGGTCTCTTTCTGGGTCTTTTATAATCTCTTGGAATCCAGTTTAAAATTTCAATTGTCCATCTATTATCATCTCTTCTAGCAATATGTCCAGCCCAACTCCACTTCAATCTTTTAATTTTTTCAATGAGGTCAGTAACACCTGTTTGTTCTCCTACCCATACATTGTGTTTTCGATCTCTTCTTGTTACTCCCAACATACATTTCTCTATACTTCTTTGAGTGGTCTGAAGTCTCTGTATTGCTCTTCTATTGAGTGTCCAAGTCTCAGATCCATAAGTAAGAACTGGTAAAACACATTTGTTAAAAACCTTCCTTTTCAAACACATAGGCATGTTTCCTTTTAGTATCAAGTTATTTCTACCAAAAGCACTCCAACCAAGTTTAATTCTATGATTAATTTCCTCCATTATGTTTCCATCTGTATTAATAATCTGACCAAGGTATTTTTAACTGTTAACTTCTTCTAATTCATCATAATCAATCTTTATTTTCATATTTTGAGAAAATCGATTAAACATTACTTTAGTCTTTTTAACATTTATCTTTAATCCTACTTTCCTACTTTCATCTGATAACTCCTGCAACATTTCCTGCAGCTCTGAAGCATTCTTTGCAAAAACAACTACATCATCTGCGAAATCTAAATGACTTAAATATGTACTTATATATCTCTCTGAAAAATTGGAAAAAGAAATGAATTGTATGTATTTCAGATCATTTATTTAAAAATGTACTAATGACACCTGTATTTATGAAAAACTCTATAATTATATACCAACAATATAAATTATGTCAAGCGTTGGTGGCCTAGCGGTTAGCATAACTGCCTTCCAAGCAGCCGGCCCATGTTCGCTTCCCGGTCAATGCTTTGACATATAAAAAAAAAAAAAAACATAAATTATAATACTCATTATGTTTTATGCTTTTTACCAATTTTCTGACATAAATAAGAACATTATTATTGAAAATATGCAAATAAAGATTATATATCCTTGAAAATGAACATAGAAATTGGTTGAAATCTTGGAGTGTTATATTGATTTAGCAGAATATAGCTTTTCTTTTTTTTTTTTTAAAAAAAAAAAAGGATTTTTTAAAAATATTTTATTAATAAAGAATTAAATTAAGTTTTAAAAAAGATGATGTATAATAGTTTTTAAATTTAGTAAGTTTAATATATATATAAACATTTTTTAAAAATTATAAGTAATATCAAATTATGGAAATATTTTATCAAATGCCAGCCCAGCTATTCTACCATTTACTTGGTTTTATTTTTACAAGATATACTTCATTATGAATTTAAAAACAAATACATACACAATACACAGGGTGAACCTATGGCATGTGTGCCAAAAATGACACGCTCTAATTTTTTACTGGCATAACAAACTATATACATATCATAATTTTCTATGCTTTAAATTATTCAATTTTTTTTTTGTTGTTGTTGCTAAAATCTGTACTAATAAAAATTTACTGTAAACTAAAGGTAAAATAAATAAAATATAATACTATATTAGAATTCCATTTACAATTGAACTGTGAATAGAAGCAATAAATTACAAAATTTTTTTAAAAAAATGTAAACATATGTAGGTGAGAAAGATATTTTAAGTCGAATAAAGTGATACCAGTATACTGTGGTATCATATTCTGTAAATCTGTCAAATGATTCCAATAAAACTAGAAAGTATATTCAGTAAAATATTTTATAACTCTTTGAAGTAAATTTTTTCAAATCTAAAGTAAAAGTAATAAAATGGTTTTCTGTTCTAATCTTTTTTGATCTTAACGTGTTGACACCATTCATTTCTTTAATGTAATCAAAATCATGTACAAAGAAATGAAATATGTAATCAATTGCATCAAACAATGTTGTTGTTTTCTTTTCTGAGGTTTTGCTGTAAAAGTGAAATGTAAGGTTAATAATATATTTTAACATATAATAAATCTTTGATTTATAAAATTATTAAAGCTCATTTAAATTTACTTTTAAATAAATGTCACTATTATATTAATATGACTAGTGAAAATAAAAAATAAAAATTGTCAAGAAGTAGAGAATTTCAAAATTGATGGACTGATGAATATGGAATGATTAACGAAGGCACCAAGGCAGTAAGTGTTTTATATTCTGGAACAGTTGTATTGAGAACATCTTCAATAAAATGAAATTATGAGACCAATCATAAATGGCTCTGTGAAAAAAGTAAAGATGAACAAATATATATATATTGCCCAAGCATTTAAAAAAATAAATATTCAATCAATATCTATAATGAAATTTATCAAAAATCATTCAAATATAATTGTTAGTAGTTTTTTAATTTCAAATGTAATTGCCAAACACAGGAAACCTTTTAATGATGGATAATATATGAAAGAAACTTGGATGAAATATGCAACAGTTCTTTTTGAAGATTTTGAAAACAAAGTAAAAATTATTCAGAGTATAAAAGATTTATCATTGGCTAGAAATACAGTTAAAGAAAGAATCCTGCAAATGGCTAACAACATAACTTACCAATAAAAAAGATATAAAATCTTCTAGTTTAATTTCTCTCTGCCTTGATGAAAATATAGGCATAAATGGATCACCTTGTTTGACTATTTTTATTTGCTATTGTGTTGGGAATAATATCAAAAAAGAATTGATCAGTTTAACCTCATTAGTAACAACAACAAAAGTAATAGATATTTGCAATGAAGTTTCAAATGTTCTCGTTGAAAAAAAAATAGATGTTGCCAAATTGTATCAGTAATTACAGATGGTGCTCAAAGTATGACTGGAAAAGAAAATTATTTTCTCAGTTTATTTATCAACTATATTAGACATTCAATTTTGGGTTTCATTGCATTATATATCCATAGGTTTTATGCACAAAATCTAGTTTTAAGCTACTAGATGATATTATGAACGTTGTGACTAAATTAGTCAATTTTATATCTAAACAAGCTCTAAATAAATGAAAAATTTTAAATTTATTGAGTGAGATGAATTCAGTATACAATGGTTTACTTATGTACAACAATGTCTGATGGTTAAGTCAAAGAAAAGTTCTTCAAATACTCATTGAGTGTTTAGATGAAATTAGAA
The DNA here is from genome assembly GCA_028023455.1 of Epiperipatus broadwayi. Classification (NCBI taxonomy): domain Eukaryota; kingdom Metazoa; phylum Onychophora; class Udeonychophora; order Euonychophora; family Peripatidae; genus Epiperipatus; species Epiperipatus broadwayi. The sequence goes on from JAQFVV010012458.1 coordinate 1,433,971, forward strand.
TGTTTTTATGTAATGAGAAAATCATTGAAAAATATAATGAATTAATGAATGTTGAATGGCTTTTGAAATTAATGGATTTTTTTACTGGTAAGTGTTCATATCTAAATAATTATATGTGAAAACTGTAAAGTTATAATAAGGCCATTGTTATGTTTGATTTGATGAAAGCATTTGAAGATAAATTACAAATTTTCAACTGTGATAAATATTTTCTAAATATAAAAAAAGTTTTTAGAATCTCATGAGAAGCCAGATCAAGTAAAATTGACTTTTATGCTGTAATTCAATGGATAATTGATGGAATTTTCTTTACGATTTACACAGTTCAGACAATTTTCAGAAACATCAAAATTTATTTTATACCCAAACATAATATCAATGGATAGTCTCAAGTTAGAAATTTTTGAGTGACTTAATTTGCTATATGGAAACAGAGATTTGTTGATTTGAGGAAGTTAAAAACAATGGAAAGTGATCGATTATTGGGCATATTATAAAAACAATGCTGAAGAGAAACCATTGATTACCTGGAATGCTATTCCTGAAACATTTAATTATTTAAAAAAATTAGCGACCGATATAGTGTATTATCAATTTTCTTGTCTACATATGCATGTGAACCATTGTTTTCAGAAATGAATTTAATTAAAGACAATTCGAGAAATAGAATGGCAGATGAATCTAGTTCATTATTAAAGTGATAAAATATGAACCAGATAAAAAACATTTGGCATCCAATGTACAAATCTCATTAAATAATATCTATGTTGATTTTATATATTTATTTCCAAAATTTTGTTTCAATTACTATTATTTTTTTTCTATTACATGTTATTCAACTTGTATTCTTCTAAATAAATATCGTTCACTAGTATTTAGCTTATTTAGAAATTTTGTTTAATTATTATTGTTATTATTTTATTTTATAAACTTTTAAAAAACTGCAATAATTATGTTGTTTATATTTTGATTTAATAACTGTATGGCACGCCAATCACTCACTAAATATTTTTTGGAAATTTTTGGCACACGCAAAAAGGTTCGCCACTACTGCATTATACCATTTGTTATTCGTTTTATTATAATAAATATATATTACTCCATATAAGCATACCTATCTAAACAGTAATAAGCTAAAGGGCAGACTCATACACCCTGGCAGCTGAAGTATAACATAGAGATGTACACTAAATATTATGAGAAAATATTCTACAAATACAAATATTTTTTAAAGTATACAGCTATGGCAATTATTCAAGTAATAAATCATTTTATTTTCCTTTAATTTTGGTTAAAAAAATAAAATACTGTACAGTAATCTAATTTTAGGTTTCTTGGTCAAATTATTTCCGTGTAACTTTCCGCTAGACCCTTATTCATTTTGCTCTTTCTTTTCTTTTTTAATAAAAAATAATAACTTTAGATTAACAATACTAGGAAAAAGTGATGATGATGATTAAAGTCAATTAGCAATTTTGAGTTCAGTCTCTTAAGTTTATGTTTATTTTTTTTACTTACGATGGCGTAATACACCATTTTTTTTCTTCAAATAAAAAGCATTAAAAAAAAGAACTGAAAATACTATAATCCCACCTTCCCAATGATCCCTGAACCATGTTTGAGATATAACAGCTGTGACATAGTTATGCTTAATATCCTAACAATTTCTTTAACTTTTCTTTGGTCTTTTTTTTCATATAACCCCCCCCCCTCCCCTCCTCTCCTTTTTTTTTTTTTTTTTTACTCCACCATTTTGTTTATTGATTGTGAAATGCCAAAAGACAAAGAATGTGTGAAAAACAAGAAAATGAAGGGTGTGGTACCAGGGAGGGGAGGAGGGTTATGTAAAATCAACATTTCTATCTGATTCCACAAGTGTTTCTATTCAGCAAATTTCTAAACTGACCAACCAGAATTGGCTACGTCAGTATGGTTCCAGTGTAACGAATACTTAGAAATTCTACCAATCAGCCGTCCTTTGATAACCATGGAAACCTGACTCTAGAGTCATGGGTTGTTATTACTATTTCAGTTAAGGTCACTCAAACATAATCCAATCTTGGACAGCTCAATTTTTTTTGTTAGGCTTTCGAGATTTTCTAATGGAATTTTTTTTTCTTCTTTAATTTTGTTCTTAGCTAATGCTTTTACAATTAAAAAAAAAAAAAAAGATTAACAAACAAAAAGTTTTAATAAAATTAGTAAGTAGACTTGTAATTATTAAAATGTTTACTCAGTAATATTTACAGAAAGAATCGAAATATTATTAAAAAAAAACTATCCAAAAAATCATGTATTAATTTTAAAATGAAGATAAATAATCATAACAAAAATCTCAAAAGGAAAGAGATATTTAAAAAAGACCATTACAAATAAGAAAATAATTAAGCAGCATTAAACGAGTCTGTCTTAATTTGTTATCAATATATAGAATATACTCGTAATCAATTAAAAAATAGACGGGGGGGGGGGGCAAGCAATAAAAAAGTATAAAGAGTGTTATAATTAAAGAATAGTAAATGAGTAATAGTCATAATAAAAACAGCCATATTCACAGGGATAAATAAGGGGAGGGGTGTAAAATGATTTAGCAATATTCATTATATTATTTTTCAATAAACAAAACTCGATTTATCAATAAGCCACTCTTTTTTCATTATAAGTCAGTTTCATTCCTTTCTAAAAATGAGGATAATAAAAGATAAACTTTTCTAACATAAATTTTCATATCCTAAAAACATCATACTAACATTGATTCAAAAGTACAGAACAAAGACCACCCAGCATCGCTCCAGTTGGAGCAATAAAGATGACACTCATTACGGCAGTAAAGTTTTGGTTTATCAAATAATTGGATGATGAATTGGCTGTGGGTCATCTACCTAAAAAATTTCAGTTAAAATTTGAAACCTGTGACATGAAAATGACAAGTAGTTATGCTAACCATGCACAAAAACTTGCTACCCAAAATGTGCATACAGATCAACATCTTTTTTGACATTTATTTAGTGTAGAAGAATCCTTATGAGTTTATTCTAGGACGTGTAGTCACATCATTCCAGTAAACTTCCTCATATCATCCATCCATCTCATAAGTGATTTCTTTTTAGCTTTTTTAAATATCTCAAGATCCTATTTAAAATTAATAATGTTTATCAAATGTCATTTATATAATAACTATTTCTTGCTCAGTTTTACTTCAGCCTCTATTCTTCCAATGAATTTGATTTCTCAATATAAATCTAACGCATATCTTTCTCTAATTCATTGCAGTCCATAGTATGAATTTCTCTTCTATTTGGGGTTTTCATTTTGGCCTCATATAGTCAAAATCATTCATTAAAATGTTCTTCATATGCACATTTCCTTTTAATTAATTTAATTTTATGTATAAGTATCAAACTTTCTGCATACACACTTTGATACTATACATCTTAGATAAATAACATTAATGATTATTACTGTTTATTAGGCTAAAGGTTATCACATCTTTCCTATTTCTTTTTAATGTTATTTTTGCCTAAAACACACAATTCAAATTTAATTCTACAGTTGATTTCATTTATTGTTTTATCTGTAATTTAATGAAAGTTAATTTCTAATTCATTACTACTATTGTTTAATTTCTTTTTTAAAACATTAAAACTTCAACCTTTTTTAGTACTTATCCTTAATCTATTTTATTGTTGACAATTAGTAGTTCTTCTAACATTCCTGTAGCTCTAAATCAATATTTTTAGAAGAACTACCAGTAACTGTAAAATCTAAATGATTACAAACATCTCTACTTATTTTATTCTCTTTATGGTCTATTTTAAGTGATAAAATATTTACATTAACATATCACTATCAACTAATGTCCATTAGATATTTAAACTTAGAGATTGTTCTAGAGTAGAATGATATAATCATATATGCTTTGTTTTACAATATTCTATAAAATACCTTCCTGCAAATCACTATTATAAGTTTGGGGAAGATAGAATCACCCAGATAGAATCCTTTACCAATGTTAATCAGAGCTTAATCATATAGTTGAGTCACTACTGTTGCACTCTGATAAATATTTTTCAAATTTTGACATCATGGTTCATGTCATGATGTTCTAAAACTTTAATCACAATAGAAATAATTAGTGTCAAATGATTTTTTGTGATCTACAAATTCAATGCACACTGATTACCCATGTTCAATGATTCTTTGTATAACTTATCTTAATACATAGCAACAACCCATAGTACACCTGGGTCTCTTTTTACGTGAACTTATTTAACACAATTTTGAAGTTACGCGATTCGTGTTTCACCGAAAGTCGAACTCCGATAATGCGCTATTACTTTAAATAATAAATTTCGCGCACTTACATCTTAGTAATTTCAATATTTTCAGTGCTTTATAATAGTAAGATTTTATGCAATAATGAAATTAAAATCATGATTTCCACATTTTATGTATACACACATTAAATTTTACAAGATTATAATGTAACTTTGTTCAAACATTATGCGTGTTAATTTTGCATTTTAAATCACATTCCGTTTTTACTTTTTAAAAAAAGAACATAATCAATTATTAATCATTTAGTGTCCACAAGTTTATATTTAAAAGGTCAGTAATAGCAGTGGGCACAATTAAATTTGACAATTAAAAATTAAAATCTGATTTTTAATTGTAATTAACAATTTAAAAATTACTAATGGCGACTTGAAATTAATGTGATGTGAAATTTGATTTTTAAACGGAATTGAAAATTAAAGACAAAAATAAGAATTTAATTTTTAGTTGTTAGTTTCATAAACAATTAATAAAATCATCGTCTCAAAGATTAATTACTAATTACGTTGTCACCAGAAAACCATTGACACAACATGAGTGTGAAGTTGGCGCTAGTTGTTTGCAAACGAACATGTTTTTCGGCAAATAGCTAAAATAATTAAAACATGTATAAAAAAATATAAATTACTGTACTGTAAATTATGCATAAAAATATATTGTTTTGAATAAAATTAAATATAGTTAAAAAAAGTTTGTCTTGTATCAATTTTTTTTAAATTTGAAATTTTTTATTAGTCATATTTTATTTCCTTATTTTTTTTTTTGCGCGCAAATTTTAAAGTAATTTTACATTGGTGCTTTGCTTTTACACGAATTTTGAAAATTCACAGACCGCATCCCCCCTTTTCCAATGTAAGTTACTTCTATTTTTGCGTGATTTCGTTTGCGCGTTTTCTGAGGAACCTATCTATCGTGTAAAACGAGACCCAGGTGTACTCTAATTAGTTTTAGTGCTAGATAATTAGTACAATTTCTTCACAAATTTTATGAGGTCATTCCAATATTTACTAACTATATCACCTTTCTTATTGCTAAAGTAATTTGCTTCCAATATCAGGATTATATTCGATATCTTTAATATATTTTTATCCTTTGATATATCAATTTTTTAAAACCAGAATTAAATCTCTCTTTTAGCATTTTACAAATTTTCACATACTTCCTAACTGGTCTTCATGTAGACATTTCTATGTCTATTTACTATTTGAAACTTAAAAAAAAAAAATTATAATGAATATTATATTTTTCTGGAAATTGCCCATGCTTGTGACTTTATTTCTGCTTCCATATCTAAATTTAGCAACTGCACTTTTACCTTTCTAATGTCCCCATGAAAATTTTACAATATTGTTTGATCTATTCAAAGGTCTTTCATTTCTTCATCAGAATAGGAACTTGATGGAGTAAAGTATAAATCTGAATTATATACACTTTATATCCTCCATTAAACTGAATAAATTAATATTCCTACCTTACACATATAAATAGTGAGCAAGTCAATTAACAAGAATTTATATTCTTTAATGTGAAATCACCAAATAATTATATTATATATAAAATTAGAATATGCATAAAACTATGCCGATATTAAATATCGGCAAATATCACATCACCTAACACTAAATTTTGCAACAGCACTACATGGTTTTTAAAAAGTTCCTTTGGAACTTTGGAATGGCTAGGCAGGGCTGCAACAAAATTTAATATTAAGTGACTGCTGGTAAAATTAATGTTGGGTGGCACATTTATTATGTGTGCATATTTACAAGGACTACAGTTTTTACAGTATAGTAAGACAATGATTATTTGAAACTGAACTGTGAAATATATGAACCTCGGCCATTGCACATCCATAAACAAAACTGCATTATTTATTCTTAGTATAATGCTTATTATATTGAAATATATTACTGCTGCCTCTTATTGTATTCATTTTGATTATTTATTCAACAAGGCAATATGAATTTATCTTGATTATCAAAGTATTGTATAATGTTTACTTAAGATTTCATTATAATTATTAATAAACTTAAACTACAAAATGGCACATCTTTCTGTTTCAGTAAACATAATTGACATAGTAAAAAGCATACTATCTGAAACTTTATAAAATATATTGAAATGTTTAAAACAACTGACACCCTGACAGTAATAAATTAGTAATTACTAATAAGTATGTGCTTTGTTGCTTAATGTGTTAAATAAGGGACTCTTTTTTCAAATTATTCCATTACACTCATCTAAAAATTATAAATCTTTTTATGCTTAAAAAAATTATATAATTTAATAATAAATTTCTAAATAAATCTTTAGCAATCATTTATTTTGAAATAACTATATTTCCAATTATCTCATTGAATACGTTGTTAAATTACTATTGTTTAAATTTCAGAGATGAGAAAAACATCATTTCTTCTAAATATTTTGTTACTCTTTACTAATTATTTCCAAAGACTTTTATTTTTTTTTAAAATTCTCTTTTGTAGTAATAATCAGCCATTAAGCTAATAAGCACATGCACTTTGTAGGTTTTTAACTATAAATGAATACACTCTCTTCCAAACACAAGATGAAGTATTTGTGAAAAGATAGAATGAATCCATCTATCCTTTCAACCTAAACGTTTATGTATGGGCAAATCTTAAGCATTTGGGAATGAGAGTGTGAAGAAATATCACAATTCCCTTTTATGTAAAATATTTCTGCAGTGTAATTTCCACTACACTACTTTCATGCAAAGTAGGGTTTGGTTTCTATCCATCTTTAACACTTTGTGGAGGGATGTAATTATAAATGTATATCCAAAGATATATGAAAAAGATGTATGGTACTCAAGACGCTTATTTCATGTTGAAACATCATTTATCAATTGATCCAGATCACAATCTCTTACACATATCTTTATCATTGTGCACCTTGAGAATCATACATTTTTTTCATATGTTTTTGGTCATATGTTTATGATTACATCTTTCCACAAAGTATTAAAAGCAGACAGGAAACAGTCCCTATCTTGCATGAGAGTGGTGTAATGAAAATTACACTACAGAAATATTATTCATTAGTGGGTAATCTCTAGTCTAATGAATGACTAATAAAAATTATTAATATACTTCCATTAGATGGTCAAAGTCGAAGTTATGAGGACAGTAAAAATCTGAAACTTTTCAATTTAACTGCAGTAATTGGTTAAAGATATATGTAAGAGATTGTGACCTTGGTCAACTGATGAGTGCTGGTTTAGCACAAAATGTGCACTTTGGCTATCATACATCTTTTTCATGTCTTTGGTCATATGTTTATGATTACACCCCTTCACAAGGTGTTAAAAACAGATAAACCCCAGTCCCTATCTTGCATGAGAGTAGTGTAGTGAAAATTACACTATAGAAATATTATTCATTAGTGGATAATCTCTAGTCTAATGAATGACTAATAAAAATTGATATACCCTTTTATGTAAATTGGAAATTCTCAGATATTTTTGATTATCTAATTATATGATACTCTAGTGATAACTGAAAGCCAAGACTACTTGCATTAATGATTAAATGCAAGATTTTTAATATCTTAATATTCATTCCTAAGCAGAAATAATTATCAAATACAAATTGTATCTGTCATTGGCTAGGAGATATAAAATACATTTACACAATAGAACAAATTGCCTATTAAATTCTATCAATGCTAATCTAAAAAAATTGTATAAACAAAATATGAAATGTTTGGAATGATGAACAATATATATCAATAATCTATTTTATTATAAAACAACAAATAAATATTTTTTTATATAGCAGTTATTAAAGTTTATGATGTTGCTCAAAATGTAAGATGTTAGATTAAAAAACACATTCTTGCCTGCTATATATGTAAGTTCTCAGCAGTTTCCTGCCCTGAGCAGGTAATTTAACATGTATATAACATAAAACATTAAAGTATTCTGATTTTAACACTGTTTAACTCTTCTATTTCTCATAAAATTTTGCCAGTGTCATTACTGTGCTTTTTTTGTTTTGCCTGTGGATTTCCTATAGGCATTTGTTTTATTGAAAATTAATGACTGATTACAGAATTTTTTCTTACAGACTTCAATATTTTAGTCTTAGAATTTTTTAATAGAAAAAATCTATAATACTGTGTATCCTAAAATAAATTTAAGCCATAATCATTTATTTTGGTCAGTATAAAAATATATATATTTATTAATGATTTAATGTTATATATATATATAAGACAAAGTGAAAAAAGTCCAAATTGTTTTATTATTTTAAAATAATTAAAGGGGATTTGAATCCAGACTTTCAAGCTCCCTTCAGTTATCCACTCCATCTTATACAACAGGTACACATAACCACATACATGTGATGAAATAAATGATCTCCAATATACGTCTTTCATACAGAACCAGCACTCATCAGTTGGTCCAAATCATCATCTTCCACAAATATATATAATCAGTGCTCAGTTTATATTAAGATAGAAAATCTTCAAACTCTAATGGACAAGCTTCAATCTTCTCTTCTTCAACTCTTCCACCAACCACATCACTGAAAATCTTATGATGGCATGCTCAAAGCCCTTAATGGCCAATTTTTTTTGTCATACCCATGTTGACATCATCATGCCATCATCAGATTTTCAATGATATGGATGGCTGAAGAGTTGGAGAGTGGATAAGATTGAAGCTCGTCTATTAAAGTTTGAAGATTGGCTATCTTAATATAAATCAAGCACTGATTATTATATGTTGTGGGGGAGATGATGATCTGGACCAACTGGTTCAGCATGAAATACGTATGTATATGGTCAAATGCATAGGTTATATAAGATGAAGTGGCTGAAGGGAGCTTGAAAAGTCTGGATTCAAATCACCTCTAATTACATCTAGTATTTAAAATATTTCCAAAATGATAAATAACTGTTTTATTAAAGAGACAATATTTTTAAATGCTTTCATTTTTAACTATTCATAATTTTCTTCTTTAATTTGTGTGGGGAAATTTGCGACCATATACACACACAAAATATTATTATTTCTAAAGATATGTAAAATAAAAATATATAGTGAAAAAAAAATTAATTTTTTAAAGAAATATATTAAACAGATATAAGAACACTGAATAACTGCAGATATATAAACAATAAATATTTACAAACTTCTGGCAGAAAGTAAATCAGATAAAAGATTAAATATCACACAAAAAATAACTGGTTTGTTAAATAAATTTTAAATTGCGTTTTTTATATGAATTAATTTATTTACATGAAATCTGTTCCTTACAATATGTCAATCTTAGAATCATTAAGGTTGTATTAAACTTGCTTAATATTAATTATAACATTGCTATTGTTAAAATTCAAGACAAAAAAAGAAGGCAAGTCTTTACACATTTTATCATTACTTCATTGTTTGAATTTAATATTTTTATTGTAGAATTATAAATATACATGTTCTGTGGTTTAGCATAATAGAAAAGTTGAGGAATATAAAAGATAAGATTTCCTGAATTGATTCCCAGCTGAGGATTGTATACTCAACCTATCACTTTGGTGCTTGAACATCACATTAGCTCCTAAACAACACAATTTTTTTTAATGTTTTTGATTACTAGAAAAAAAAATGTAGATGCTACAATCAACATTACATCTATATATAAGATAAGTTGGTCATTTGATGGATGAATGTATCATTTAATAAAGTATAAATTACAAGCTAAAAATGACATTAATTAAAAAAAAATGATTACAATATTTGTAAAAACTGTATATAAAATAACTTCTTATATAAAACAAATAGAAATTATTTATATGTTGGTGCGTTTTAAAATTTAGACATCAGGTCTAAATACTTTTGCTCAGAATGTTTTTATATTAATAATAATAAATTTTTTCATTTTGCACTCGTGAAAATAAATATTTTTAATACAAAATATTTAACTGATAATCAAAACATTTAATAAAAATCGAAAATAATAGTTAACGTTAGAATTAAATTACATTTATAGATAACACACAAACCAAATAAATATTATATACAAATAGGAAAAAAAAAGATTTATGGCATCATAAAGCAGTAAGCTTAGTAATTTCCTCAAAAATACAAGATGAAACTTGTATGTTATAAACTATATATGATAGTTATTTTAAGTATTGTTTCACAACTAGCAGTTTTGAAGAATGTGTTTTATTTTCTTGTAACATTCCAAATTTTGCAGAATATTTATAATAAATACCTTGGGAAACATCCAAACCAGTGCAAAATCTAAAAATTAGTGAATTATTATCTTTCTTACTACTGTTATCATACTTTATTTTTTTTAATTTCTTTGCGCATGTTCTTCACTTGGAGAGTTGTCTGGCAGAAAATACTAGTCTTACCAGTCTCTTGAACTATACATTATTTCTATTCTATTATGATTAATCCAGCTTTTCTTATATTCATTTTTTCAAAAGTAAATTTAAAGATTTGGTCACTCCAAATTACATGCTCACAGTATGTTATTTTTTCTGACTGTATTTGCATGTAATTTGTATAAAGTTGTGTGATTAAACCAATATCACATTTCATTTGTTTACATTTTATTTATTTTTTTACAAATTTGAGTCTCACATTCAAATAAAAAGTCAAAGTTATCACTTTAATATTCCGAGTCCTAGCTTTGCATCCAGCTTATCTTATACAGCCTCTGATTTATTTTTCCTTGCTGTCTATGAGAAGTTAATGACTTAGTAATATATTTTTTCTTAATACAAGGACTGCAAGTAATTAGTTGACTCTCCTTTTATATACATTTTTTAATTTTCCAAATTTCAATTGAAAGACTTATTTCATCAATAAGTTTAATGAATATATATTTGTCTTTGAAAAACATGACTAAAAAAATAATTCTACTTCTTGATATATTACATAGCCTATATTTTAATTAATCCCTTTGTTCAAAATTTATATTTCAGTCCTTTTCCAAACATTGTATGAAAAATTATAACCATATTTATATAATTTGATATAGAAATAAAATTTAAAGCAACTTTAAGAAATGTTTTTTTTTTATCTCAGATTTACTTTTAAATGTGTAGAAAAAAAAATATTGATTTAAAATAACCAAATTTTTGAAATTTCAATTTCATATTCCTAAATATAACTATGCTAAATATATATATATTCTCAGACTGCAAATATTTAAAAAGAATCTCATGACCACATTATTTAACTCCAATAATGATTGTTAATTTATTAAAAGGAAATGTATCATCCCTTTAAATAATGTGAACTGAATAATTATGGTCCACCATTTGTGGACATATGTAACAAAACACTGAAAACAACAAACAAAAAAATTCAGAGAAAGTGTTATTTGATACTTACATTTTTTCACAATGATAAATGGATTTAGATTAAATTTTGGGCCTTAATGTTTATATGCATGTCTATTATATATTGTAACGGAATATATGCCGTTACATTATTTTAAAATGAAAATAAAAAGATCGTAAATAAAATTTGATTTATTAAAAAGAAAAAAAAACTTAAAAAACTGAAAATTAAAAGTTGTTTAATATATATATAGATCGCATGATGGACAACTTTAAAAACTTTTAAAAAATAAAAATATTTGAAAGTAATTTTTTTTTTTGTAAAAAGTAAAGATATAAAGATTGATATTTTAAAAATAGAAATAATGTTGATTTCTATAGTCTTAGAAAATGGAAATGATTGTCTTATTAATTAAATGATTGTTCAAAAGCAAACTACCTCGTGAGGCATGTAAAATAATTTTTTTTTTTTTTTGACTTACGTATCTGCCTACTTTATAAATTCTTCTAGGTTCAAATGCCTAGATGGCGCCCCGTAGTGCAGTTTACGTAAGTCCCTTTCTCCGGATCGTTACAATATATACATCAAAATCTAATGTTTAATATGCAATTCCTAGTTCAGGAAGAACTAATAAATAATTGGCACTAAAAAATCATTTCTCATTGCAATTTCATTTAATTCTACTCAAATGACATTATATAATAGAATGAAGCTGGTGATTTATAACATCTAATATTCTTAATGATTGTCATAGATTGATTGGATTTCTAATGACTTAACATATCTACAAAATCAAATCTCAATATTCAAATAATAAACAACAATTTTCTTCTATTTGTTACTTATTTTATTGTATATTGCAATTAGATTCATTATCCAAACTATTAGCCACTATTAAATAGAGATTTGGGCCTGAAAAAAATTTTCAGATAATAATAATAATAGGGAATAAAAATAAGAATAGATATAAAAAATAGAAAAAGGAACCAATAGGTATAAGTAGAAGTTCTGAAGAAGATTGCTGAGACAATCAAAACCATCAATAGTGTGTTATAAGTATAAGAAGCATTGTAAAAATAATAAAAAAATAAATGTTACTAATATTATATATGGATTTGGTAATGCAGTAAGAAAGATAGTTGTGATACTTCATAAAGAAGATAAAGAATACTGGAATTAGAATTGGATAAGAATAAAAAACATTGATATATATATATGAGTGGATACATGGAGCATATAAGGAACATCGAGAATTTAATAAACTATGCTAAAGAAAAGGAAAGTAAAAAAACATTGGAATATTTAAATGAAAGATGGAAATTGATTATAAAATTAAATAATATTAATAACAGTATAAAATTTTTAAAAGAATGTAGAAGATTGGATATAATACCAAAATTCATAAGGATTAATAGTTATGGAAAAATTATAAGAAACAAAATCAAGTTTATAGAAAAAAATAGAATAGAGAATATTAAAAGTATTTATTAATAATAGTTATAGTATAAAACAAAGATTATATAGAGATATTTTAAATATTAACAATACTAATAAGGAAAATAACAAGGGAGAAAGAAAATTTTTTTAGAGAATTATGTAGAATAAAAAAGATACTGATAAAGAAGAATACAGAAGATAAACATAATAAGAAAAATAAAAAAGCTAAAAGAAGAAAAAAAAAATTATAAAGATAAAATTTATAATATGACAAATTTAGAATTAACAGAAAAAGAAAAGGAAATTATAAGAGATTAAAAATAAATGGTAATAATGGTATAATAGAATTGAGAACGTTAAAAGAGAAAATAGCACAAAAGTATGTGTAAGAAAATTACAAACTCTATTATTATCAGAATATAGATAGTAATAAAATTATTAGTAATAAAGATAAAGTATGGATGGAAGAGTTTAATAATGAAATAGTCAATATGATTTATAGAATAAAGAAGAAAGATAAAAATAAAGGAATAAATAAAAATTATGGTATTGTTAAAATAAAGGATATTAAAGAAATAAAGAATAAATATAAGCATAAAATACTTTTTTAGAAAATCAGGTAAAGGGAATAAATTGGTAATGATAAATAAAGAGGATTATATAGAAAAAATGAATAATACGTTGAAGGATTTGGAAGAATTAAAAAATATATTAAATTATTGAATATAAGAGCATATATAATAATAAAAGACATAAAAAGAGAATAATTGATTATAATACATTTGACTATTTAGGGGTTAAAGATTGTACAGGAGTTAAATTTATGGAGCACCTAAAATTTTTAAGGTATACAGTTAAGATCAGTTATTAATGGTAATAGTTCACATTATGATAAAGTATCTAAATAGTTGGCAAATAAGGTATTAAAGACATATATTAATATTACCTGTAAGTCATATATAAAAATAATAAAATTTTAATAAATGAAATTAAAAATGTAATAAATAAATATAATTTAACAATGACTAAAATGGTCATTGTATCAATGTATACAAATATTAATGTGGAGAAAGCAATAAATATAGCAATTAATAGATATAAAAAAGGTAACAATAAAGAAAGAAATATACCTATAAAACAATTAAAGAAGATGTTTCAATTTAATGATAGGTTTTATAAACAAAAAGGTTTACTAATAAAAGGAACATTAAGTGGAATATTGAGTAATATGTATATGGAAGAATTTTACAAGTTAATTTTAGTGAATAATAATGCTCCAACCTTTATTAAAAGATATGTAGATGATTATTTATTGATATTTAATAAAATACAAGATAGATATATTTATAGAGGATATTAATAGGATGGATAAAAATATTAAATTTACTGGCATATTTAGATATAAAGTTGATTCAGTCAAATGAAGAAGGTAAAGGTAGCATTGAAACATCAATTTGTAAGAAAAGTAATATAGATAATAATATAATTATTTGGCACTCAAATACAAATACAAAATAAATACAATATATTCTAGAATTCACAGAGCACTAAATTATTGTTCAAGTAAAGAAGATTATGTTAAACAAATAAATTTAATAAAAGAAGAATTTATAAATAATGATTATCCAAATAAATTTATAAATGATAATATTAAGTTAAAAGAAAATAAAGAAAAAAAAAGTAGTCATAATAATATAAATAAAATTAATTATATAAGTATAAAGACAGGAAATAACTATGTAGTTAAGAATTTAAATAAAGTTATAGGTAAAATTAATAAAAAATTTAATAATATAATAAAGGTTAGAATAGGTAATAAAAAGAAAAAAAATATGATTAGTATTTTAGAGAATAAGTATATTAGTGATTATATAATAAAAATTCAGATAATGAAATAAACGGAATATATGAAATTAATTATAAAAAATTTCAAATTAATAATATAAAAGTAAATCATGTGGAAGAAACAAAGGATTCAATATACAGAAAATTATTACAACATAAATATGATAAAAATTTGCCAATATATCTTAATACATTAGAAACAGGGCATGAGTGTGGAAAGGATTGTATAAAGATGATACAATTTTCAAATAATAAAATGGATAGAAAAAAGGTTATTCATATTAGTAACATTAAGCCAATATTAAATAGAGATTTGGGCCTGAAAATTTTTTTAGCATCATCATCATCATAATAACAACAACAACAACAGACAACAACAACAATAACAACAACAATAATAATAATAATAATAATAATAATAATAATAATAAAAAGGCATCAACATGGAAATGCGCCAGTAAATAATACAGAATTCACTCCTCAACTGGCAAATGAATCAACTACAATATGCTATCAAAATCCAATTAATGACGATGTAACAGACGGTCTAAACATCACCAGAGAACAATCAGTAAATGAAGAAAGTGAATCAATTTTACCCGAAAATCAATCACTGAATGACGAGGATAAATCAGTGTTACAAGAAAATAGTTCATCTCAACAAGAAATATTAAAAAGTGATTGCCAAAATCACAAACAATCCAAAACACCCCTTAACAAAACTTCTCAAGATGTGATAGACTATCTAGTGCCTTGCTTGCCACCTACAGACATGAAAATAAATGTCACTGCCAACTGAAAACCAGGCAGACCGCGAGACAAACGAAGCAGAAAAAGGCAGCAATGCCTATTGATCTCAGTGAAGATATGCCCCAGACATTAGATCATAAAAAAAAAAAGAAAAGCAAATATGAGTTCAACGGATACCGAGTTTGAATACACTTCAGATGAAGACCTTAGCACCAATAAAAAAGTAAATGTGCAAAAATTGTCACAGGAGGGAGGAAGTAGAACCTCCAGACATAAAAATTCTGTCATAATTTGTACAACTTATTTAAACTATATAAAATTACAATCTATCGACTGCAACAGGTGTGTTCTGTTTTTGTTGAGTGAAAGTGTAATGAAAATAAAAATAGCGTCATTAAACATCCGTGGATTAAACTCACCGGGAAAAAACTATCAATTAGTAAAATGGCTTGAAATTATACAGCCTTATTTGCTAGGGCTACTTGAAACAAAAATTTATAATAAATCTCAGATTAATCCATCTAATTATCTTAATAATCAAAGATACTCAGCATTCTCCCAAGCATCATTCTCACCCTCAGCAGGAACAGGAGTAGTAGTAATGAAAACCTGCCCTTTCTATTCATTCAAAATAATATATATAGATGCACACATATTAATTATAACCTTATATGATAAAACGGTTACATTGAATGTAGCATTTGTCTATTTACCTACAAATCATACAGCAATTAATAAAGTCATTCAAATTATAAATTCCAAAATAGCATCCTCATCACATCCATTAATTTTACTTGGTGATTTCAACATGTCATACAATGGGTTTATCACAAAATGGTTGCACTTGGGGAAGGCTATCTCCCACAGAATTCAGTAACATTTAATAATGGCAGGTTTTCATCATTAATTGACCTGGTCTTCTACTCACCAGTGTTACATCACATGATCAGCCTAACAATAAAAAACTCATCATTATCAGATCATTCTGCAATTATTGTTTCACTAAAGAATGATTTTACACACAGATCAATAACATCTATTGGAAACACAATTAGAGTGCTCCTTCTATGTCGAACCCCAGAATATTTATTCTCAGAAATATATATATATCTCTTCAAACTTCAAGACATTGAAATGGATCCAGTGCAAACATGGATTGCCTTTGTTAACATTATTTCATATACAATTGATGTCATAACAAAGGCTACCCCAGCCCCCTCAAGGCTTCTAGCTCTTGTAGATGAAACACAAAAGAATCACAAACAGTACTACAAATAAACAAGGCTGCTCAAATGTGATTGCTCTGAAGAAACGTTATCAATCAGTTTCTGAAGAACTTAAGAGAATATCTGGCAATTAAAAAAAGAAAACTCTTTTTGACACACACACACACATGGCCAGACACTATATTCGCTGGGCACTGGGACAAAAGCCATCAACTTGCATACCGACAGCAATTAAAATACAAGAAGATATAATTTCTGGTTACAACATGTTGCTACCTCTGTACACACATTTCAAATCCAAACTTCAAGAGAAGAAAAAATTCAATCCTGCACCATTTTTTCTCGGTGAGCCAGAAGAAGATACAGTATTTACTCCCAAAGACTTTATTCAAAAATTAGCATCAACACCAAACTCCAGTCACCCAGGAATGCATGGTATACCTTGCTTTGTATTCAAGCATTTAGAAAAATTTACTGCACAGTATCTATGTAATCTAGCAAACTTTCTAACAAAAAAAGTCCATCATATACATGGATTATACCCTATTTTACTAGTACCATTTATCAAAACACATGGAAAAATAACCACACTAAACAATCTAAGGCCCATATCAATGAGCCCTCTGGGTATCAAACTGCTGGAGTCAATCATTAAAGACAAAATAGAACCCTATATTATACCTACATTATCTAAAATGCAGTTTGCTAAGAAAGGTTCATCTACAATGCAAGCAGCCTTTCTATTCGAAACAGTTATTGACTCTGTCAGAAATAATAAAAAATATAGTCCAGTCGTAATCCAACTGGATATAAAATCAGCATTTGATATAGTTTCAATTGAACTTCTTGTTGAAGCATTAGCAGACACAACAATACCAAGATCCTTAATATATTTAATCACCAATCTTCTATTAAGTAGAGAAATACATATTACACTTAATGGTAAGAATTCCCCCTCTTTCGTACCTTACTGTTCAATTCCACAAGGTTCACCACTAAGTGCTCTTTTTTTTTACTTTCTATATCAATCCCTTACTGAATATGATAGAAAAAGAATTATCAGGCATATACATACCTGGTCTGAAAGCAAACATCTCCTGTATTGCCTACATGGATGATGTCTCAATTTTTTTAACTTCTAAAAAACAGATCCCAACTCTATTGAAAATTCTTAATTCATACACTAACAAATACAAGCTGGAGTTTAACATGGATAAATCTTCTGCGTGGTCAATATATACAGGACAAATTCACACACAACATTTTAAAGGAAAACCCAGCTCTTTTGTGGGATTCCCCTTCTATTTGAGCAACCTAGAAATGCATCGACAAATACAAGACAAAATTAAAAATAAAATAGAAAACATAATTGATTCACGTTCAAAATCTTACCTTTCATTGTATTCAAAAGTATCCCTGTTTAATCTATTAATTATGACTCGAATCAAATACTATTCTCCAATAATACTATACACTAAATCTTTTACTAATAAAATAAACTCATTATGTAGAAAGTTGCTGTGGGGAAAAAAGATTGTTTCAATTTCACTAAAACGTATTCAAGCTCCTCTAATACAAAATGGTTCAGGACTACATTCAATACATATTTTTAACATTCAAAAGACATTAAATCTTATTTCTGCATGTTCTTATTTATTTCCATACATGAAAGTGTTCTTCAAGATTACCCCAACAGATAAACCACCACCAGCCGGTGGATATTGGAAAACCTTGCTTACACTAATTCTTAACATTCCAAACATTACTTATTCACCACCTCAAGGTAAGTTTAAATATTGGGGTGTATACCAGATAACTTGCCCTCTCCTAAATGATAAAAGACCAATTTTAAACATTAACAATAGACAACTAACCCGAAAATTTAAATTCTGGTCATTAGAACCCAAATATTATGATTTTCTACTCAAATTAAATCTTGAAGCACTGCCAACATTACACTTTTGTAGATATAGAAGGCATTACATAAATACAGAAGACATATGCTGGTTATGTCATAGAGAGACTGAGACACAAGAACATTTTCTTTTTACCTGCCCACATTTGATAATATTCGCTCATCCATCCCATCATTGTGCAAACAAAGAAATTGTGACATTCAAACACTTTTACAATCATTTGTTAAGGGTAGCTACCCACATATTCGAGCAAGTACTTTTATATTATTTACATTATGGTGCACAAGATGCTCCTTCATGTACAACAATAATCCACGTAGACATCCAAACACATTCTGGAACAAGATGGAACAGCTCCGCTTAAGGGATGAAAAAATTGTATCCCAAAAGATGTACACAGCCACCTGGTCTATATTACAACAGCGCTCAAAATTATAGATGAAAAAAAGACTAATTAAGAACAGAACTAACAGCCTTACCATTGCACAAAACTAATTGGATGTATATATATATTTAAAAAAATGTAAACTCAAATTTGTAAACCACATGCATATCCTTTGTCTTTGTTGCCCCCCCCCCCTCCAATTACAATTTTCAACTTATTTATACTAACTTCAATTCATCTGCATGTGGTAAAATAGTTATAAATGTAACCTTTTTCTTGTTATATTCAATAAAGTCCTTTTGAAAGATGATAATGATGATGATGATAATAGGGATTAAAATTAAAATAAATTTAATTATATAATAATAGAAAGAAGGAATCACTATGTATGTATTATTAGAAGTATTAATAAACTTGACTGCCTTGTGTGCTGACATGACTTATTTGTTCCGCAAAATAAGTTAGACTATATATTTTTTTTAATATCATCTGGAAAAACTTTGTTGTTACAAAAATTTTTTGCTTAGTGTATGGACATAAAAAAAAAATTGGAGTAAAGAGAGATAATTTAACTAGATTTTTGGAAAGTGATTTATTATGCCATTTTAATATAAAAGAAGAAAATAATTTGTTGTTTGTGTACTGCAAGGAAACTTTAAAACTAAGTTGTACATAAGATTAGTTGGTTTTTTAGTAGGGCTGTTACTAAAGAATTTTTCCAATTTAAGTAAGAATAATTTACTTGATAAAGAAGATAATAGTTAAGGTGTATCGATCGCCATTTAAAAAAAAATAAAAAATGTTCTTCTTGTGTATAAAGGGATTTGAAGAATAGTAGAGAAAACACAAATGTAAATATAGAGTAGGGAACATGAAAAATAAGGAGTATGGATTGCATTTGTATCCCACAATGTGTATGTAATGATCAGAAAGAAATTGGGCATGCTATGGTAGAGTATACTGTATGTGATAAGGTTTATCATTTGAAATGCTTAAATAAGACTAGAAATGATATAAAAGGTGTAAATGTAATAAAAGAAATGAAAAAATGGTTTATAAGTATAGATAGTTTGAAGAGAAAGTCAGAAGAAATAGAGTAAAATGTAGTTGAAGAAGATAAAATAGAGTATGTTTTTAATGGAGTGACAAAAGATATGAATGGCAAAATAAGTAATGTAATGGAGATGGTTAGCCAAAGGATAAGGAAGATAGATGAAGAAGTAAAGGATGAAGAAGCAAAATTAAAATTATTAGAGATGAATTGTGAACAGATTAAGGAATTAATAAATAGAAATGATAAGGAAAAACTAGAAAATGAAGCCCAGAAGGTGGAAGGTCCATGACATGGATGAAGTAGAGGGAAAAAACCTATGAGACAGTACTAATAGGAGACTTGCTAATTAGAGTATGAGGAAATGTAATTGCAAAAGTAAACAGAAACAGTTGTGTAGGAATATGTTTGGCTGGAGTTAGAATTAGGGATGTTACAGATAATGTAAAGAATAAGGGAGTAGAAATGTTTGTTATGGTAGAGATAAATAATTTGTCAGAGCCATCAGAAAGAGTAATGGGTGAGTACATAGAATTGGTTATTAATTTGAGTAAACATGAAAAAAGAATAGAAATAGTTGGATTATTACCCAGATTTGACAATAGGTATATATTAGATAAATGAGAGATTGAAAAAATTATGTGAGAGAAATAATGTTATGTTTGTGGATATGTGAGATTTTTTTATTAGTAAGAAGAAATTGTATAGCAAAGATGGATTGCATTTAGCAAAACAAGAAAGTGAAGTATTAGAGAGTTTGATTTATAAGAAATATTATAAGATTTGAAATACAGGCATTCTTTTACCAGGAACTTAATTGTAAATTTAGAGGATTTGAACTCAGACTTTCAAGAAACCTTCAACTATCCACACTATCTCATACTACTGATACACATGACCACACACATGTAGAAAAGATAAATAATAATCAATACATGTATTTTGTGCAATACCAGCACTCATCAATTGGTCCAGATTATCATCTCCCACACATCATTTCTGTTATAAAGAAATTATGATCATTATTGCATACTCTCTCTTTATTATCACTTATTTTCTGTACTTTATTCATTCTCTCTTTCTCTACTAATATATAATCTATTATATGAAATATATTATTTTTAGACCATGTCTATTGTCCTTCATAAATATTTGATAAATTCCAATGCTCATATTCACTCTCTTGACAAAAATTCTTCAAAAGCTGTCTTTTCTTTTTATGCACATCATCAATTTCTTCAATATGCCCATTCATATCTTCTATAACCACTATTCCACCCCTTCCCCCTCTTTGTATATTTTTAGCCAGGCATTCATATATGCTATTCCAGTACATTATAGTTTGACTAGTGGCTATATACACTATAGCACTATCCATTCTTGTCTTCCTAAACTTATCTCAAATCACAAGAATACTTAACAGTATTTAAATATTTTTTTGAAATAACTCGTATATCACTACCCCCCCCCCTTTTTTTTTTTCTTTCCTATCTATACACCACCATACCAAGTTTTTGAATGTAGGTTTTTCTTCTTCTCTTAGATGTGTTTCCACTACTACTAATACCTCAAGCTCTTCATTTTTAATTGTTTTGTTTAATTCCAGCCACTTTTTTGGTCTCCTACCACCTTGCATATTAATATATCCAATTTTAACAATTTCTTCTTTTGTTACTACCCTTTTATAAATTCTTTTGGCTCTTTTTTCTTTTACATTTGTAAGTAACTTACCATTAATTTTATAGACCCATTTTCCACATCTACATTTATATCTAAATTAGCTAACCTTTAATTTTTTTTCTTACATCCTGTCCTTTCTTTTTTTTTTGATAATACTGCAATTTAAAACCCTACGCCTCTTTATAAGTTTCCTGAACTATAATATTTTTTAAATATAGGGGATTTGAAATTAGACTTTCAAGCAACCTTTATTTATCCACACTATCTCATACTACTGATACTCATGGCCACACACATGTAGAAAAGGTAAATAATCACCAATATAGTATTTCGTGCTGAACCAGCACTCATCATTGGTCCATATTATCATCTCTCACACACATATATAATCACTTCTCAGTTTATATTAAGATAGAAAATCTTTATACTTTAATGGACAGGCTTCAATCTACTCCAACCTCCAACTCTTCAGTCCATTAAAGTATGAAATTTGCTATCTTAATATAAACTGAGCACTGATTATATATATATGTGTGGGAGATGATAATCTGGACCAATTGATGAGTGCTGGTACTGCACAAAATACATGTATTGATTATTATTTATCTTTTCTACATGTATGTGGTCATGTGTATCAGTAGTATGAGATAGTGTGGATAGTTGAAGGTTTCTTGAAAGTCTGAGTTCAAATCCTCTAAATTTACAATTAAGTTCCTGGTAAAAGAATGCCTGTATTTCAAATCTTATAATATTTCTTATAAATCAAACTCTCTAATACTTCACTTTCTTGTTTTGCTAAATGCAATCCATCTTTGCTATACAATTTCTTCTTACTAATAAAAAAATCTCACATATCCACAAACATAACATTATTTCTCTCACATAATTTTTTCAATCTCTCATTTATCTAATATATACCTATTGTCAAATCTGGGTAATAATCCAACTATTTCTATTCTTTTTTCATGTTTACTCAAATTAATAACCAATTCTATGTACTCACCCATTACTCTTTCTGATGGCTCTGACAAATTATTTATCTCTACCATAACAAACATTTCTACTCCCTTATTCTTTACATTATCTGTAACATCCCTAATTCTAACTCCAGCCAAACATATTCCTACACAACTGTTTCTGTTTACTTTTGCAATTACATCTCCTCATACTCTAATTAGCAAGTCTCCTATTAGTACTGTCTCATAGGTTTTTTCTCTCTACTTCATCCATGTCATGGACCTTCCACCTTCTGGGCTTCGTTTTCTAGTTTTTCCTTATCATTTCTATTTATTAATTCCTTAATCTGTTCACAATTCATCTCTAATAATTTTAATTTTGCTTCTTCATCCTTTACTTCTTCATCTATCTTCCTTATCCTTTGGCTAACCATCTCCATTACATTACTTATTTTGCCATTCATATCTTTTGTCACTCCACTAAAAACATACTCTATTTTATCTTCTTCAACTACATTTTACTCTATTTCTTCTGACTTTCTCTTCAAACTATCTATATTTATAAACCATTTTTTCATTTCTTTTATTACATTTACACCTTTTATATCATTTCTAGTCTTATTTAAGCATTTCAAATGATAAACTTTATCACATACAGTATACTCTACCATAGCATGCCCAATTTCTTTCTGATCATTACATACACATTGTGGGATACAAATGCAATCCATACTCCTTATTTTTCATGTTCCCTACTCTATATTTACATTTGTGTTTTCTCTACTATTCTTCAAATCCCTTTATACACAAGAAGAACATTTTTTATTTTTTTTTAAATGGCGATCGATACACCTTAACTATTATCTTCTTTATCAAGTAAATTATTCTTACTTAAATTGGAAAAATTCTTTAGTAACAGCCCTACTAAAAAACCAACTAATCTTATGTACAACTTAGTTTTAAAGTTTCCTTGCAGTACACAAACAACAAATTATTTTCTTCTTTTATATTAAAATGGCATAATAAATCACTTTTCAAAAATCTTAATTAAGTATGTAATGGATATAGAAAATATATTAGATGTGAAGGACAGAATAATAACAAACAAGAAATCATATAGTAATGGAAATATTAGGTTTACAGAAAATGAATTGAATAAGACAGGAAAGAAATTAAAAAGTGAAAAGGCAAGAAGTTTAGATAAATGGGCAGCAGAGCTGATGATGAATTTAGGAAATAGTGCAACAATTAAATCTATTATCATATTATGGCACAGAAAAGAGAATTTCCAGATAGCTAGTCTATAACAAGAGTAAAGCTACTATTTAAAGGAAAGGATCATAGAAAGTTAAACAATTATAGACCAATAGCGTTAACATGTTATATAAAATTTACGATGGCTGGAAGGCTCGCAAAGTGAATGGAAGAAAATAATGTAGTGGAAGATATGCAAGGAGATTTTCGATCAGATAGGCATATAGGAAATAGTTTATTTGTAGTCACACAACTTATAGATATGAGAAGAAATACAGTTAGATAGATTTAGAGAAGGCATATGATAGAGTAAATAGAAATAGATTAGGGGTAAGTTTAATAAATTTGGGAATGAATGGAGTTTAGTGAATCTTATTAAAAGATTGTATGACAATAATTACTATATGTATTTTAATGGGATGGGATATCAGATGGTTGGTGAAAAAGATGGGTAATGGATGACAATTATTACCAAATAAAATTACAATTATTACCAAATAAAATAAGATATTTCAAATAAGTATATAAAAGATATTAATTTAAAATACATTAAATAAAGCAATGTTTAATGGTATTAAAAAGAGCATGAGCAATCTATAGAAAACACTCTGAGAGATCAGCCAGCTAACTCCTTAGAGTAACTATAATTAACTATACATCAATCAGCATAAAAATAAGTAAAAGTAAATAGTAGTAATACTCAAATTAATCACACATTCATCATCATGAATGACCTATCAAAATAAATCAATAATCAAACTGATGACCGTATCCGAAATGGGTCTACTGTAGACCAGGCCAACTATTGAGTCTTTGCCAGCTTGGGGCAATTATTGAAACAAATACCAACTAAGTGCTCATCCATAAAAATATATAATAATCAACACAATAATGCTGTGATAATAAAACATGCTGATCATCATCAATGATCTGGCCACTTAGTACCATTAACCTTTTAACCGCTAATTATATTATTGGTTGTATGAGTTAAAATCAAATCTTTTAATTGGCCAACTCACAAACTGAAGACAAAGCCTATTGTTAAAACATATTCGCCTATAATATTAAATTCAACTCAGATACGTTTATAAAAAGTATATTACTAATTTTTCAGGTTATGAAGAGAACGAAAGTTCTTTCAAAAATAAATTGCTATTTATTTATTCTAAAATATTCAATTTCGGCAACATAAAAGCTATAATATAAACAAAAAGGTCGACTTTTACGTTATAGAAAAGTAAATATTTCTTTTAAATATTTCTTTAATATTTTTATTAAAATCTTCAATATTTTTCGAAAATAATTTTGTTTTTTTAGTATATTTTTTAAAAAACTAGTTTAATTTCTGAAATTATATTTTTTTAATACTTAAAATTGCATTCGAAATGAAAATCTCAGCGTTTTTCTTTATTTTCTTTGATCAGGCGGTTTCTTTGTCCTTTCCAGCCAATCAGAATGTCTTTTTCAGCTGAGAGCATGCTAAGAACCAATCACAAGTAATGTTCTTTCTTTGTTTAGGTTTAAATGTGTTTTTTTTTTTTACATGTAAAATAATTCGGAAGAGGGCACCATCTTACAGAACTTTTAAAAACCTATTCAAAACCTATCAAACGAATTTTTTAGCATAAGAACTGGCAGAGTTAGAGTGACGTCAGATGTCTATGAGGAGCCTCGTAAGAGACGGTTGAAGAATTAATGTACTGGCCATTATAAACTTAATTTTAATAGACTAAACTAAAATAAAATGTCATGTATGGGCTTTAAAGAATATAATCTTAAGTGCCAACCAGGATGATCAATCATACTGGATGCCCTTTAATACTAAATACATCTCCGTTCATATAATCAGACCACTGTGCATGAATCTAGCTCAGAACACAAGCTCAAGTACTATGGTATCCAAGAGATAATGCAATAGAATTTTTAACAATTAAATACAAGTCCATCAACAATAAAAAAATGAAATTAAGGTCTCTAGAATAAGGCTAATACACACATCAATTACATCTTCTGATAATGATTAATATATATAAATAAAGCTATCACATTTGTGATTTACAAAATTAGTACTAAATTCAAGTTATTCATTGATTTACAATACCTTTTTAATTAGTTTACCTAAACACATTTATATGCACACAGATCTGCACTTTATAATATAGTAATGAACACATATTTGAATTGACATTTAATAATAAAAAAATGATTAAAACTTAGATATGTGGATACATGACATTTATTAATATATACACACACACATTCATGTGTGAAATTTCTGAACATATTTATCTTGTTACATAAAAATAATAAATGATTAAAATTTTATATATATGTGTGTGCATGTATTCACACACTGACATTTACATCATATTTTAATTTAACACAATAATAAGATTATTCAAATATACTTTCCATAATTAATTCCTTAGGTAAAATACATTATGAGTATATAAAATTCACAGATATATGTGTATACAAAAAAAAGATATAAATCAGTCGTTAATTCTCTCATTACTGTTTAAATTTTACTTTTTGTTACAAAATTAAAATCAGTTTTCAACCGGTAACTGTTTTGATTTATTAATTATCAATGTCTTTAAATTTAGATCATAGAATAGTCTATAATTAAAGACTTCAAAAATAAATAGAAATTTTTACAATTATCAGAAACATGCTAGTTTTTAAATTCAAAATTAGAATACAATATTAATTTTTTGGACCTTTTTAAATGTTTAAATTTATAATAAATTTCTGTTTTAAATCCAAAGTTATTTATTATTTTTATTCCAGAAAATGTAGAAAATATCTACAATTTTTTTTTGTCTATGTTTATTTCTACTTTTCCTTTCAACTTTATTGTTTGCCATATAACAGATCTGTTATAGTATCAATTAGGAAATATAGAATCAGTTAAAGTTAAAAATGGGATAGGACTAAGGCAAGGATGCCCTATGTTGCTTATTTTGTTTTTGCTATATTTGAGAGAAATGGAGAGCAAAAGAAAGATTACGAAGAGGGGTAGAGATACAATTAATAAGTGGCAAGGAAATATATATATATATTATGAGGTCTTTTATTTGCTGATATCTTCTTGGGCACAGAAAGTAAGGAAGATATGGAAGTTATGCTGAAGACATGCACAAGGGTTGGTAAAGAGATGCAGATTACATTTAGTGAAGGAAAATCAAAAGTAATGATAAATGTTGGGGGAAAAGAAGAGAAAGAATTTTTATTGGGGAATATAAAGTTAAATGCAGTACATATGTATAACTATTTGGAAATTGTCTTAAGTAATCAGAGAAATTGCTTGGATGAATGGTAGAAAAATTTGATAAATGAAGCAAAAAAAAAAGGAACTGAAAGAAATTAAGTGTTTTCATATAATATGCTGCAGCTAGAATTGTATGGGAATGGCAGTAGCAGGATTAACTTATAGTATTAATAAAGGGGTGTTAGAATACTTAGAAAAAGTACAAAGAGAAGTGGGAAAACATGCATTAGATGCGGATGTGTGGACAGCAAAGGAAGCAATTCAAAGAGAAATGGGATGATCAAGTTTTTATATGAAAGCAAAATGAAAATGTTCAGTAGACTGCAATTTATGGGTAACAGAATAGCCAAAATAGTTTTAATTGGGTTATGAGTAAATGACAGGCAACAACATGGGTGAGAAAGACAGTATGGTATACAAAAGATTTGGATAAAGAATTTGTGTCCGTATACTTGTACAAAAGGTGGGATAATTGTGTCAGAAGGATTGTTAAGTGTTATAGTGGCACAGAATGTGATAAAATAAATGCATTAATAAAAAATAGGGATTTGGAAAGATGGAGAAATAGTATAGAAAGTAAAATGAGTTTAAATATATATAAAAGTAAACAGAATATTGGGTGTGAGTGATTTATGATAATAGCAAGGAGAGTAGTTTACTGTTTAAGGTTTGAACAGGATCTTTAGCAACAAAGGAAATGGAAAAATATGGGAGAATTAGTCTGCATGTTATGTAAGGAAGGAATAGAAAATATTAGGCATCTGTTAATTGAATATAAATGCCTAAAAGCAGAAAGGGTGCAAATAATGAAGTTGTGGGAGAATAAATATAAACAAAGTGATTATACAGAAAGTGGGTTCTTGGGTTTTTATGCTGGGTTTGAAAAAAGATAAAGGAGGATTTAGATATAAAGACCATAGAGTTGACAAAGATTATGTTGTGGAAATGGGATGGAGTAAGATAGAGAAGAATATTGGAAAAACTTAGGGTGGGGAATGAAAAGGGAAGGTGAGGTGGCTAACAGATTTCTCTGGGCATAGTGATTCAGAGATTCCTGACTTTGACAAAAGAGAAGCCAAAGTGTATTGTATTGCATCGCATTCTGAAAAAGATTGTTGGGGCAACCAAAACTGTCAGTAGATAGTGGGTTATAATTACATGAAACGTAAACGTAATAAAGAAAGTAAATTATATTAATATTATATGTTCATTAGCTTATTACATTTAGTGGTATTGTTTTTGTGAACTCTTCTAGTGGTCATTTTGTTGTTTTAATAGAAACTCATAAATATTAATATCTTTTACTACTTTTTTATTCTATTCACTTCATTTGATTTTTTTTTTTTCAGTTCATGCAATCTTCAGAATTCATCTCTAAATAGTAATTCAAAGGGCCACAACTTCTTCATGTCAGCATCTTTCAATATCCAAGTTTATAAACTACAGAGCTTCATTTTCTAAACAACTTTTAATAAGCCTTTTTTATTTACTTCTAATATTAACTTTGTATAGATATTATTGAATCAATTTTTATAAAAAGTAGCTTTTGCTGACTTTTTTCGTTCACCTCACACATATTTCTTATTATTTAAAAACAATAAGATTTTTTTAAATCAATAAGTGAACCCTAAAATACTATATAACAGTCGTAAATAATAACAGTAGTAAATAAACCAATTACAACTCCAATACTAATAATATAATAATTGTTATTAGTCTATAATAATTATATTTTATAATAGTTTTCAGATTTCCGAAACAATAGAAATGTTATTAAAAAATACAAATTTAATTTATTGGTTTAATAAATCTTATTACTCCAATACACTTTGTAAATCTCTAAGAAAGCATTATTGTTATTACTGTTGTAAACAGAAAAAAAAGGTTTCCTGTGCCAGCCCAATTTCCCCAGTGCTAACAAGGATTAGGAAAAACAATTATCAGATTCTTTGGCGTTTATCAATTCAAACCGCATCGTCAAAAATGAATAAATATTTAATTGAACTATATAGAATGTTTATTTGCATTTTAATTTTATTAATAATAAAGTAAGAAACGTGAACAAAGTTGCTGTGAATAACGAACGCAGTGCATCAGCAGAAAATTTTTCAGGATGTGGGGGGTGGGGAGGTAAATTATTTTAAAGTACTTATGATTAGATCTCTCCCTGAAGGCAGGTCGAGTAACTAAGTAATAGAAACTATGGCTTTACAGTAACATATAATCATCGATGATTGTTTGAAGTTGCTTACCATTTTTTCATGAGCCCTTCTCTATTTTAAAAAAAACGTAATGTTTGTTATGTAAATCAAATAAAAAATGTGTAATAAAAAAATTATTTGGTACTTTAGCATTTTTCTTGCTAAGACATATTACCTTTAACATATTTTTAAAATTTTTGATACTTTCTACCATATCACTTGAAAACTAAACCAAAATAAAGTTGAATCTATGATTCTCTATTTACAAATGCAATATTAAAATTTGAACAAAATTATCATAAACTAAGGCATCCTAATTTTGCTATTTCCAAAAAAACAAAAAAAAAAAAAACAAAGAGTATAATATCAAATTTTCAAGGGCTAAAATTTTAAATTAAAAAAATGATTTACATCTTTTATTAACTAAAAAATAAAGAATGTTCTAGACTCTAGTGTCCAAAATATGGCTACAGGCTACATGTGGCTCATGGTGAGAGTTTGTGTGGCCCACCATGGACGTCTTTTTTTTTTTTCAAATAAAAAAAAATAAAATAATTTGGATCCAATGATAATTAAATATTTTAATTATATCACAAAGCTCTTAGTTAAAATGATATATAATAAACAATTAGTGATCTTGTTTATATTTTAATTAAGTTTTTAAAACACTATAACTATTTTTTAATGATATTTTTGAAATACCTGCTTTCCAATAAATTAATAAATGTTACTGTATCTATTATTTTGGATGCAGCTCTCAGATAAATATATATTTTTACTTAATGTGGCCTTTAGATTACTTAAGGCTGGATAGCGTTTATTCTAGACAAATTTGCATCTATACATGCAAATTTTTCACCAAACCATTCCAATTACAAATAATATACAATTTATTATTATTTCATTCTGTAAATTAAAATAAACTGATTTACAATCAAACAATTGATAAATAAACAAATTATCAATAAGTAGTTGAGTAAACAAACAAAAATTTATTCCAACATTTCATCTGCCAATTACTAGATAATTCTTAGTTTACAAAATATTCTACAAGCACTACTGCAGTGGTCCCCAACCCTATGCCCGCGGGCACCACGGTGCCCGCAGAACAATTTATGTGTGCCCACCGCTATCCAAACACGATAAAAAATTATTTATCTGATACAAATAAATTTAATTTTTAAAATTTCTTATAAATTATTGTATTATATTGTAATCAAATTGTAAGGCATACTATACTTTTACAGCGTAAAAATATAAACGTTAATTATATGTTAAAATTTTATTTTTGAAATAAATATTTTTTTGTACATTATGTGTATTATTAACAATATCCAACTATAAATTTACATTGAATAAATAAATGGTGCCCGCCACCGGAACGATATTATAGAATGTACTCTTAAGTGCAAAAAGGTTGGGGACCCCTGCACTACTGTAAGTAATTGCTAAATTTAATTCAGTTTAATTCAACTGTCTCTTAACATATTTTGATTGCGTAATCAATCTGCCAAAAGTGCTGCACTGTATTTGTTCAGTGCTTTCATAAAATAAAATTTGCAAATTAGAATGAATGTAATTTCAATAATTTTTTATTAATTTAATATATGAACATAAAAATAGAGTATCCATTTTTTTGTTTAGTGCAATTATCACAATAAAATAAAAATATTTTAAAATTTATCATATATGACATATCATTTATTAGATAAAACATCCTCCAAACTTATCTAAATTACCCATAGTATCATTTTCTATTGATATTATGAGGAAAAGGGTTATCAGGCATTGTTCATCTTTATGCAATACAATGGCAGTATTTGAAAACCGTATTTCTTAATTTATTTTTATTCATACAGGTGGAGCCAAAAACATCATTAAATTTTTCCACAAGTCCCATAGCAGATGTAGTAAATTAGTGAATATGTCATATTTTTATTTTAAATACTTTATTTACTGGCTATATGAACTTGCCAACGTCTATATAATACAAGTGCTTTTAAACTTGTATTTAAACATATGGTACATAAACAAATTAAGATTATGAACAAAAATAATTTTTAATAAACTGAATAATGCAGATAGCACATTATTTATATATATTCACTGGTGTGGTAGATAAGTCCATTTGAATATAATCTGACAAGAAGATAATAATAAAACTTACAGTTTTCTTTATTGTTATAAAAACATTTATTTTTCTTTCTTCTCATTACCTCATGTTATAAATAAATAAAAAAGTATTTTTTTCATTGTATTGAAATAAAATTAATAATTGTTATTTTATGATTTACAGGATATACTTCATAAATTCTCTTACACTTAATAAAATTGCTATGGTTGCTATTTTTATAATTTGAAGCCATTTCAAATGAAAGTTTAAATTTTTAACGGGTAAAAAGCAAAGAAAAAAACCCATATATGTTAGTTTTGACTTATGGAAAAGGATAGTAAAGTTATCTTTTTTTTTTTCAAGTGTCATAGCATCGGCCGGGACGCGAACCCGCAACCTGGGCAACTGCTTGTAAGGCAGTCGCGCTGACCTCTCGACCACCAATGCAAGACAGGAAAGTTATCTTTAACATTATAGTTATGCAGTGCGTATGTATTTAAAAAGTGTAAAGCTCATTTGGCAAATATCAAAAAGTCAAATATATATATATATTTAACATTTAATCAAATTGAAAGTTATACATCAAAAATAACCAATCATTAACATGTGGCTTGTCAATTGTTAATATCTTAATATGTATTTAAGATGTCACTGGTTGGAAAAATTATACTTGTTAGTTATAGTGATGCAAAATATAACTGACAGGTTAACACCACGTAAAAATTATAAAAGGCATAACAGAAAACAAAGATGGGGTTGCTTTTACTAAACACTTTAAAGTACATGACTGTTAAAATCCTTTATAATGAAATCAATATTAATTTAGTAGTTGTATCATCATCACTATTTTCAAACACTATCAATCCACTTCATGGTGAACATCTTTCCAAGTTTAATCCAGCTTCTCCAAATTCTAGCATCTCTTCTCCACATCACACCATCAAACTTCTTTAGTTATCCATCCATAAATCACATGTGGTCTCTTTCTTAATAATCTTTTGGGATACAGTTTAAGACTTTCATTGTCCATTTATTATCATCTTTTCTAGTTGTAGAACATTTCCATTCAGTCTCTTAATTTTTTCAATGATATCAGTGATACTGTTTATTCTCGCATCCTGGTATTTTGTTTTCAATCGTTTTATTATGCTATATATCTCTACTTTCTTGCTGAGTGATATAAAGCATCTGAACTGTTTTTCTGTTAAGTGTCAAGTCCATATAAAATAGTAAAATCTATCCATTAAAAACTTTCCTTTTCAAACATATAGCCATATTTCCTTTTAATATTATTTCTACCAAAAGCATTTCATTCATTATATTTCCATCTATGTTAGTAATCTGATCAAAATATTTGTAGTTGTTACTGTCTTCTAATTCATCATTATTAATCTTTATTTTCTTCTAAAAAAAAATCCATTGAACATTAATTTGGTCTTTTTAGCATTTTTCTTTAGTTCTACTGTCTTAATTTTATCTCGTAATTCTTGCAATACTTCCTGAAGGGTCTGAAACATTATTTTCAAAAACAATCACATCATCGATAAAATCTAGATGACTTAAATAATTTTCATTTACTTTCATAACTTCTCATTTTTAATCTACAAAATACTTCTTGTAAAACTGCTGTAAAAATTTTGAAATATGAAATCAAGCTGTTATACAACTTTATTAATATTAATTTTCTTAGTATCATCATGTAATCTAATCAATGGTATTGCATTTTGAGAATTATTCTTCGGAAGATTATTTAATATTTTAATCCCTCTATAAATGCTTATAGAATCAAATGCTATTTCTGAATATATAAATCCAAATCACAATGGAAACCTATATTCATTGTCCCTTTTTATATATTCTCTCGATACTTGGATGTGATCCATTGTCTAAAACCTCCTTTAAATCCATCTTATTCTTTCAGTTTGTTAAAATCCAAAATTTGTCATGGCAAAAATTTTACATAGAACTGACAAAAGATAATTTCTGTAATTTCTAAAATCTTCTTTATTACCTTTCTTAAATATCAATATTATATTGCATTCTTCCAATCATCTATTACAACTTTATCACTTAGCCATTTGACATATAACTTTGACAACATTTTTTTCTATTTATTCACCTGCTTTTTTAAGATAATGATTACAATTCCATCATTTCCTGGAGTGTTTTCCTTCTTAAATTTAATTCCATGTTTCAATTCATTTAAAATTCTGGACAATTCAGAAAATGTAGTAAATGTAAGGGATAATTTGCTTTCTTGTTCTTTAAGACTATACATAATTCATTGTAGAGGTCATTCATGATGTCAGCTCTCTTTTTTATAATACTTAGTCTTTTTTTTCTTATTGCAAAAAAGTTTCCTAGCCATACTAAGATACTGTTGACATTTTTGAGAATTATTTTCTCTTCTATAGCTTTCTTTACTAATTCACAATTATATTTTTTTTATATAATTATTAACTATTTTTTGTAGTATTTTACAAAATTCTAGATATTCAATTCTTCCCAATAAATCATTTTTATATTTTTTCATAATCCTTTTCTTCATATATTGTCTTCAATCAGTAGAACATTTACTGGTAAATTGCTATTTTTTTGATGTACCAGCTATCTTTCTTGTAGTTCTCAATAGTTTATCAGTTAAGTTGTTATTGATTTCATTCAAATGTGAACCATTTTCAAAATGCATTAACATTTTTAAAAAATTTGCAAGTTCTAATTTAAATTGATTGGAGAATTTCTGAAAACAAAGATTATCATAATGATTAGATACTGTCAATTAAAATATGCTACTGACTAGTATTCAACTAGGTCTCAATCAGAAACTTTAATATCTTTTAACATAAATGCTTTCCCTTCTAATATTATGGATAGTTTTAAATGACAGTTATAGTGTATCTACTAAAACTAAATCAATGTTGAATATAAATCCATTTACACCATCTTATTTTGAAAATTGATGTAATATTATTCATAACTTAGTTTCTGTTTGACACATCATAATGCATCTTAAATATTCTCATTTTAAAAATTCCACAGAATTAATGTTTCTTAAAACAAAAATTGGATAATTTTTAATTTAATAAAAAAAAAGTTGCAATGGAATAAATAACATTTAAGCCACAGTCTATTCAGCATTGGATGTGAATTGGTTAAGAAAGTGTTTTAAAAAGTTGATTTTCAGAATAAATAGCAAAAGTGACATTATTTCTAAAATAATTGAAGAATATCAGGATTAAAATTTATAATTAATGGCAAAATTAAAAGTGGATAATTTAAAAATTTTAATAAACAATGCATTGTTCCATATTTAATACAATTTCTTTTTTTTAAAAAAACTCCATTGACATAAACTATATGAAAAAGTTTTATAATACATTGATGAAATTATTTTCTCATGTTAGAACAATTTGAAACTCTTATATATATATATATGAATTAATTACTTGTATCATCTGGACAAATGTAAAAATATTTCAAGCGATTTTATTATGGGCATTATCAAAATATTAGGCTACAATAATTAGTATTTTTATTTTATTTTATCATAAGACTGATTAATCAACTTAAAATCCTTCACCATTTACAAATTATACTATGATACTATCTCTCTCATCAGACAAAAAAAAACTTTTAGATATATGTATGTGTAATTAGATATTTATGTGCATTTAGTTATTTGCACATAGCCGTAACTTCTAAAGCTAATAAAATTGAGTTATAACACTTAACAAATAAAAGAAGCAGACATCCCATAACATCTATAGTACGGTTGAATCATCAGAGATTACCAGATGACAGTGCATTTAAATCTCCAAACCCAGACTGGTTTCTAGCTTTGCTTTTAACAGTGGTATATGGAATTAAAAATTAAAAAAGAATGGAGTTATGTATCAGAATAACAATCATCTTTATATCTGTATTACTGTTCAATCTAAATGGCTGAAAATTCAAATTATCTCAATGTCCCCATCTGCCTTACTGATATAGAATTTAATCTATATAATTGTTCAGCAAGTTAGACTTGAGTGTAAATTTTATAGATATTTTAAAATTTAAGGCTTTAGCTAGAGTGATAAACTGGAGGTAAAAGTGCTTGCTAGATACATAGCATAATTACTTTCAACTATGAGTTGGAAACATCACTGATAAAGACATAAGAACTATCACTTATTATTTAACGTTATTGTAGATAACCCTAGAGTTGAGAATTGCTCATTTTATTATATATTGTGTAAGATAAAAAATGGATGATTTACTATTAATAAAATATGTAAATCAAATGAACCTATTGGAAATTTATTCAAATACCTCTTATAGAAAAAAAAATATTTAATCTGAATAAATCTTACTAGAGAAAATTTCTTATCTAAACAAAATTGAAAGATGATCTTCATTTTTTTAAAATAAATTATATAACATATACTAGCAACAACAAAAAAGAGAAAACAACCTTGTTATTACCTATCAATAAATAAGTATAACTGCAGCTCAGCTAACTTCTTTGTTTTCCTTAGCAGAAGTATGGGTTTACAATGAGGTGTGAAAGAGCTATTTTTAAAATCTGAAAAATTCAAAATCTGAGATAGATTGGAACAAGGAATTTCAGATTAATGTTGTTTTATATATAACATTTAATTTGTACAAATTTTAATTAAAAAGGCTCTGTGTTATTTTAACAGAAAAATATTAATTCTAAATAAAATACTTATTTGTCAGTAGTTATTAGAGATCAAAAAGAAGTTTAAAAATAATAGAGCACAATTATTTTGTGCAAAAGGAAAAAGTACTTTTCGCACTTGTCTAACAATTTTTTGCTTACATCCTAAAAGCAAAAAATTACTTTTATGCTTAATCCATTTATCTTTTTTTTGATAAATATTCTATTATTTATATAGCATAACCTACATATGTAATATTATAAAAAAACAATCCTGTATATTATCTTCTTTTTGTAAAATTATTAAATATTTGTTTCCTAATAAGCACAAGGAGAGTTGGGCAGATTGGTTATATCTTATATATATATATATACTGAAATGATATAATCATTTTACATTATTAATGCCACTCATTGTTCAACAGTAAACAGAAAGAAAGAGGGTTGGGCAGATTGGGTGTTTATTTTTTGGAGTTAAATTAAATAAGGCAAATTTCAAATGTAATAAAATAAATATTTAGGAAATAACTGACTTATAACACTAATAGATGAGCATGTGTTGTTGTATACATATATGTGCATGTATGATTATTTATATTATATCAAATATATTTTTATTATTTAAAATATTTCATTAGTTAATTTATAATATTGTTTAATAGTAATTTAAATTATTGATAAAGGTAATAATAATGTTAGTTAATATTTTAATTTTGTAAAGCAATAAGTAAAGTTTACTAATTTGTTGTCCACAGTAATATCATTTGCAAAAATAAATAACTTAAAAAACCATGCTTGGGAATTGGATAATCTGCATGTTTAAAAAATGAAAGGAAGCTCATCTGCAATTATGAAGAAAAAATAAAATGGCTATAACTAAAATATTTAAGGCAATATTTATTGTGATGGCAAGCTAAAATATCAGGATTTCTATGTAGATCTAAATCTTATTTGAATGTCATGGAAATTCTCACCTTCTACAGTCATCATCATTATCAACCATTATCAATCCACTGCAGGATGAAGGTCTCTCCAAGTTTAATCCATCTTCTCCGATCTTTAGTTTCTCTTTTCCACATCACCCCTGCACACTTTCTTATTTCATCCATCCATCTCACATGTGGTCTCTTTCTGGGTCTTTTACAATCTCTTGGAATCCAGTTTAATGGATATATTAATGGAATTACATGCAAAGTGATCAGCAGCAATAAATGTTTTAAATATACTTCAAATATTTTGATCAGAATTAAGAAGGATTCACTGTCAATAACCAGAAAATATTAGATAACTAAAGTATATAATCCAGAAAAAAATCTACTAATAATTCCAAGATTATTCATAAAAATTAAAATTTCTGTTAAAAAACATTTCTATGGTGCAGTTTTGATCATTTCAATTATATAAACTTTAATAAACTATCTTAAACATAATAACTTTTGGATCTGAAAATATTGTATTTAAATTGTTTATATAATTTTAAAATCTTTGTAATGGGTATATATATTGTAACCTTATAGGGCCACTGTAAATTGGCTATTATAAATTTAAAACTAAAAATTTTATTGGTTTTAATTTTTATAGTTAGGCAAGTATATTCATCACTGTCATTGGTTGTATAGCAAAGAATATAATCATTATAATGTTTAATAGTCTCTCATACTAATATTTATGAGAAATATATAATTTTATAAAGCATTTTTGAATGGCTTTCCAATCAGATTTTTTAAAATTGACTTCTATATTTGTATGAAGAAAGTATGTACATTCATATTTTGTTATTCTTATTAAGGAATAAAGTTATCGAATTGGATAAGTCAAAAAAAGTGCTCACACATATAAAACAAATAATTCAAAACTAAAATTATAGAATAGAATATAAATCCAACATTACAACACTAAAATATTTTAAAGTAAAGTAATTATATTTCATATTACATTTTTAATGAGGGATAAAACAAACAGCTCTTATGTATATATTTTGTGGGCATGTATGTGGAAGCAAAAGCTTATGTGTTTAGATTTTTATTTAGCAAAGATTGATTTAGTTTGTTAGAATATTTATTAAACAATAAATTATTTATTAACAGTCCAATTTAAAATTAATTAAAATAAATAATGTCTGAGAATTTTACAGTTTTGTGACTTATTTATTTTAAATAAATATTTGTAAAATAATTTAAAAACCTGAAAATAAAAATGAAGCAATTAAAGATTGAAGTTGTTTTGTTTTGTTCTTTATATTCAAACAGTGTTTCTAAAGTTTTACCGCCTTCACTCAAATCCAGAAGTAACCATGAAGACCTCTTCCAATATTTTGCAGACAAACAAAGAAATCTCTGATGCATGATGGAGAAGATTCTGTAATCCAAACATCATATAATAACTGGTGTAAAAATACTGAAGTTTGAAAATCCAGATAGACTTTACAAATTTTTATTGCATTCAGAATCTAAACAGATTCAAATGTTTAAATAGCCATTTTATTTGTCATCTACATGATGGTTGGCTAGACTAAAGTTAGGCAGTTGCCATTGCTAGGCAAATGACTTCTCAACATTCTAAGAGAAAGATGGAGAACAAATAAACCAGAAAACCATCATTAATAAATTCACTAATTCTCTATTTCAAGAAATCTCATTTATTACACATAACTATTAGTGGAAAAATGGATAAAATGACTGATGGAATGATGTCTCACAACTTCAACAATAAACTGCTGGATTTTTTTCAACTGAAAGTAATGGTAAATAGCTGATAATTGAAAAATTATATTTATTAACTTCAAAAAGGTAGTTGATATTTATATTTCCAAATTATGTTTATTTTCAAATTATTGTAAAAATAATTATTTTCTTCATTACAAGAAAAGATGCATATTCATCTCAAATTATGATTATCGGCTTTAATTATGTAAGGAAAAACTTTAAACAATAATTTATTTCAACTCAAATATCCTTCCATAAACTTGTGACTTAGAGAAATTAACCGTGACTTAAAAACTAATGAAAATTCTTTTATGGATGTTGAACTATTTGCTTTATGGGAGATGTGATCAAAATTACTGGCACCATGGCTTAAAGATCTATAATTGAATATATTAATTTTATATCTCAAATTAATGAAGTAATGAACACTAATCTTTTGGATAAAATTATAGCCTCTGTTCGAATTATTTAAATCGCTGCATGGAATAAACTATGAATTTGTATCTAGTGCTTAAGGAAATGCATTAAGTATTATCAATACTAAATATTAAATAACATTCAATGGATAATAAATTAGGAAAGCTAAATATTTAAATGTCACACCAAATAAGATAAACATCTAAGTGATAAGCAATCTTAAAATGGATTAACGTGTCGAATGTAACTTACCTTGAATCAAAAAATATAATAAATAGAATTTATTAATCTGTATGCTGTGTCTAGAAAGGATTATGATACAAGGTAAAATTATTTGTGCTTTACATCATCTGTGGGACTGTTATTTTATAAGTGCTTGTAAGTTACCAAGAACTCTGAAATATTTTGCAATTATCAATATTTCATTGGGATATTTTTTTAATCATTACAACCATTTGAGGATTATTTAATGCATTTTCTCATAATTGTTTCTTTCCTTGTTTATTATTATTATTAATGTAATAAAATTTGTCAGATATTACTATGACATGTACAGGTAATATTTTATTTAATATTATTATTTGTAATAAAATGACATAAGATTAAATATGATTTACCTTAGGTTTAGATTGTATAAACATAAGTAACTATTAAACTTATATAAAACTGCTATATTGCAATTATTGCATGTTTTATGGGGTCTTCAGTTCAACCTCAAAGCTAAAATGGAGTTAATCATTCTTATATACCTGAGTGAATCTGTAATAAATATTTTATGCATTACTCTTATATGTATTATTTTTTCATTGTTACAGAATATATAACAAGGCAGCCTAATGACCTAGTTATATTTTTTTAATAGAGTAGCACTCCTAATGTTTAAGCCTGCAATTGAATCCAGTAAAAAAATGTGAGGCAAAATAAATAAGCCCAATATGATGAAAAATGTCTAGATATACTAAGCAATGATTTGTATTGGCTTCAGCATTATTAAGTGAAGTTGACTGATAATTGATTAGTTAATGAAACAAACTAATTAAAAATGACTATAAAACATTTATCTTTTATGATGATAATTATTATCCTCCAGTATTTAAATTGAGGATTATTTTGAAATAATAAACAACCTATTCCTATTTAATGTTAATATCTTCATGACACTGTGACAACACACTTTTCATATCATGAATTCAAATTAGTTTAGACAACAAATAATAATATTTATTAGATATTTTATATAATTTTCTTATTGTTATTATTCGTTTTTATCATTTATATTGTTATAATAAAGTAATTGTAAATTTTTAATATTTCTCTTTGTCCTTATTAAAGAAACAGTCACAACATATTCATAATATAAAAGGTCTATTTGCAATATGACATATAAGATCTATTTGGATTAAATACATCATTCATGTATTAATTCTATCTGAAACATTACATATAAGATCTATTTGGATTAAATACATCATTCGTGTATTAATTCTATCTGAAACATAAAAGAATTGGGTGAAATAATGTACACAAAATCTATTTTTACACTGTCGTATCCAACACCCTTGTGCATTAATTTTCTTATTTTATAAAACCCCCGAGATAAATCATTTAAAATTTCTAGCCCTAGTTTTAAAACACAGATCGAATTACTCTTAATTAGTTCAATATATTTGCATGGATTTTTTATTATTAAATAGAGTAACATTAAAAGTATATATATTATTGAATAAACCTGAAAATTTTGTTTATTTTATTGAATGTGAATCTATTATCAAAGTAGAGATAGTTTTAGCTTATGTGGAAATATATAAACTTGTATGCATTGCAAATTAAGTTTCAGAGGGTAGTCAACTTTTTCTTCTGTACTATTGATCTCACAAAGTCTCAACCACACTTTCTCCACAATATTGCCCACCACCGAGATTGCGACCAACCGTTCCTTTCCTTTCCTTTCTTTCTTTCTCCACAATATTGCCACAGAGATGGCAACACAATTGTTCCTTTCCTTTCTTGTACGGTTTTAATATATATAATGTAGTTATTATTATGATTTAATATGTTAAATACAAGTATAGTATATATACTTAAGCTAGATGTAATTAGAGGGAATTTGAATTCAGACTTTCAATCTCCCTTCAGTCATCCGCTCCATCTTATATAACAGATACACATGACCACATACATGTCATGCTATCTGAATATAAACCGAGCACTGATTATAAATATATATGTATGTGTGGGAGAAGATTATATGAACCAACTGATGGTACTGGTTCAGCACAAAATACATATGGAGATCATTTACCTTTTTTACATGTATGTGGTCATGTGTATCGGTAATATAAGATAAAGTGGAAGACTGAAGGGTGCTTGACAGTCTGGGTGCAAATTCACTCTAATTATTTTGATTTAAGTGTATTAAGTTTACATACTGTTTAGATAAGAATATAAAATATTTATGTGATTATTTATTATTAATAATTTGAGGAGTAAATTCTTTACCATTCAAACAAATATAAATTATTAGAATTTTAAAGGAATATATACAAATAATTTTGCATAAAATATTACAGATTTGAATTTGTATTCATGAACTTAAGACAATATTGAATAAATTATTTCAGATTATTAGACAATGTGAATGTTTTAAATTTGAATGATTATTCAAATTTTATTTTATACTTCTTAAAGGAATAAATATTAAATATTTGTAATAATTTATAATCTTCTTACTAGTAATAGTACAACTTAATCAATTTAAATTTATAAATTTATCTGTTGTTTTTGAAGTTGTAGAGTTTCAGGTATGTGTGTATATAATATTTATATAAAGTTAATATTAACAGACAGGTAGATGTTATATTATTCCAGTTTGAAATTATATTATTGTATATATTGTTCTGTCTTGAATATATAAAGAATACTGATGTGGAATTCCTGCTTATTTTTACTGTTATTGTGATATGGATGTTTGTAGATGAGCAGTCCTGTTTTATGTAGATTTATGGCATTTGAACCTTTTATTTATATATTTTTTAACATTCTTTATATTGCAGTGAAGATCCTGGCATCTGATTAGTTCTCTACTTCTTTAATGCATATTTGTATAAAAAATGTTTACGAGTATATATATTTAAGCATGCATTTGAAGGT
Organism: Epiperipatus broadwayi; assembly: GCA_028023455.1. NCBI lineage: Eukaryota > Metazoa > Onychophora > Udeonychophora > Euonychophora > Peripatidae > Epiperipatus > Epiperipatus broadwayi. The sequence goes on from JAQFVV010012458.1 coordinate 1,476,641, forward strand.
ATTATTCTTATGAAATAATGATGATATCTTACTGTCATTTGTCTGATTATATTTAAATATAATTGTATTAGCATACTATATATGCATATCTTGTCTTTGTTTCTTCATATTGAACTTGAATGAATGATATAATAATAATAATTTCTAATGTACTGTTGTTAATAAATTTACTTTATTGAAATTAACACATATAATATGACAAAATATTTTGTCCATGGATTTTTAATTTTCTTTAAAGGTCTCATTTTCATGTTTAGTTATCTGATGTAAATAATTTTGTGCACACTCATGTTACATTGTACATTAAAATATAATAAACCATATTATAGAGTTCAAACAAGATTGAGTAATATTGCCATATAGAAATTAAATTACATAATAGATTCTCATAAAACAAAGTTATATAATTATAAAATTTGATTTTGTAATTTACCGAGTATATTTTTACTGATTTTGGCTTCCCACAATGTGCTTGGTACTTATGGATATTGTTGTTAATCATTATAAAATTATTATAATTTTGGCACTATAATGTAATATTCAAACTATTATTTTGTTTGTGTTATTTAGTAAACATAAATTATACAGATACCTGTTTTTGTAAATCATTATTAAAAATATATATATTAGTAATGGTTTCACTTTTCATCACTTTCATATTTCTGACCATTACGCAGTTTAAGTTGTTTTGGCTTCCCATTTGTGGGGTCCCAATAAACTTATATTCCTAGATAATTATTATAGTATTGAAAATATTGCATGTGCTGCTGTGGTTTAAAGGGAGATAATAGTAATCATCAAGATTTTAAATGCATAATTTATTATAAAGTCCAGCTGCAATTAAATTAGAACATAGTAGAGAGAAGTAGATATATAGCTGAATGAGCATGGAGACAGCAGGGTTTGGGGGACTTAGCCTAAGTAATATTGTTATGAAATAATTACTATTAAAGCACATTAATAAAATGCAATATGCTGAAGAGGAAATAAGTGTGAAATTTGAACAAAATAATATAAAACAAGAGAATATAAATCTGGTGCATGAGAAATATTCATTTGAGAAAGAAAGTAAAAAAAAAAAAAAGTGGCATTTAAAGAACAAAGTATGGTAATGAAAGAATCAAAATCTAAATTGACTGTGGAAGGGATGATGGAAATCTTATTAAAAAGATTTGAAGATATGGAAAATAAAAAGGAAATGATATTAAAATGAATCAACTATTTGATGAAATGGAAGCTAAATTAAAGATAATGATGGAATAATGTAAAGTGAATCATCTAAAAGAGGTAATATTTTGTGATAATATTTTAAAGAATATTCAAATTTAGACTTCCATGAAACTAAATACAGATGTAGATTAGATTTTATCATATATGATAGAGGAGACTAAAATTAAAATTGTTTGATATTATAAATTTTATTTCTCACCATTACAATATATATATATGTTGTACATATATATATATATTGTGCCCATGCTATTTGTCACAGTCATTTCAAGTAGGACTTAAAAATAGTTAGTTTTTTTTTTAAAAAAAAAAAAATTAATTTATATTAGTCTATAGTAGTTTATATTAATTTTGTGAGTAAAATAGGTTTAAATTTGTTAGATAGAAAATTTATAAAGATATTTTAATCTATAATATTAATAAGCCAATAAGCTAATACACATGCGCTTTGCAGATGTCACTATACAAATGAATACTCCCACTTTTTCAAACACAAGGTAAAGTCTTTAAGAAAATATAGAATGAATCCATCTATATTTTCGACCCAACCGTATATGTATGGGCAAATCTGAAGTGTTTGAAATGAAGAGCGTGAAGTTATTAATTGATCACTTTAAATTACTTTTTTACTACGTATTGCAAATTCTAGAAATTTCATTGGCGTCATTCATTTACATAGTAAAAAAATAATTTAAAGTGATCAATTAACAACTTCATGCTCTTCATTTCAAACACTTCAGATTTGCCCATACATATACGGTTGGGTCGAAAATATAGATGGATTCATTCTATATTTTCTTAAAGACTTTACCTTGTGTTTGAAAAAGTGGGAGTATTCATTTGTATAGTGACATCTGCAAAGCGCATGTGTATTATCTTATTGGCTTATTAATATTATAGATTATAAAAAAAAAAAAACATTGCGCTATATAAAAAAATAAATGTCTTGTTTAAAGATATTTTAAGTATTTTAAAGTTGTTTTAATACAATTTAAATCATAAAAGTAATATATTATATGTTATCAGAAAGATAAAATTAATTAATATTCATTACATTTAAAGAATATAATGTTAAAACAATCGTTTAATTATAATATTAAATATTATATAATATATCTAATATGTTTTAAATAATTTTATTCATTTAAGTTATTATTTTAAATAATTAGTAATTAGATTATTCAGGAATGTTCTAAAAATGTCACATGTCATTAAAAGTGTGTGTATTTGTCTTTGAGCTGACGTGTTTTCAGGAAAAATATTAATTTTTAGTTTCTTGTTAGTAAAAATTACACACATTAAAATGTTGCAAATAATCTTGAAAATTTTATTTTAAAAGTAACAATTTTTCTTAGGCAGTCTAATATATAGGGTATATGAACACAGACTTTCATATGACCCACCACTCTCCATTCTATCTCATAACATTGATACACTTGAACACACATGTTGAAAAGATAAATATACCTGGGACTCGTTTTACGCGGATTTATTTAATGCAATTTTGAAGTTATGCGTTTCATGTTTCTTCGGAAGTCGAACTCCGATAATGCGCTATTACTTTAAATAATAAATTTTGCGCACTTATGTCATATTGAAAGTAATAGCACATTATTGGAATTCGACTTTCAACTTAGTAATTTCAATATTTTCAGTGCTTTATAATAGTAAGATTTTATGTAATAATGAAATTAAAATCATGATTTCCACATTTTATATATACCCACATTAAATTTTACAAGATTATAATATAAATTTGTTCAAACATTGTGCGTGTTAATTTTGCATTTTAAATCACATTCTGTTTTTGCTTTTTAAAAAAGAACGTAATCAATTATTAATCATTTAGTGTCCACAAGTTTATTTTTAAAAGGTGAGTAATAGCAGTGGGCACAATTAAATTTGACAATTAAAATCTGATTTTTAATTGTAATTAACAATTTAAAAATTACTTAAGGTGACCTGAAATTAATGTGATGTGAAATGAAATTTGATTTTTAAACGGAATTGAAAATTAAAAAATTAAAGACAAAAATAAGAATTTAATTTTTAGTTGTTAGATTAATTACTAATTACATTATCACCAGAAAACCATTAACAAAACATGAAAGTGAAGTTGGCACTAGTTGTATTTCCTTTTGTGAAGAATCTGATTTTTTACCAGTTTGCAAACGAACCTGTTTATCGGCAAATAGTGATAATAATTAAAATGTGTATTAAAAAATGTAAATTACTGTAAATTATGCATAAAAATATATTGTTTTGAATAAAATTAAATATTATAGTTAAAAAAAGTTTGTCTTGTATCAATTTTTTTCAAATTTGAAATTTTTTATTAGTCATATTTTATTTCCTTATTTTTTTTGCACGCGAAAGTAATTTTACGTTGGTGCTTTGCTTTTACGCGATTTTTGAAAAATCACAATCCGAATCCCCCCTTTTTCCAGGTAAGTTACATCTATTTTTGCGCGATTTCATTTGCGCGTGTTTTCTGAGGAACCTATCTATCGCATAAAACGAGACCCAGGTGTATATTGTTAAATAATAATAAAATTGTTAATGTTTTTGCAATTAATATTGTTTCCAGCATTTTATTTGTTGATGTGTCAGAGTATTTTTTGAATCTTCGTATTCACACACATGATTTATAAAAATTATTTGGATTATTATATTATTGCACATGATTAATAAAAATATATTATTATAATTATTATTATTACAGAAGATCCTATTATTGGTGATTACTAAGATTATACAATGCCAATTTTAAAATATTTAATATTGCAATTATATTAAGAATATATTTTCCGTGAATGCCACATAAGAAATAAATGATTTTATAGCATAATATGATAGGAAATGTTTTTTAAAACTTATTTAAATATTCTATATGATGTTTTATTAGAATTTATAATCTTATTTATAATTATTGAGAATATAAATCAAATAATTCCCATGTGGCCTTAAATATTTCCATTGGCACTATTGATTTGTCCCTCCTTTTGATTTCCTTAATAAAGTTTATTAGTAGTTGTTTAGTGTTGTTTTGTGATTGTCCAAGAATTAGTTTACATCTAATTTTCCAAATGGAGAAGGCCAAGAATGTTGAAATTCTTATAAGTGGGTATATTTCCTTTTTAATGCAGTCCTTGAGAGATGTAATGCAGTGTTTATTTGTTTTCATATAAGTATTTGTTACATTTCTATGGATACTCAGTCCTTGACCTACATAAAGTATGTGCCCCATGGTCTCTTCTTCCCTTTGCAAATTTGGCATATGGGGTCAACTTTAGTGAACCCTCTCTTGTATACTAGAAAAGCATTTGTAGGAAGCGCCTCTAAGTTCATTCTGACTATGAAGTCCAAGTATTTAGCTTCTAGATTCCAATACCCGAACTTGAAATTATCCCTTTATTGGTTATATCCAGCGTACCAGAGGTGAGCCCTATCCCTCCATTGGTCAAGTTGTATGCCTCCCAATATAAGATCTTGTTAGCAAATGTTAGAGCTGAGGACTGTATAGATTTTCCTATGTGCTCCCACACTGCAGTTATCCATGTATCCTTGTTTGGTGGGAGGTGATCAGTGGGGATTACTGGGGTTATGTGCTCCTCGTTAGGATATATTTGGTTGAATTTACGTATTGCATTAAATGCTTTTTGAAAATAGTATGTTGAAATTGAGTGTAAGGACATTCCGTTTAGATTTCTTGACTTCTGCATTTTCTTTATGCTGATAGCCACTCCCCCTCCCCCCGATAGTAGCTTCAAGCAAAGGGAATTAATTTTTTTCTCAAATCCTCTGGTAAGGCTAATCCCAGGTAGGTAAGAGTTTATGCTGGGAAATATTAACATATTTAGCAGTGAGAACTTCCCATGGATTGATAGATACCCTTTAGAGAGAGCATTAGTTATCTTTTGGGTGGCAGCTAGTATGAGTCTTGAATATCCCTTCTCATCGCTGATGGAGACTTTGCAATCGGGAATCCTAGGAACTTCTGCAGGCCTGCCGCAAATTTTGAAGGTATTTTTTTGCTCAAGATCAGCTTCCATGATTCAGATTTGTTCATGTTAAATTCTGACCCAAAATCCTTTGAGTACTGTTCTAGTAATCTTTCCAGTTTTCCTAGGCATATTCTTATGCCACTGACGGTATATCTTTTGGGAAACCCCCTCAATGTTAAAAATCAACAGTGTACCTTGCTGAATGTCGTGTGCAAAAAGTTTCATAATTTTATTAATATTTTTAATCGAACCATATTTGTTGGTAGTAAATAATGAGCTAGTCATAGCTTAAATTATTACTATAATAAATGAGCTGGGAATCTAATTTGAACCTAAATATTTAATTTGTTTTTTTTATTTTTCTTAGTTTATTATTTAATTAAGATAAATTAATTTAAATGTTAATTTTATTAGATATAATATGTTATAAATATATTCTGAACTAGTCAAAGTATCATTTTAATAAGTATCTGTTTTCGATAAGTATTATTCTGATTAGAGTTGAGCCAGAGAGTTAGCAAGAGTACAATATATATATATATATGTGTTTAACAGCCCATATAAATACTCTTAAAATATTATTTTAAAATTGATTTAGCTATGAAAAATTCTATACTATATATTATATAACTTTTATTGTTATAACAATACAAGCACATGCATTTACCTACATTAATTGTTTACTTAAATAAAATGGATAAATATAAATGATAATATCTGAGATGGTTTTATACAGGTCTCATGTCAAAATAAAAAGCTCCAATAATCAAAGACTCCGTTTTTTGATAAACATTGTGATTAATCTATTAAAAATTCTTTAGGTGTACAAATCATGCACTTAGATTTATCATAAGAAAAATATTACTTTTAGATTACATCTATGTATAAATTATTGGCAAACATAAAGTTATATACATGCATACAAAAATGCAATATTAACATAGTACAAATTACTTCACAGTATTTTATATCATCTAAGAGTTGTGAATACAAGTTTATAATAACTGGAAGCATGCAATTCTATAAAATTTTATGTGGTAATACCTGTAATAATTATATCCAGGGAGATTTCCGTAGATGAGAAAGTAAAGCTGTTTGTCAAGCGATCAATTGAAATGAATAACAAAATAAGCCATAAATGTTTTAAAAAATATTTTTGCTAAATTCATAGCAAAAAATATCTAAATAAAATTGTTGAAACAAGTTAAGGGAGAGGACATTTTTAATGTAAAGAAAAATATTCTTTTCCTTAATTGTTTGTTCACTCTAATTTTTTTTTTTTTTAATAATTCTTTAATAAAACAAATATATGCATTAATAGAAATGCAAACTGCAAATATTTTAAATTATTTATGAACAACAATAACCCACAATCAATTTAATGATGCAGCAATAATTTCTATAGAAAAGGCTACATATAAAACAATAAATTATAATGAAGGTATCAAACCATTACTGGAACAAAAGACCAAAGAATAATTTAATATTATGATTGATATTTTATCTTATTTTTTTTATTATTCATTGTATTTTAATTTTATTTTGTTTCATTTTTCTATATTTTCTTAGGTTTTTTTTTTTTTTTGTATATATTTATAAATATTTATTTTTATTCAATATTTCTTTTTCCATATGACATTCATTTCTTGCTAGCAGACCATTTTTAAAAAATTCTAATAAAATACAACAATTATTGAAAATAAAAAAATAAAGAAACTGAACGTTTTTTAAACAATTAATTTTAAATTTGTTCATAAATTGTATATTTTGGTATATTTATTTTAAAAATAGAATATTTTTAATGTCTTAAAAATAATCGACATCTAATTACAAAAAGGATAAGTTACAAAACGATCTATCAGTTATTATTATTAAGCTTTTTTTAAAAATAGTAGTCTTTCAAACTCCCAGCATAATCCACGATTTAGATTAAAGATAAGTAACCGCTGACCTATGGATCGGCTAAAGTCCTTGAAGGACCATAATCTGATCAACATACATTTTCAAATATGTATAGTAAAACAATATTCAATAATGTATTATATATTTTTATTTAAAAAAATATATTTTCAGGTGAAATATTTTATTAGAAAATTAGATTTGAAGAGACTGAATGCAATTCTTTAATAAAATATTTCACTTGCATTTAAGGTTTTCAAATTAAAAGAAGAATGGAAAGAGTTAGTCAATTAAATATTTTAAAAGTTTATCATATTAGTAAATACATGTACTGCTTTAAAAAAAAAAAATAATTAAGTAAAAAAATACATTTACATCTATTACCTATTTAGATTATTTGAAATTTTGAATTTTTGCATGGTAAATGTTCATAATAAAAGTTTAAGCTTCTTTATCTATATTCAAAATCTGATAAAATGTAAAAAAAAAAAAAAAATGTTCTGTTTACAATTTGAAGATAACACTCAACATAAAATTTAAAATACTTTGATTTTATATTTTTTATAATGTTGAGAAAAATAATGAATAAACTAACATGATTTTTTAATAATTCAATTTTTATATAAAAAGGAAATGCAATTTCAAAACCTATTTCTACATGAAATTGGAGTTATGTAATTTTGCAAAAACATGAAAACTGCCACCAATTTTTTTTTTTTAATTAATTTTTAACATAGAAAAATGCAATGTTTTTTTTTTTACTTCTAACATTCACCGTAAAAAAAAAAAAAAAAGATTGTTCAGACATCTTAGTACAAGTTCAAATTCTTTATGGAAATTTGATCGCAGATGCTAAACTCTACCCACCAGTTCTTTTTTAGTTCATTAGATGTTACCTCCACATTGATGTATTTCATTTGTAATTTTAAATAGTTTTAACATAGAATCATAATTTCTTTATTTTTGGACTATGCAGGCAGTTCAAAATTTGATAAAATTTAAAGATTATTTTAATTTCTTTATAAAAATATATTATAGATAGAAAACTGATGACATATTTTTCTTTTTGACTTTAAAGTAATAACATTTTGCAACATAGAACTGCACATTTTTTAATTTTATATTTCATATATACTTGTGAATGCATATGTTTGGATTTTAATTTTTTAACAATACAATAACCATGTTGCTTAAAGTGATCCAAAAAAAAATTGAATTCAATAGAATGTTAGTGTACCTAACATTCAATCAAGAAATCTTGATATATGTACATATGATAATTTTTCTTATGTAGAATACTATATGAAAAAGTTTATTCACAAGGTCATTGCTCTTCTAAGCCTGATAATATAAAATATCCTTAATTCCAAAATCTTTTTTTTTTACCTATCATTTTCATTCTCTTCATAATTCCCTGTACAATTATCAGGGTGGCATAATTCCAAGAATGAATCAATGCAATTTTTTTTTTTTTTTTTGAAAGAGAAATTCTCTTCACATAAACTTTCAAAACATTTTAAATCTTATTTCACTTTTTCAAAGCTGTTCTATTTTATGTGTTCATTTACATCATTTTATAAATTTTTGTTGTTTAACCATTACATAATATATGTAATCAAGTGCAAATTAAATGTAACTAATAAATATATGAAGCCCTTAATGATGTAATAAGCAAGTGCATTGTTGTTACATTCAACACATGGAGTTTAAATACAGGAGAACTTAAAGATTCTTTTGAGTAACAAATTTTCTTTAAGTAATTCCAATATCTTTTCATGTGACCACAAGCATTATGAATTAGCAAATGACTACATGATTATCAATAATTTGGAGAGGAAAATTTTTTTGCAATTGATCAAATCTACAGATTTCAATATACATTCACTAGTTCTGGACCAAAGTTTGACTTTTACTAGATTCATCAAAATTTTAGTTTATAATCTGCCTTTACTACTATTATGTTATTTGCTACAAAAACCCCTTTTTACCTTAACTTAAAAAGTTTTCGCAAAAACAATGGCTAATTAATATTAAAGTCTACCCAATATATTCAGCAATGACTGTGGACTAGTGTTATGATCATATATAGTGTGGTCCATACATACATAAAGCAGACTTCTATTATTATTAGTCAATAATCCTAGCCAAGATATTGTATTATCAAGAAAACATTTTAACAGCAATCAATCTATAACATAGTTGTACTTTTGCTCATAGATGGCAAGTATAATTAGGTGATTAAAGGAACCAATATACAAAATCTCTTTATACAATTCAATATTTTTTAGACATTATGTGAACAAAAACATAATAGTAGTTTTTTTTATAAAACTTATGTTGTTGTTTTTTTGTTTTAAAGAAATTTTTGTATTTTTTAAAAACATTTTCAATCATCATTTTCAACAATTCTTGATCCACTGCAGAATGAAAGTTTCTCTAATTTTAATCCAGTTTCTCCAATCCAGTCTCTCTTTCCTATATCACACTAACAAACTTCCTTAGTTCTTCTATTTTACATTTGCAATTTTTCTAGATCCTTTACAACCTCAAACCTTCAACAATCCATCTTATCATTTCTTCCAGCAATGTATTCAGTCCATCTATATTTCAGTCTCTGAATTCTTTCAATGATGTCACTGATATCTCTTTGTTCTCTCAGCTATATATTTCAATCTAGATTTTTTCTTGTTCTAATTTATATCTCTTTATAATTTGTTTGAATGATCTGAAGTCTTATATTGATCTTAAGTGTCCAAATCTCAGATTCATAAGAAAGAACTAATAACACTAAAAACACTTGATCCAACTTTAATTTTATGATTAATTTTATTCATTATATTTCCATCTGTATTAATAATCTTATTAAGATATTTGTAATTGTAAACTTCTTGCAATTCAAGATTATCAATTATTTATTTTCTTCAGAAAAAAATCCACTAAACATTACTTTGGTCTTTTTAGCATTTATCTCTAGTCCTACTTCCTTACTCTCATCTGACATCTCTTGCAACATTTCCTGAAGCTCTGAAACATTAGTTGCAAAAGCAACCAAACATCATCTGCAAAACTTAGATGACTTAAATAATCTACATTTATTTTTACTCTCTTAACTAACTTCCCATTATGACTTAAATAATCTACATTTATTTTTACTCTCTTAACTAACTTCCCATTATGACTTAAATAATCTCCATTCACTTTTACTTTCTTAATTTACCACTTTTAATCCTTAAAATACTTCTTGTAAAACTACTATAAAAAGTTTTGGAGTATGAAATTACCCTGTCTTATACTTCCCTCAATGTCAATCTTCTTAGTATCATCGTGTGATCTAATAATTGCAGTTGCATTTTGATAAATATTCTTTAGAATATGATATCCTATATCTATATATGATTCAATACTTCAATCAATGTAGAAATACTTATAGAATCAAATGCCTTTTCATAATCTTCAAATCCGAAAAATAATGGTAACTCATATTCATTAACCCTTTCTAAAACTTCTTTCAATATTTGAATATAACCCAGTGCTAAAACTAATTCAATTTGTTCTTTTGGTTAGTTAGAATCTAAAGTTTGCTGTAGATGATTTACAATTACCTTGATAAAGATTTTATATAATAATGATAAACTGATAGATTTATAATTTATAAGATCTTCTTTATCATTATATGTTGGATTATTTCACTATTAAATATCGAATGTTTTTAGTAAAATTTTAAACTTCATTTAAATTTTCCAATCACATTCAACTGGAGTAATAGCACACTGGCTAATATAAAATACAACATTTCAAATGATATTATTCTCTTCTCTTCCTTTAGATACTGCTGGTCTGATTAGTGATAGTACTAACATGGGAATCCAACCTGAACATTCAGATTCTTGAATAATGAATTTTAAGATAAGCTCTAACCAATTGAGCTATTCTATCAAAGGCAAGTCAGTAAAAATTTCATATACTTATCTATTGTGATTCTCCTGATTTCTCCACTTTATCCTAAAAGCAAAGTTTATTATTGGCTTCCAGACATTATATATTATCATACTAGGCTGTTTTATGAGGTGATTTGCCATTATCATTGAAACACTTTCTTTAAATTATTCTTGGTACTTTTTGTTCTATCAAATAATTTTGTATTTTCTCCAATGAACCCATGGTCATTAGTATATACATGATCTGCTACTTTATACATATCTATTTTGTCTTTTGTAATTATCAGTTTGGCTCTTTCAATCATTTTTCAATGGGACAACTGGTCTCACCATTACATCTCCTTGCACATTAACATGGTATTCCATAGATGCAGTTTTTGTTTTTCGGTATTTCAAGTTTCGGCTTTGTAGATATTAGAATTCCTCATAATATGATATGGCTTTGAAAAATTGTATTGATGTTATATTGATTGCAGATTTTCTTTAGTTTGTATGCTTTTCCTGGTATATGTATGGATACATTACAGTACCAACAATTTTTTCCCCATTTGATGATTCTTTTTTGTTGTCTATTTAAGATTATCTTAATGACAGCTGATAGATAATCATTCCTTATGAGAGTTTATTACATATAGGTATTTTCTTTTTTGAAATAATTAATTTCTGAACAAACTTTGTTTGTTCTGTTCCATAGTGATAGTATAATTCAGAGTTTTGTGTTTCTGATATGATTGGATGTATATGCTAAGTATTTTCCTATGTGAATAAGTTTTAAACTGTAGTTTTGATTTTGCCATGAGGGAATCTTGTCACAAGAACATCTAAGAATAACAATTTTTGTTCTCGTTCTGATTTTATTATGAATTTAATTGAAGGGGATATGTTTGTAATAGTGCTTCATTATGTGGACATACAACAAACATATCATCATCAACTTAGTGAAGTCAAACTTTAGGTGGATTTGAAATAGTATTTATGACCATAGTTTTAAGTACTTCCATGTAAATGTTGATTTTGTTTGAAAATTCCATGTTGTGCTGAAAGTATGTTGTTGTTATATAGAATGTTAATAGTTCCATTATAGTATTAATAGAAAGAGTTGTTCTGGTTTGTAAGATGTCACTGTCATTTAATCTTTTCCTTTCAATAGACAATGCTTCAATACCTGGTACATTTGTAAATAAAAATTCCAAATCAAAGTTTGCCAATATGTCAGTTCTTTCAATTTTCATGTTCTTGATTAATTCTACAAAATAGTTAAAAATCCCTGACAAAGGACTATGTCCCGTACGAAAAGATAAAGAACTTTAAAAAGAAATCTGGACAAGTTTTGACATGTCAATTTCAACAACTAACAATAGGTATTAATGGAATATGTCCTTACAGATTTTAGATAGACTATAAAGATGAGAAATTTTGCTGAAATATGATAATTTACTTTTTTCTGAATCACTAGAGTACTTGCAATGTTTTCTAAGTAATGTTTGTAACATTGTTTTTGCACTTGGTATCAGATTTTTTGGTACTTTTTTGTACTGCTTCAGGAGTTCTTGTATTTTGTTATCATTATCATTTGTATCCATTACATATGTAGCATTGCCTGTGTTAGCAGGAAGAATGATTATAGAATTGTTTTCTTTGAGAGATTTAATCATATTCCTCACATCACAGGAAGTGTTTTGACTTCAGTTTTTGAAATCTCTCAAATGTTCTTTTTATTTAATGGTGTCATTCTACTGCTTCTTCTAAAGAAATTTTTGAGTGACTTTCTCAGTAGCTTCTATTATATCCAAAGACTTTATCATGTGTTTGAAGTGTTTATATTCAGTCATTTATAGCTAAAATCTGCAAAGCGCATGTGCACAGCTTAATGCTGTTTAACTATTACTGATTATAAAACATCGCGCTATAAAAATAATTGATTTATTTACATATATTTAATTTCAAATAAGAATGACGTATCGTAAATTCTAGTAATTTTCACCAGCGTCATTCATTCAAGCATGTAAAAGTAATTTAAAGTGATTATTTAATAACTTCATGCTTTCACTTTCAGACACTTAAGATTTGCCCATACAAAAGTGTTTGGGTTCGAAAAGATAGATGGCCATTCTATCTTTTCCCAAAGACTTTATCATGTGTTTGAAGTGTTTGTATTCAGTCATTTATAGTTAAAATCTGCAAAGCGCATGTGCACAGCTTAATGCTGTTTAACTATTACAGATTGTAAAACATCGCGCTATAAAAATAATTGATTTATTTATATATCTAATAAAGGGATATTAGATGATGAGATGGCAAAGTTTAATCCTTTTTCTAGAACAGAAATTTCAGCATGTTTTAGAAGTTAAGAACTAAGATTTTTAACTGATGAAGTTGGTAGGTTTCATGATCCATTATGACTAGTAATATGGCCATATAAGTTTATAATTTTTTTTCTTTTGCCATTCTTTTATAACTTAAATATGATTTTACTGATTAAAAACTCTTGTAAAGTTTTCATCAGTAAGTTCATTTTTTAAAGAAACATACTATCTTACCAATGGAATGCAAGATTTGATAATTGGAAAACTTTTGAGCATTTATTCTTTCTTTTAACGGGACTTCATTTGCTCTCTGAATAATTTTCTCAATTCTCTAGGAGTGAATTGGACATTTTAATTGCAAACTCTTAGAAACAAAGTCTTCAGATTTGCATAAGAAAATTTTATTGATTTTGTATTGTGGCCAGTTTTAGACATAATTTTTCATAATATCTAAAGTTTGATATAGTATCAGGTCCATACCGAATACTTAACTGTTTGCTTGAAGATTTGTGATGATGACATTTTAATTGTAATTATAGGTTGGACAGGAAAATTTCACTTGTTTAAAATTTTTCTCATTCCATAGTCGCCATGAGTTACAAAACTGTTTTTAAGCAAGTGATAAAAGTAGGGAGGATATTGAAGATAATCTACAAATTATATGATCATTATCAATTACCTTGCAATTTTTCTCTCCAATTATTAACAGCTATATATTTATTAATAATCATTCTTTAGTTAGAACTAATAAATGACCCAAAGACTTTTTAGATTAAAAATGTTTTCCATCAAATATTCAAAATGGATTTCTGCTTTTAAAGACACATTGTTGATTGTTGCACCAACAAACAGCTTACATAATTATCAACTAAAAGATTAGATGACAAATTAAAAATTTTAATTGCCAGTTCAAATGTTGTCAATACATCTGAAAATTTAAAAAAAAATATCATTGTTATAGTTCAGGAAAGTAGACTTAGAAGTTACAAATTTAACACCATATAGATACTGTACTTTTTGCATTCATTATAACAATTTTTTATCCAAAATAAAAAAGAAAGTTTTATATATTTTTTGAGATGAAGCAAACATATTTATACATGTGCATTCATAGATTTGAAGACAGTACATAGATATATAAATGACCTTTCTGTCACTTAATTGCTCGGCTTTTTTTAATAATTGCATTATTCTATTTTTTTGTTACTTATTGTCATACAGATATTCTAATATGTATATTTTTTAAATCAAATAGCACTATAAGTATAAACAAATACAAGTTATAAATACATATATGCATTCTATATCTAAATATATTTAAAAATGTAAATTATAAAATGAAAATAAATATTCATTATATTGTTTTTTGCATGAATAAATAAATAAAACTTAATAATATATACAACTATAAATATTATTTTATTCAATATCAAAAAAAAAAGCTTTTTTTTTTTGTAATATTTTATTATTATTCTCAAAATAATATATATACATTATTATTAAAATGTTTACAAACCATTATAAAGTGACATTTACATTTATTTTTTTCTCTTCCTTTTTTTACATAACTATTATATACATTATACAGCAATCATAAAAATATCCACCTATAATTATATCAATAAGCCAAAAGCGATGAAATTTCTATTAATAGTTTATATTACTATCTATCACCAATATATCTTTTCTTTACAACCACATATATATACACACATAATGTTTTATTACATAGCAATCTCATAGAATAAAATGTAAATAGAATAACAAGTTCAAATAATCTCTAGTCAATTATTAACATAGGACAAAAAAAATTTAATAAAAGTATTTCTAAAAGTAAATATCTAAACTAAGAACGAGCCCCAATAGCTGCTATATTCTGCTTCAATACCCACTTGCGTACATCATATATTATATATAATGGCTCACATTTTGATTCAAAGCTTTGATTATAATAGAATACATTTTATTTATCTAACTGCAAGTCTACAATAAACATGTTATGGATGCTTTTTTATGTGAACAATATGCAAAATTAAATAAAATTTATAATAATAAATAAAATGAAAAAAAAAAATGTAGTTATTAATAATAAATTGAAAGAGACAATTTACATATATATTTTTGGGTATATTCAGTCATTCATATTCATTCAAAAAATAAAAATAATAAACAGTGCACCAGATCATTATTTTTTAAAATAAACAAATAATGAAGTATCAGATTTTCATCACAATTAAAAATACTCTGGAAGATATCCTTTTTATATAATAATTCTTTCTCCCTATAGCCTCGTCAGTTGATAGTGGCCTTTCTTATTTGTTTTGAAGTTTTTAAGTCTGTAATAAACTTCAGAATTTAAGGTCATCCTTAATTTCTGTTGCACTTTTTAATTTCCATTAAACTCTTCACTATAAGGCTATTCATCACTATTAAATTAAAAACTTTCATTTACTGCTTAAGAAAGATACTTTACAACTTTTATTAAATTTTGTAAAACTTTTATATTTAGAAAACATTTTATTTGCAAATACTATCTGATATCAAAGTAAAAAAACAGAATGTATGTGCTTTCAATTTAACTTGAAGAAATATTATTAATAAATGTAATCAAGTATGGCACTCCAGATGAGAAAGTGGTTCCTGCTATATTTTAAAATATTAAATTTATGATTTTTAATGCTTTTATTTCTGGTTTTTTATATCCTTTATCGATAGCATACATTTGAAATGGTGTATATTGATGCAGCATATTTCATAGTTTCAATATACTATATAAACAAAGGTCTGATTTAAATTAAACTTTCCATCAATTTTGCAATATGTGTGTGTTTATGTCAGCACAGAAAGTGTTAATGTATTAAAGACAAGTAAACATAGAAATAGAAAATGGATTGAGCAGTCAATTAATGAACTAACCAATAATAGTTTTTCCCTAAGGACCATGTGTGTTCTATAAATACTTGACAGCTAAAGAAAACAAAAGAACACAAATCGAAGGGGGTTGAGGCACAAAAGTACAGAGAATAAAGCCAGTAATAGGCACTTAAAGAATTGATAGAGAATAAAGCAACTACTCAGGCATGGAAGAATTTGATGGTAGCTACTCCTCCAAGTGATCAGTGTATACAACTCGTATATCTAAATAATTTTTAGCCAATAAGGTGAAAATCGATCTCTCCACCCGGTTGCTTTTTTGTCCAAGATTAATTAAAGTCACAAACCAATTATATGAACTTGATAACCCTGAAAGTTCAAATTATACTGTAGTTATTAAATGGCTAAATAATCATTTTAGTCCCAAATTATCAAAACATACAGCCAGGCTATACTTAGGTAACAGGCACCAAGTGAAGGCAAAGATTGCAGAGCATATGATATCGCATTAAAAGACTTTGCTAGAAACTGTGTCTATTCCTATGAAGGAAAGAGTGCCGACAGTTTGTCAGCAGATGTTGGCTATCCCTGAGTTAACCTACAGAGAAGTGATCAAAAAGGGAATTACTCAAGAGTTAGTAATAAATAATGTGAAAGAATTTTAGAAGTTATATGCAGGTAGCCTAAACTAAATGTCAATCCTAAAAAGAAAAAAATGAATATTCAAAGTGAGTTTTTTCACTGCGGAAAGGCTTGCACACAAGTGCAACAAGTAAGAACACAAGGGTTTACCACACCAAACTAAAAAAAAAACAAATCAGTTTCCAAGAAACAAAATAAGAAATTATCTCACAGAAATCCATACAGTGGAGACAACAGTAAACAAATGCTGAACAAAATACAAGTAGAAAAAGAACTACAGAACTTCTCAAACTATTCACAGCAAAACAAGGAAAATTAAGTCCAATATCGGTTGACATCAACTGTTGCAAAGTTCTGAGACCCCGGATGCAAATAAAATTTTTAGATCACTGGAAACCTGAGTCAATCAACAATAAAATATAAGCCAATTAGACATGAAAAAACCACAAAATGTAAAACATTGATTGGGTGGATGAGAAATAGATGGTCAAACAAATACCCATCCTATCTAAACCAATTACTATGGACGGCTCACCAATAACTGTCACTGTTGAATGGATGCATGACAAATGGCAACCAAGTTTTGAGTCCAACTGCAGGTTGTGAAAAAGTATTAAAAATAATTCATCAAGTACATCTTGGAGTGGTAAGGCCTAAAGTTCTCGCTCGTAGCTACATATACTGGCCAGGGCATGAGCAATGACCTAGAAAAACAAAACTGTGTGGACATTGTCAGTCTACTGCAAACTCATCCCAGAAAAGTATTCATCATGGCCTAAAGAAAATAGACTGTGGAATTGTGTATATATCGACCATTGTGGTCCAATAGATGGCAACATTATATTTTTATTAGTAGATGCTATTTCACAATGGGAAGAATATAAACTTGTAAAAAATATAGTACAAAAGAAATTATATGCACTCTTTAAAAAATCTTTACATATCATAGTTTTCCCAAAGTACTAGTTGTCGAGAATAAAATTGGAGTTCACTTTGGAAGAAAAACAAACTATCCATCCTCCTACTAAAGAATGAACAACCAACAAAAATTCCAGTAAATAACTACGCTGCTGAAGAAAGGGTGTGGATAAGAGATAACCTATGGAAAGTGTGGATCGAAAGCCAAATAAAGAAAATAATCTCCAACCACATCATAGAAGTGCAAATCGCTATGGGAATTATCTACAGATGCTATATAAATCACATTAGAAAAAAACTGGGCAGAAACAAATGTAGACCTTAATGCTTAAAGTTGTGAAAACCCAACCAAAACTGAAAAAAATCACCCAGCAAGATTGAGCACAGATTCAAAGCAATACCAATAATGAACCAGAGGAAGAATCACATATGATGGACCCACAACCAAGTAATATAGAATATCCGAGTACCAAAAGACTTCGACATTCAACACCAACTCCCATCTAAAAGACTATATGCTAAGCAATCTGCAGAGTTTCTCAAGAATAGGACAAGGTAATGTTGTCTGTGTGTACATCAGAACTGGAAGTGTTAATGTAAAAAGAAGTGTTAATGGGTTAAAGAAGACAAGTAAACACAGTAATAAAAATGATTTGAGCAGTCAATTAATGAACTAACGAATAATAGAGGAATAGAAGTTTTTCTCTGAAGGTCATGTATGTTGCATAAATATATGGCAGCTATTTATTCTGCAGCTTCAATACTGGTGTAAACATGCATCTAGAAGCCAAGAGGATTTCAACCCAACAGAATCTCTGTGAAAGATAAAGAAAGGGGATTTAAAGATTAAAGAGGTCACTCTGGTCTATATTACAATTGCTGTATATCTTATGGCTAATTGTAACTTATGATGACTATACTAATTTTATCTATAACATAATGTATTATAATTATGTGTAACTAATTGTCATATACAAATGAAAATATAAAAATATTATCAATTCCATTTGTATAAATTAATGCTTATTGTTATTATTAAATAGTGGATAACCAAATATACTCATGACCTCATTTTTTAAGTTATTAATTATCCAAACCATTATAATCTTTCTTTGGAATATTTATATTTTTAATTTTAATAATTAATAATCATACAAGCAATAAATATTCTTAATTTTTACAAAAAAAAAAAAGAAATTATAACTGATGGCGCAAGTAAATGAAATTATATTATAAAAAATAAACTCCCATCTAATTAATTCATATTAATAATACAAGCAATCAACTAATATTATTAGAAATAAATGAAGTAAATTGTAAAAAATATTAAATCTTCAAAACACCATCTATAAATGGTTCAACAGTTCTCACTTTTAAGTCAAAAAAAAACTGATTTGGACTCTAAAATCCATGTTCAACTATCATTATAGATTATTGATCTAATACAATGCTACATCATTTTTATATAAGCATCATCAATATGATTTATTTGAGGTCAAAATGTGAATTAAATAAATCATCTTAGTATTTAAATAAAAATGAAGATGTTTTGATATTAGTGGAGTTAGTATCTCTAATGGTAGTTAAAAAAGAGGCAAGTAACACATATTCATTGAGTTTCACTTTTTTTTTCAATATAAAATAATTGTTGAAATAATAAATACTTTAAAAATTTAATATTACTTCAATTTATTTGCTACTTGTATTAACAATGTTGAAAAATAATAGCTTATAATAAACTAAAACAAATATTTGTATTCATTGATAGGATATTCTAGTTGTTGGTAGGTAATTATAAATAAGTAATGTAGTTTGGATAATTTTAACAATAGGTGAGAATATAGTTCTTTAGATCTACTACTATTTTAAATAGTCTTGATTTAATATTTTAATAAAACAAAATTTAAATTATTAAATAGCAATATGTAAAATTAAATTAAATTTCTTTTAAAAAATAATTAATTGTTTACACACACAAAAAAGTCAAAAAATGTTTAATTTAAAAAAAAATCCAAAATTTTCCACTATTTTATTATTTATACTAGAATAAAATAATAGAGTGGGGGGTAATTTTGAAGAGTGACATATAAATATTTAAAAATAGATTGACAAATATAGACTTTTAAACCTCTTAGAGGCTATTCTCAAATACTTTTTTTAAGCAAGAGACTATAAATATATTTCATATTAAAAGACATTCATATAAAGATAAATCTTATTAATTATAATAATAAAAGCAGTATTTTGGGTGAAGCAATTATGTGTTAATAAAGTTTGACCATAAATAAAACCACTAAAAGAACATAAAGAAATAATTGTAGGGGGAAAAAGATGTGCAATATATGCATGGATAAATAATAACACAAGAACCTGGATTGAGCAGTTTTATTCTAGCTTGTATTTAAATCTGTATTAAAAGCAGTAACCTCTTCATTTTTGAGTGAGCATGAGAAATCATGTTTGAGCAGATTGGTAATGAGAAAATGAATGCAAGTTTTGAATGGCATATGCTGCTTTATTTACTATATATACTATTCTTTTACCAAACAGTTAAAAAGATTTATAGTCACTATGTAACCGAGTTCATTAATATCTACTATCTAATATATATATATCTATACACGCAAACTGCTTAAAATTCATAGTGTTGAAATTTACACACAATTAGTCCAAATAGTATTAAAAAAAAAAGTGGTCATTGGATTGATATATACAATTGAATACTCTTCAGAAAGTAATCTGTGAAGACTGGCATTATCAACTAAGTCCAGCAATAACTCATATTTAGCCCTACATAGTTTAGTGAAGTAATAAAGAGTAATGCATGCAAAAGATTAAGATTCATGGATCACAGCTCAATTATATCATCTTTGATGCTTAAATGTCATATAATTCGCCAAGTGACAAACCATTCAATTATTTTATTGGTGTTTATATAAACAGTTGAATAACTCCACGTGTGAGTATGTTTAAAATTAAAAAATCAACAATATTAATCTTTAAATGAGGTTTAAAGTTTATATCTGTGCTAGAGATAATCTCTAGTTTAGAAATGACTAGTAATAATCATTAATGTATTTATCTGAGGTGGATGGTGTCAAAGTTGAAAGTGGAGTGAGTTTGATAATGGTAAATAAAAATGTAACAATTTATAATTATACTATATAAAAATTTGAAATACATTAAAATGTGCAAAAAGTAAATTTAAAATTTTTTTTTCTTTATAATTATATCAAGTCATAATTAAAAAAAGGAAGTGAAAATTTTGAAACCAGCTGAATGAATTGCAATATTTTTATATTGATTAGTATAGATAGGTTATCATTAATTCAAAATTTCTGGTTCCACGTCTTTTGTGAATTTTTGAATTTCAACAATAAACCTTTTTGTCTTCATTATAAACTCAAACTCTGCTTAAAAATTAAAATAACCATTAACATTATTATTCATAGTTTATATATACTGCAACACTTTTTGAAACTACATACATTTATTTTAAAATATAAGACATGCTTATATTTATATCAGAACAAAATTTTTACATACCAGTAATTAAAACAAATCAAAATAATACTTTACAATTTTGTCTGAACAATAGAAGCTTTTGAATTAATGGAGTTTGGATTAATAGAATCTATGTCTACTATTGGCTGCAGAAAGAAATTTGTTGTTAACTGAAAGGAGACCCTTTGATTCCCTCTTGAAAGTATTAAAGGAACCGAGCAGGCAAATTTCTTAAAGTCCACTCCATATGTTCATGTCATTGCAGCTGTTATAACTATGTGATTATTCATATAGTACACGAACATGGATGGGCTGCTCATCGACATGCATTAGCCAGAGTGTATTTATTGGCTTTTTGCCTCTGAGTTTAAGATCAAAAAACATCATTATCTTTCATCTCACTTGCCTGATAGTTCTTAACTAAAATATCAGTTGAGTTTTCTTGAAGGCAGAATGACTGGGTGTATAAATGGGGGGGGGGGGTGTTTTTCCTTAATAGATATTTACAATCATGACAGACAAAAATAAATTTGGCCCTTATTCCCAGGAGGTTACAAAATCACCAGGCTATGTGGCAGTTGGCATCCAAAGGTGGAGGGTGCTCAGAATCTCCTGATTCTGGATCCAGGCTGCCATTTGATGATAACCTTTTATTTAGGCACTTACTACTGCAGATCACTCTCAAATGAAGAAGATTGCAAGAATTGGAAGAACTGTCTCATATTAAATGGGACATTATTGGACTTGTGAAGTTAGAAGAAAAGATGAAGAGACAATTGATTTAAAAAGTGGTCATGTACTATACTACAAAGAAACAAACATTAAAGGTACAAGTGGGGTAGAATTCATTATAAATAAAAAGTGGAAGAACAACATTGTGTTGATTGATGGTGTATTAGACAGAGTAGTAAGATTAGTTATTCAATTTAATAGGAGATATTAAATGCAATTAATTCAGGTTTATGCCCCATCAAGTTCTCATTGTCATGAAGAAGTAGAGGATTTTTATATGGATGTACAAAAAGCTTTTGATCAGACCAACCATTTTAAAATTGTCATGGGAGACTTTAATGCCAGAATTGGTAAACAATTAAGAGATGAAAGTGCTGTAGGTAAATTTGGTTAAGGTGATAGAAATGAGAGGGGACATAGACTTGTGGAGTTTGCAGAAAGAGAAACTTTAAATTATGAATTTTTTTTTTTTTTTTTGAGAAAAATGTTAAACACAAATGGACATGGAAATATCCAAATAAAGATATAATAGAATTGGATTATATTTTGACTAACAGAAAATATATATTTCAAAATTGTAATTTTCTCAATAAATTCAACACGGGAAGTGATCATTGATTAGTAAAATGTAAGATACATGTTAATGTGAAATTAGAGAGAAAAAAATTAAGAAAAACAATATTCACAGTTAATATTCCAAATCTTCAGAAACATTCCAATGTATTTAAATTAGAACTTGCAAATCATTTTCAAATATTAAGTGATTTTGAACATGATTCAAATATGAATGAATTTAATAGGAAGATAATTGATGCACTTTTAAAAACTACAACAAAAATAGCTGGTAGAAAAAAGCAGCAGACCAATGAAATTTTTTCTGAGACAAGATAATTTGTGGAAAAAAAAAAATACGAAAATATATAAAAGTGATGCATTAAAAAGGATTGAATATCTCGAAGTTTGTAAGGTAGTGCAAAAAAAGAGTTGATAATGATATAAGAAAGCATAATTGTGAACTAACAAGGAATGCTATAGAAGAAAATAAAAGTCTCATAAATGTAAAACAAGATCCTGATATTGGTGGGAAACTTATTTCTGCAATAAGAAAAAAAGATGAAAGTATAACTAAAAAGAGGGATGATTATCATGAAATGTGTAAAAGAGTTCTATCAAGAATTATATAGCAATAAAGAACAAGGAAAAGTACCTCCTACAAGTACTATATCTTCTGAATTGCACATGATTTTAAAAAAAGTGAGACATGCAATTAAATTTATGAAGAAGGGAAAAATTCCAGGTAATGATGGAATTATAATCGATATCTTAAAAAAAGCAAGTGAAAAAATAAAAAAAAATTGACAAAGTTATATACCAAATGTTTAAATGATAAAGATGTATCACATGGTTGGAAGAATGCAATATTAATATTAATATTTTAAAAAAGTGATAGAGAAGATATTAGAAATTACAGACCTATCAATCTCATCAGTTCTATACAAAAATTTTAGCAAAATAATTACAACTCGTCTACAGCGAACTTGGATTTTAACCAACCAAAAGAACAAGCTGGATTTAAAAGTAGTTTTAGTAAAGTGGATCACATCCTAGTATTGAGAGCAGTTACAGAAAGAACAAATGGTTGCATTGTGCATTCAATTTGTAGATTATGAAAAGGCATTTGATTCTATAAGAATTTCTTCAATGATTAAAGCATTGGATCATCAAGGTATATAGATCCAGGATATTGTCATATTCTAAAGAATATTTATAAAAATGCAACAGCAACAATTAGATTACATAATGATACTAGGAAGATAAACATTGAGACAGGTATATAATAGGGTGACTCCATATCTCCAAATCTTTTTATAATAGTTACAAGAAGTATTTTGTGGATTAAAATGGGAAGCTAACGGTATAAAAGTAAATAGAGATTATTTAAGTCATCTAGATTTTGCAAATGAAGTAGTTGTTTTTACAAATAATGCTTTAGAGCTTCAAGAAATGTTGCAAGACTTATCAGATGAAAGTAAGAAAGCAGGATTAAAAGTAAATGTTAAAAAGACTAAGGTAATGTTCAATGCATTTTCTCAAAAAATGGAAATAAAGACCGATAATGATGAGTTACAAGAAGTTAACAACTATGAATATCTTGGTCAAATTATTACTATAGATAGAAATATAATGGATAAAATTAATCATAGAATTAAACTTGTTTAGAGTGCTTTTGGTAGAAATAATATTAAAAGAAAGTGCGCCTCTGTGTTTGAAAAGAAAGGTTTTTAATAAATATGTTTTATCAGTTTTTACTTATGGATCTGAGCTTTGGACACCTAACAAAAGAGCAATACAGAGACTTCAGATCACTCAACGAAGTATGGAAAGGTGCCTGTTAAGAGTAACATATATATATATAAGAACAGATCCAAAATGAAATACATGGGTAAGAGACCAAACAGGTGTTATTGACATTATTGAAAGAATTAAGAGACTGAAATGGAGTTCGGCTGGATATATTGCTAGAAGAGATGATAATAGATGGACAGTTAAAATTTTAAACTGAATTCTAAAAGACTGTAAAAGATCTAAAAAAAAAGACCACATGTGAGATGCATGAATGTAAAGAAGAGATGTTAGAGATGGGAGAAAATGGATTAAGCTTGGAGAGACATTCATCCTGCAGTGGATCAATAATGGGAGAAAATGATGATGACCTCTATTATTAAGATTCATAGATGGTAAGAGTTTCTCCTTATGTATAAGTTTGTATTGTTTTTGTTTTTTAAATCAATCCATTAATGGGTTTTTTTTTCAGTATATATGGAAAAAATAATAGACAATATAAAATGTTTAACCACAACAGCTATAATGTGGCAAAGCGAAGTAAAAACTAATACTGCTCTTAAGAAGAGTTTGTTTTATATAAATTTTGTTTCAAATTTACTTTTTTAATTATAAGCATTATTTGCAATAGGTATTAAAATATTTTATAAAAAAATTGAAAAAATATAACCATAAAATCATTATTTTTATTTAGACTTGATTCAGTTGATTGCTTTCTTACAATCTATTATTATAATGAAATAAATTTGCTTTTTATTATTGTAAACATTAGTTACAATAAGTTTCATAATATTTGTCTTAGAAAGTAGAAAAAAGAATAACCATTGTAGCAAACAACAAAAAAATTTACACCCATTTATATTGCTAGTGGGTATAAAATTTATATTATGCATGATAAATTCAAACTAATTTAATTTTTGCAAAATAGAGATATATTTAAGAAGATACTAAAATGGGCACTTACTCTACATAAAATTAGGGCATTTCAAAATTTATACTGACCTCACATACTGTTGCAAGTTAATTCTTTCATTCAAATATATAAAAGTTAAACATTATGGATAATCATAATTTACTAATCAAACTAAAGCAACTATAATCATATTTGTACAATAAAATTGGAACAATAATACTTGATCTCTGTTCAGCAGTTTATTAAAACATCTTAATATAGTGATTTAAAAATTATAACATATGACATTACAACAACGTAATGTTGTAATGAAAATATTTTAACATTATAACAATGTTGTTAAGTTTTCTAATTATGGACTGAAATATTGGTGAATAACAGGCTATTGAAATATTTTAAATAGATGACAGTACTATTGCAAGAAATAATTCTGGATTGGATTTTAAAGGATATGCAGATAAAGAAAAGCGATTTATAAGATGGCATATGTTGCAGAGAACTATAACATTTGTGGGATTTAAAAGAAGGGAGAATATATTATTAGTTGATTCTACGATATGGAATGTTAGTTACAACAATAGAAAGAAGAATGTGGAGATGTCTGTCAGAAACTGTGAATTTAAATACTGTTAAGATATTAAAAAAATAAATACAGATAACAATGTTGTAATGGTGAGAACAAATGATGTTATAAATAAGAATATATAATTATGACTTTGAAGAAAAAAAAATATGCAGGTAGTGATAAATTAATCAAGCTAAAATGTTTGTATAAAAATAATGATGTTAATTTTTCAGATGTATGGAATGTATTCTTTAGAAATATAAATTTATTTAAAAATAACAAAATATATTTATTAGAGAGCAATAATAAAATACTAAATGAATTAATTTACAATATGCAAAATTAATATAAAAGAATTATTGATTTCCATGTATTTATAAATAAAAAAAATTAAATAAATATATAAAAAATATATTACAAATACAAAATTATGAAGTATGGCAAAAGAAAATAGATGAATTGGTTAAAGAAAAAGAATTTGAGTTGGGAATAAAGAATATGAATATATATAAAAAAAAGCTTGGAGTTATATAAAAATTATTTAAAATTTGCAAAGATTAAACAAGTTTTCTGTTACTTGATGAAAATACAAGAGGTTTATATATTTAAAAAAAAGGAAAATGAAATTGAAATAAGGATTTCGATTATAAATGAGTTTATATGGAGATGAAAGAGAAAGTATTGTGTAGGATATTGAAAAAGGATCAGTACAAATTGTATGGAGAGTGAAAGAAATTTAAAGACAACAAATTTTTTATCATTTTTTTTTTTTTAAGTCTTTATAATAAAACTGGAGAAGATGAAAATATGTAGTGAAATTATCAAAATAATTTTTATTAAAATGGATTAGAGGGGGGAGGATAAACCACAGTTAGAGAAACAACTGAATAATAAGTAATAAGAAATAGATGATAATGATTGAAGTATACAAGCCTATGTACATATTTCATTTGAAAAGCTATTTTTCATCATATCACATCATAGAAAAAACTATTGATAAAAAATAAAATTTACATATTTATTATTGAATTTATGACAGTAATGGAATTTTTTCAAATTTGAAGCAAAATTTTTATTTTCTTAATATAATAATATAAATTTCAATAGTATAATATACACTTTTTATACAAATATGTAATTCTACCAATCTTATACTATAAAAAGATAAAACTAATAAAAGTCTTAAAAGCACTGAGCCAGCTTTCGGCAGATTGTTGCCAGAATCACAGTGCTGAATAGAACTACGCAATAAAAATATACATATATAGTGGTGAAGATCAATATGTAAATCTGGCCCACTATATAAATTAGATGTTCCATTTTTTTTGATAATGGGACACAAGAATCTTTTCTATTGATAGAATGAGAATTCTTTGCAATAGCCCAAGCCTCTTTATATTTTTTTCCTATCATTCCTATCATCCCTCTCAGCACATATCGTCTTACATTGGGGGAGAAAAGAATGTTTCCTGTAGCCATCTCATGATCAAAAAAAATCGATTTATATTCATGATTTAATTTAGCTTTATTAAATGAATACATGCGCTGGGCAACTCTCATTTATCAGTTAGCAGGAGATTCACCATAACACACTGTAACAGACCAGTGTTTTTCGCAAAAGGGGGAAATGCATCTAACTACGGTCAGACCTAGGATCTTCGGGTAGGATCCTGGCAGAGATGCGATAAAATCCACCTCCAATGGACTAGCTCTATATTCACACATTAAATCTAGATATAACTTGGGCTAGTTCATCCATAAAAATTCACTCTCCTTTCCTGCTCCATTAGGCATGCCTCAGTATTCGATACTCAGGGAGAATTCGTACTCTACTCTCTTCAGGGATGGGCCTACTCAGATCAATGACTACTGTGCCTCTATATAAGCGAAGATCAATTACAGCACTTTCCCAGAATACTTCTAATATCAGTATGCATATAAAGGTGTGTGTATTGGAATTTAGCATACATATTTAGAGGTATGAATGCACAATGATGGGAACAAAACAGAGACTAAATGGATTGAAACAACTTAATAACATTTATTAAATAATGAAACTACTTTAACAATATTTACATATATAATAATGAGTCAAGGATGGTTTTCTATCCCTTTAAGACTTAAATGAGATTAATATCCTGATCCCTAAATCCTGTTATAGAAATCCATGCCCTGGCGATTTTTATTTACAAAAGTTAAAATAATAAAAAAATTTTTTATAAGATCGCAAATTTGGATTTGTTATTCTTATGTACAGTCATATTATAGAGTAGTGCTTGCTAGCTGATTCACGATGAGTATCATCATTCTTCTTGGAGAAGAGAACCCCCTTCTACACATATATGTGATTCCCTAATATTGATAACAGAAACCATCTACTCAAGGAAGTTAGTCATCACACCGAAAAACGAATATATGAGTGTTAGTAAAACATTTAACAAATAATGAAAACTATTCTGTCACTACTGTATGCTTTTAATGTGGAACATCAAGATCTTACCTTATTCCACATTCAGTCGGGTTATATCAAGCTATTGGAGGGATGTGTAGACCTAAATTTTATTTAATACAATAAAATGTTTATGAAATCTAACTCCCTCCCCCCTCTATGCTTAAAATAAACTTGCCCTTTTTCTGAAATATAAGCTTCCAAATATGGAAATGAATATATATATATATGAAAAGTAAAAATAAGATGATAAATAACAAATAAAATAAAAATATAAATCAATTAAATAAATTTTTAAAAAAATCAATTTCTGAATCTGGCAAGCACTGTTCATCATGTTCAAAGTCTATTCCTCCTGGTGATAGATATTCTCAGGTGGTATACTATCCATAAGTTTAATTGATGCTCACTCCGAGATCATAGATCATCAGTACTGTCTGGTTCATTTCCTTTAAAGAAGATATAGGAGATCCATTGAAGATCATCATCATCAACCAGTATCATAAAGTTTTCTTTGGACTTGAAGAGCTGACATTCGGCCTCCTACAGCATAGTTCTTTTAGCCAGACCACATTGCAGTACCCTCATCATTAGTATGTATAGATTTTTTTCTAGGGTTGTTTTTATGCATAGGGAAATGGCGCAAAAAAACTGTCCTTGCTGATTGTTAGAGATTATTTACTTAATCTTTTGCGATCATTTGCTGCAAATTTTAAGTTTTCTTTTTAACAATTAGCTCAAATCATTCGGTCTGCTTTCATATCTTGAAGGTCTTTCAGGTTTTGATTTATATTGACGGATGAAGCAAATTACTGTTTATTCTTACGTGATTGAAATTTGTTCTCAAAATCGAACACATATGTCCATCCTGTTTTGTTAAGAAAAAAAAATAATACAGTTGTCAAAATGTTGACTTTATCATGTGTGCTGCATTTGTCTATTATTGTGCAATATTATTAAATTAAATATTTACAGGAATTATCTTTTCGCTTCCAAGTCTCGTTGCTTAGCAATATGCTTGACTTTAGGTCATTATCTTATGTATTTTATTTATGCTCACATCATAATGTTGATTAGTTGATGACTTACAATACTCTTGGTTAGCCATATTGTCTATATATATGTGGGTGTATTTATTTTCTTAGTGTCTAACTTGAAATTTTATCTTTCTTTATATCAAAAAAAAAACACAACATAACTTGCTGATCGCAGTGTTTAGTGTATATAGGTGTGTTTGAAAAAGAGTAAGCAATTGTTTAACAATTGATGGGACAGGACATGAAATTTCATATTCGACTTGGGGAGCACTTTCAAAAGGTATTCTGTTTTTTGTATTCTTTAAATGGTTGTTGAGTGGGGGGGGGGTGATCTGAAGCTAACTCTGAATGTGTCCACTCAGACTTTTTGAAAGTTCATTGCAATAAAATAATAATAATAACAATTATATCTTTCTTTTAATTCTTTATATAATGCAAGGATATGGTGTTTTGTTTTGTTTTTACTTTGGAAAGATTAGGTTTGTTCCTATTCTACAATTTTTTTGTCATTTTTCTACAAGTTTAAAAAAGAAATTTTTCTTTTGTTTTAATTCTATTAAAATGCTTATTAATTTTAAAAAAAAAAACTTCTTTTGTTTGTAAATTTCTATTAAAAATCTTAACATTTTCTGATATAATTAAAACAGTAAAATTTGTCATAAGCAAATAAATGTCAACTTTTTTTTTTCCTTTACTTTTTATAATTAGTAAATCATTAGGTAGGTTTATTTTAAAAAATCTAAAAATAACAATTTTAAATGCTTTATCTTTAAAACAGTAATATAAATAAATGATACAACAATGTCTTAAGAGCAAGAGCTTTATTAGTACAAACAATTATGAAGTACTTTATATGCTTTTGACTGGATTTGGATTCAGTTATAGACATCTATGATTAAATCCAGTTGAAAGCAAGCTAAGCACATCATAATTGTTTGCAATAATAAAGTTTTGCTCTCAATACCTTGTATCATTTATTTATAATAAAAAAATCTAATAACTATATTATTAATAAAGACTGTTTTTTTTACATGGATTCAACATATTTATATATATTTTTTAATTTATCAATTAGTTGTTGCTTTTATTGGGTTTTGTATGTGTGGTAACAGTATGTATAATGTAATTCCATTTAATGAATAAGACTATATATCGTATAGCAGCACTAAATTTTAGATATTGGCATTTGTAGCTTTTTAAAAAAAATATTTCAAAAATATATATTCAAGCCCATAACAAATAAAATAACATGAAAAGCATAATTCTTTGACATTTCATTGATTGAGTATGCGATGGTGGCATAGTGGTTAGCATAGATGCCTTCCAAGCAGCTGGCCCGGGTTCGCTTCCCGATCAACGCATTTGACATATAAAAAATACTCCTTCAATTACCAATAATGACCAGTTAATGCTACTTTTAATAACCATGAAAATATTATATCATGGATTCCAATACAATCCTGACAATTCTTTTGATCTAATGACTCATGAAATGAGGAACAAAAAAAAAAGAGTTCTCATCAAAACAAATATGAACTAGTCAAGAAGTTTTCTTGTATAACGTTTTGTAAATGTTTGATAAAAACAATTTATTATGATGGATACAATGATTCCATGAATAATTACAGATCATATACGTATTGTAATTAGTGTACTGGTGAGGGGAAGATTACAGTATAAATAATGAATGTCCATATAAGTAGAAATGCATGTGTAATAAATATAAATTCAGATCTATGTGTATATATATAAACATGGTAAATAATATTAAAAAGAATATTTTTGTGTATGTTAAAAAATGAAATAAAAAGATGAAATAATTATTATTTTTAATTTGTTTGAATTTAAATATTTTTCTTTCCATTATCTTCAAATTAATTAAACAGATTTCATATTGTTAACAAATATATATATAAAAATATAATAAAAAAAGATAAACTCCTAACTTCAATGCATTGCCTATATTTATTTAATGCTAC
This sequence comes from Epiperipatus broadwayi, assembly GCA_028023455.1. Classification (NCBI taxonomy): domain Eukaryota; kingdom Metazoa; phylum Onychophora; class Udeonychophora; order Euonychophora; family Peripatidae; genus Epiperipatus; species Epiperipatus broadwayi. The sequence goes on from JAQFVV010012458.1 coordinate 1,507,974, forward strand.
ATGCAATGAATGTAAAAGAATCAATTTCATTGCTTATCAAGGTATATGATGGATGCAACTTCACACAAATCAGTTTATAAATGCAAAATTGTTACTTATGTTAATAATCTCATAAACAACAAATGTAAATTCAATGTGCTGCCTCACTGGATGCAATACATCATTTTCATTCACCAAACTCATATGGATGATTAGACAGACTATAATGCCAGCCAGCATAAAATTTGAATCATCTGAAATGTCCACACAACTACACATTTATTCCATATATATATATACTAATCAAATATTTCCATGCTTTCTCTAAACTTATTGGTCTTAAAAGTACTATAATATTCTAATAAAATAAAATAAAAATTTAAAGCTAATAGGAAATTGCAGTATTTTTTACACTATTATTATAGTACTATAATTGTCAAAGGAAAGTTTTCATTGAGTTCAAAACAAAAAAAAAAATCACATTGTAATTATTTATTATCTGTCTCAGCAACCCATTTGACATTTCAGCAGCTAATAAAGGTTCTAGTCAACTTTTTATCTGATAAAATGATTTGTTACTGTTTTTATTAAATTGCAAGAGTTCTCAGCTACCAATCTTGACCTGAACTTCTGGCTGGCCTTCATTAATTCTCATCTAATTACAGACAGATTCTTCTGTATGTTTATTTATAAAAAGAAAACAGTGTATATCCACCCCCTCCCCCCAATTTTATTTATTTATATAGAAATCAATTTAAAAAAAAACTATAATAAGTGGCAAACCTTGAAAAACCAAAACTATACTCTTATATTAATACATTCCTACTTATATACCTTTCTATTCTCTTCATCAAATTTGTCAAGTTTTAATGTTGTCCTCCTTTTATATAAAATTAACTATGAGAAATAGTTAATGTAAAACGAAATATAACCCATAATATAATATTCATATGATGTCTACAATAAGGCTGTGACTGCAGTGCTTACATAAGATTTGATGGGGTTTTTTTCAACAACTTAAGACATTCTTGTTTTACAAGAATCATGATACCTGAATATGTCATTAGTTTGCATCAGTTTATTTAAGAGATCTTTACTTTAATAATTTAATTTCAAATTAAACATGGATACAGTAATATGGTGTTGAGAATTTCATAAAAATCACTAACCAATGAGATAATCAAGATCAAATAAATAAAATTTTGAATAATTGTTCTTGTGGTAAAAATGCTTTTTCTAACTTCTTCATGGAGACACTTTTAAACTTATTAAAAAGATGTCCTATACAATATCCATTAAACAATGTTGATTCAGATTTTCTTAGCATTATTTTACTTTAGAAAAATAAGATGTACTTTCCTGTTATCAGGAGTCATTTGATTTTGTATATTTACTTACTTTTTTAAATATATAGACAAAATATTATCTATAATTTACATTTGAAAGACTGGAAAATTTTAATTTTGTCCAAAAGTGACTCTAATACATTATCATCTCAGACTTCTAGTCTCCAAATAAATTCAGCCAAATATGATTTCAAAGGCTGCCAAGTTGTTCTTCTGTGACCTTTATTTTACCATTTCGTGGATCCCCACATTTGTTCAATGCTCTGAGTGTGGATGTCATTGCTAGAATCAACGAAATTATAATGATAATTGTCTTTGAAATGTTGAAATCTGGCCTTCTCCAGTTCTGTCTTGAAGGCTTACCAACTATCCAAGTAAATTATACAGCCTGTTTTGATATTGTCTAAAATTACAGTCATTAACGTTTCCACACTGTGATCATCCACTTTTAGCAAAAACCAATTGTGTCTCCCAATTAAGTCCTCCGAAAATCCACTGGTGAGAAAGCATCTCATCTGTAAATTGTTATTATGCTTAGTGAACAAGCTCTCATCAATTTAGAATTGAAAATCAAATAGCTCCAGATATTGATAATATGAATGTGGCAGTATTTGAAGTTGCATTTGCCCAAATTCACTTGGAGACTGGAAGTCAAAGAACACAAATGAATATAAAAAATCAAATGATTCCAGATAATAGGAAAGTACCAAATAAGATTTAAAAGGTTTTGATAATAGACAATTATATTTTCAAATAAAGTGAATTCAAAACATTAAGCAATTATCATATAAATAATCTAAAATAAAGCCAAGTTGGATATAACATTAGTAGAGATAACAATAGATAGGAAATTGATATTTTAACTGGAAGTGAAAAGATTGTAAAAGACTTAAAAAAAAAAGTCAAGTGAGATGGATGAATGATATAATGAAGGAAGATAAAAGAAGAAAACAATGGATTAAATACCTAGATTAAAAATCAAAAAGACATTCAACCTGCAATGGAATAATAACTATTGAAAATTATAGTGATAATAAAATAAATGGTCATTAAAATATTTAACATAATGAGTAGGCTTGTTTTTAAGTATATATTTTATGACAATTTAACAACTTCTAACATCTATATAGAATTGAAATGTCACTTTAGGGTTTAATTAATTTTTTTAAATTTTAATTATGAATATACATATTAAATCACTAATAATAAACCCAATACAATAAATAAATTAACATGTATATAATTTTAAAAATAAAATTAAAGCAAAAAACAACCATAAATAGTAAACATAATTTGTAAGAGCATCATCTTTTTACTTGAGTTTTTAATTTTTTTATTTTTTCCTGGAACAAAAATTTGATTTCAATTAATGCTGTATAAAATAAAAGAGGATTGGCTTTTTTTGATGCTGCTATCCTACAATAGAATTAAAGAGGCTCAATGACAGCTAACTAGAAAATTTGACAGTTGAACCTTGAAATATTTATTGATTATATTAATTTCAATTAGTAAGATAAAAAACAATGAATAAATTTTCAATCAAGAAATAGACTTAATATTGTATTCAAAAAATAATCATTGTGTTTGGGAAATCTCTTGAAATCAAAAATTTACAAACAGTTTATTTTTAATTTTTTTAGTATTTGGATATTTTTGTAATTATTCATATTTAAATTTAAAAATTGGTTTTTTTATTTCACATTAAATAGAAGTATTATTGATCAAATATTTTTACATATATATTATTATTAATTTTTTTAATATTGGAAATTTTTCACAAATTAAATGGACAATAAAAACCATGTCACAATCTTTATAATATGTGAAAGAAAACTTGCATTCATTAAAAATAGATTCCAATATTGTTTCATCTATTATAAAAACAGAAACTTTTACAATTAAGAGAAATTAGAATATGATTTAATTTTAATTAACTTTAAATGCTTTTTAGTGTACTCTTCTTTTAAAAAACTTACCTTTATTTTGCCCAATTAACTGAAAACTTACTGAACTGATGTCACCTAAATTGAAATTCTCCCCCAAAACACCATAAACTAGACAAACAATTGGACTGAAGTATTTTGTCATATTGCATTATCAAGAATCTCTAACTTATTTATGTACAAAATTATGATCTATTTAATAGAAGTATTTTAAAATGTTGACTTCAAAATTTAGTCGGAGCAAACAGAGTTTCTAAGTTAAATAAAAGTATTTAAAAAAAGCAACAGCTTATCACCAATCAATTATAAAACTTTAATATAAAAAGACATGTTCTTGCAGTTTCTTGAAACTAGAAATGAATTTTATATAATAGATGTTCAATATATATTAAATGAGATAAGAATAAATGAATATTGATATCCATTGTCATAAGGTTTCATTGATTATAAAAAGCATTTTGATATTCTGTATGGTTTAAGAGTTATATATATAAGCTCTATTTATAATTTGGCATAAATATTTTTGAAGTTAAATGTTTGAAAAAAAAGATTTAAAGGGTTGAGGGAAGGGAAATGTGAAAAAAAAAAAGGAAGAAAGGGAAAAGAAAGGAAAAAAGAGGGGGGGGGAAAGGAAAGAGGGGGGGGAGGGGGGGGAAGAAGGGAAAAGAAAAGGGAAAGAAGGGAAAAAAAAGTATCCATTGGCCTATTTATCATTAGAGGAATGAAGACATTGATATTATTCTAATAATTTACATTAATGTTAAATAATTAATTATTCTGCGTAAAGTGAGGGCAATGTCATCATGAGTGACTTAGGGAAAAGTTATCTTTCACTTTAATGCTCAAATGTTGCATGACTTGTGTAAAATCCAATTTATTATTATTAATAAATTAAAAAAATAATAAAAGGTATATTTTAGATCAGGGTTGTCCAATCTTATGCAATATGAAGACCACATAAAATAAAGATTTACCCAAGTGCCATATCCAGAATAAATAAATATATTATGCATATATTAAATTATTTGGAGAATACTATCGTTAGTTAGGTTTAGCAAACCACTAATATTTCATAAAGTCACAGTATTTATAAAAAAATTTGTTTAGACACTAGACGCAATGCGATAACTATTTCATTTTAATGAGAACTCTGCAGTTCTTCAGCTTCATTTACTACAGTACCTATATCAATCTTGATGTTTGTAGTTGCCAATCAGAGAAAATCTAAAAAAGATGTATCTGTTACTGAAGACTTATACTTTGATTTAATCACTTACAATATTGAAAAAGTGCCTTTGCACAAATATGCATGAGATTGAGCACTTCTTGAATCCAAACCTCCTCAATTTTGCCTATCTCTCTCTTGGTAGTAATTAAAAATATATTTTTCACTTTTGCAAATATAAAAAAATCTAATTACAAATGCCACAATTCCAACTGGAGATCAGATCTTGCATTTTCAATGTTGAGAGTCAAGAGTTGAGTAAAAATTGAGATATCTTCTTCAATTTCTTTAGCTTCACCAAATTGATTCTCAAAATCATGATTTCTTCAATATATTTTACATAACCTGTAAATGATGTCCCTTCAAAATTCTTCATTTCTTCAAAATGATCTTTACAAATTGGGGGGTAAAATGTTATTAGTCAATGTTGATTTAAAAAGCTAACAATTTATTTTTAAAGCCATTCAAATGGCCTAAAGTTTTAAGTTTAACTTATTCAAATGGTTAATCATATCTGTTATAAATGCAAGAATCTGATAAAAATATGGGACCTTGCATTTGATTTTCAAGTTTTGTTGCATTAGATATCACTTCATTTTTAAGAAATGTGGTTATTTCTTTTTGAATGACAAAAAAGCCTTTCAAACATTTTCCAGCAAATATCAGAATGGAGAAGCAAATCACTATATGCAGCATCAATTTTACTCAAGAAATAAAAATTTTTTTGATGAATCAGAGATCTATTACCTCTCCATATAATATTAGTTATTTTTGCAGCTACTTCCATGGTATTGACTTGAAGCACAGTTTCCCAGAGAGTGGTTCTTGGTGAATTATGCAATGAATTATAGGGAAGATAACAGTATTCTGTTTCAATAGTTCACAAAAGCCATTACAGTCCCTATTCGCAAAAGCCTATTCCAGTCCCTGTCATAACTTTGGTTCCATCTGTCTATGTAGGAACATTTATCGAATCCTCTATAGTTCATAACATAGTTTTGAACTGCTTTGGAAATATCAATACTTTTAGTAGTCCCATGTAAGGAGATGACTGAACATCTCATTAATAATAGTCTTCCTAAATAGTTTGAATAAAAATAGAAAGTTGACTTGCATACGTTTGATCAGTGCTTTCATGCAGTAATCAGTGTTATTGTATTACTCAATTTTTTTTAAACATATTGATCCATGTTCTATGTGATTTATGGTAGTCTGATGAGATAATACAACCATTTCAAACTTTGCCGCTAATTTCATCTCGTTAAATTATTTTTTCCAATTTAATTGCAAATTTCTTCACTATCATACTATCAGTAAAAGGCTTTTAGCTTTTGCTAACTCCAATGTTACTTTGTATGAAGCAGCAAGACTAGAGCTTTGTACAATGATTACTTTTGGAAAAAAAAAACTTGTTTATTGCATCAATTTCTTCTTATAATCCGTAAGAGTGGTACTACTTAATTCTTCAATATACATCTTAATTTTTTTGTTGTGAAATGTAGTGTAATGTCTTTCACTTTATATTCTTTAGGCATTAACAAAATTTGCATGCAAACAAGATATGAATTTTATTCTTCTTGTTTGTAATTAAATAGTCTGATACCAAATTGCTTTGATATATTCACTTTTCATTTTGAATTTTTCTTTTCTCGCAAGACACGATTGTTTGATAATAAATAGTAATAAAATTTATTAATTAGTAGTCGATTGCTAAAGATAACACAGAAATAAATCACAATAAGTGTTTAATAATTTGGTGAACAGCAGCCACACAATCTCAAAAGCTAAATGAAAGAACAATACTAATCACTGAATAAAATATGGTAGAAATGGTGGATGTGAAATAAGCATACTAAACATGTACTGAAGATATAATCATTGAAAATTATATAAAACAAAATAAACAATTTTAAAAAAGGTTTGTTTTCACAGAAAGCAATTTTTAAATTAATGTTTTAAATTTATTTTTGCAAAATATTAATTATAAGTAAACTATGTATTTAGATAAATTTTGTGATTACATTATAAATTCTAAATCATGTAGATATGATCAACGACTGGATACTATTTTAAAATAAACAATTTTAAAACTATTTTTTTAAATTTACTTTTGCAAATCAAAGAATTGCATGCCAACAATGAACAATAAATATCCTTTTTTTATAGTAGCATTAATTTTGACATTACATTTTTCCAACCTTTTTTTTTTTTTTTTTGCATTCTCTCCATTTTTATTATGCCATACATTGAAACATTATTTGCTATTGTGCCATAACTTTAACATGATATAAATTTACGTTATCCATTTGGATAGTTTATATTACGCAATAAGATTTTAAACTGTACTCACTTTTTTTTTGTTGGTTGTATTTTTCTAAATATCAATATTTATTTTATTTAATTTTATATATTAACATCTTCAGACTAGATGATTCTCTCATGTAGAAATATTATGTAAACCACTTCGGCAATCATTAAATGTGAGCTAATTTTAATTTCAGTTCCTTCCATTTATTTGTTAGCGTGATTTAAATTTTATTTTGCTCAAAAACAAATTCATATTTTATTCAAAATGCTTGTTAACCGACTTTTTGTTGGGACACAAAATTATAAAAATAAAACATAAAAATAGCAGATATTTTTCAGGATTGCTGCGTATTTATTTTGAAATGTTTGAAAAATATTTATAGTGATATGAAAACACCAAATAAAATTACCAACATAGAGGTTATCTATTAATAAAGAATTTTAAAAAAATTAATGTGCATTCAATCTAAATTTATTTTTTCACATGTCAAAAATAAATCCACAGACGGGCCGCATAAGATAATACTGCAGACCGTTTGAAGCCGGTGGCCACAATTTGGACAGTCTTGTATTAGATGATAATTTCTCAAAAATTATTTTTTGTAACTTGAGAATAAGATTATTTAATTTTGTGTGGCTTATTAAAGTTGATGGTGTAGCTTTAAAAAAAATGTGGCAAGCATTGGTAAACTGCCATTCACAATGACCACATTATCACTTGATCATACTTCTGTTGCCTTGTTAACCCAATCCAGCCTTCAAATAGAGAACTTAACACTGATATGTCAAAAATATGAAGTCTCAAGACATTTGTGTCTAAAATATCATTATATACTTTTCCAACTCCTGACGACTTACAAATAAAAATTGTAAACAAAGTTTTTCAGCCTATTTAGTAAATTATGGATGTTGTAATAAATGAAAGAAAGGAATAATTATATTTTAAGACAATTTTTATCAACTAAATAAATAAACAGAAAATTAATATTAAACACATTTGATAAACTTAGATTGCATTTAAAAGATTGGCCCTTTTAATGAATGGGTTAGTTAGGTTTTTGAAATAATAAAATGAAGACTGCAGATAATACAAAAGAGAATAACTGGAATAAAAATAGAAATGGATAGATCCAATTCCAAAATGACATCACTCATATTATAATAAATAAATAAAATCTAGAGATAGACATACTGGACATGTAAGGAGAAAATATAATCAATGGATTGGATAATTTATTTGGTGAATAGTAATAAATCATCAAACTTCTCAATTTAAATAATGTATGACAAAAATAGCTATTCATTCTAGTGCTACCTAGGTTAAGTTTAATCAATCAATGATTACCAGATACATATAATATCCTTATCATTAGTATTTAAATCACGATCCTCAGACTAGTTTCTGACTTTTATTTTTATAAGTTTTGGTATTCACAGTTGGAAAAAATGTATAATCAGAAACCATGTTTAACTTCATTTTACTTGTCAAGCTGAAAATCTAAAATTCAAATCAGTCTAAGGTTTTGAACTAAAGTCTACAATATTTGAATTGTTATATAGATTTAGATACAAGCCAGTAACTATAAATTTTAATATCTTCAATTGTTCATTAATTGTAAGTACCTTATTCCTCTGGTTAGGAAATGTTAATAATAATAAGATATGACAAACTCCCATATTTAAATATTATAACATAAGAGCCAACTAATGTATCCTTTAAAAAAACTAATTTGATATACAATTATGAGATAAATAAAAACTCTGAATCACTATGGAAAACGTTTGTAATAGATCTTTATGAATAAATACTGAAAAGGTAATTAAAAGACATAACTGAAAAAGATAAATTACATTGAGATAATAAAGTAGTAAGGTTCTAAAGTAAGCTCCATATAATATAACTTATAATAAACACTTATATATGCAAATTAAGTCTTGAAAATGTTTTTATAAAAACTTATTCATCACAGATTAAAACTATGTATATACTATACCATTAAATTTTCTGATCAATAAACATATTAGAAAAAATGGTAAATATACTAGTCTACTAGTACCAATTTAATTAATATATATATAATCTTTTAAACAAATCCTTCATTACTATTCAACTTGCAATGTAAATATAATTTTGATTATTCAAAATTTATCTAGCCAGAATAGTCTTTTACTGAATTTAGTTATAAGAATATTTTACATCTTTCAGTCATGTCCCAAGGAAATTTCCATGTCATAACCAGTCATGTTAAGTTAGTGCAAATTGCCTAAAGTTATTTTACTATCAAATAATATTAATAATGCTATCTTAACCAAAGCTTCTAATACTAATATAGAAAATGCCTTAGAAATGATAATGATGGAAAAAAAAAAGTTTTATGTCAATATGGCTGGATATTAATATTTCTCTTTCTACATATACATGCACACCCACACACATAGTGCTTCAATATAGCAAATAAAGAATTTCCAAAAAAAGGATTAAATTTTATAAAGCTTAATAAATGTTTTTCATTAAAAATATATATTAATAATCTCAAAAAAAAAAGGAATTCCATTACTTTTAATTTTATTTAAAATCTGTAACTCCAAAAATAATCCCAATTTATTCAACAGTATTTACAGCTGCACTTATTCCCTACAATCAAAGTTGTTTGCTAAGAGCCAACAATTATTTCTCCTTAACACAGCTTTTTGTCTTAAAAACCAAATTCAATGTTCTATTAAAGTATAGGATTTTGTTTTGTTTTTTATTTATTAGATGTCAGCCTTATGTATTATTAGTGCATCCGTCAGCCCACAAATATGGAATGGGATTTGATCCGGACTGGGTACCTTAAACTTTTCAAATCACAGACTTAACACTTTTTTTCTTTCAGGTAGAAAATCCACAGGCAACCTAGTGAATCAGCTATCCAATAATAATCAGTTAATGGTTATCTAATTACTTTTAATTAGAGGGTGAGAGTCTCGTGATTATTTAGATGAGTGTCAATGAGCTAATTATTAAAAAAAAAAAAAAATTAAAATAATGTGAGCCAACTGATAAATGCTAGTTCAGCATGAAATGTACATCATGGAGATCATTTCACATGCCTGGTTATATGTTTATGATTATCCCCCTTCACAAGGTGTTAAAGGTGGATAGAAACCAGTCCCTACCTAACATGAGAGTGGTATAGTGAAAATTACACTACAGAAATATCCTGTGTTTATATTTCCATTTCTAAAACAAAGTTTCTGATAATAAATTAAATCCTGGACTCAATTGTTTAATTAATTGACCTTAATAAATTTCTTAGTTTAATTAATCTCATAAATTTAAAGTATATTTAATTTTAATTAATTGTGTACAATATTGCTTTTAGAATATGTAAATAAATAAAATTAATTACATTTAACTAAAGCTTTTTAAAAAATAAAAGAATACTAACCAATAACTTATTAAAATTTTAAAAATAATTTTTCAAAAGATTTGCATGTAAAGCTTAAATTATTATATTCATGCAATAAATGTTTTATTAATTCTAATCATACAATGATAAAATAAAATATATTAAGAATGAGTAAACAAAGACCTTCTTGACTCAAACTGCCTTCAAGCAAATATATTAATACATACATGAACAATTATAGTTTAAAAAATTGGAATTTTGTTTTTATTTTATTAAATATATAAATATTAATAAGAATGGTATTTGTTTTTTATTTCTCTACTAACGATTAATTTGAACATTTTTTTTAGTCATATATATATATATTTAAATTTAAAACAGAATGGATTTACACCCTAAGCACGTGTTGTAATGTTTGTTATAATAGCTTAACTATGCTTTTGTTGAGTACTGAGAATATTCGTAAACCAAAGCACAAGATAGAAACTTTTGAAAAGATAAGACAGCCATCTTATCTTTTGTACTTAAATGTAGTTATATAGGCCAATCTAAAGCACCTTAGTTTTAAGTCTCTATTTTCTAGTTTCAAATAACAACTTTATTCACACCTTAAGAAGATATTATGGAAATCATTTTACATCTTTCTTATTATAAGTTACATGCTTACAAATGGGCAGCAATAAGAAAAAACAAACTAAAAAAAAAAAAAGGAAAGACCATCTGCCTAACACATCTATAAAGGATTACATTGATTTAAGTTATTTTAAGCATTACTTGTGTCAACAAGTTGACCACTCAATACAGTGTTTTAACAATAAATAACAACAAAAGAAAAAAACCAGAAATACAGTGGCTATCTAGGCGGTTTCAGGTAAAAGTTTTTCACATATCAAAGTGAGGTTTCGCTATAGTCCCCTTTTCGCCGTCTGCTTATTAATCTTTATTAGATACTGCTTAATTTAGCTTGTGACAATTTACTAGAGAATCTATAAAATTTTGATTTAATGTCACAGTAGTGTAACAACTTTTAGACTCTGCATAGGAATCCTTATATCCAGTTAATCAATCTTGTCATAACAGTCCAATAAACACCTATGGGTCTTTTATCTTTAGATTTTTCAGTTGATCCCACGTCTGACTGGCTAACCAGTGCTGGCATGTTTTCCAATCGTAGCCTTTGGCCTCGCCAAGTAACTTGAGAAAAAGTTCTTCTGGCCTATTGTTCAATCCTTTGTCAAAGACAATTGTATTACACACTATCCATATAGTGAAAATTTATAAAGGTGGCCAGTCTAATTTTACCATTGAGGTCTTCTTTATTGCCTTTGAGATATTTGTACATATAATGTCTGCTCCCCCAATTCTTTTAAGTGCACAATAATGTAGATTATTCCATATTTCACATTGATTTAGGATATGGCTCATTGTCTCTTCATTTTCACTACCCATCAGGCAGATTGGATCAATTCTGTATCCCCATTTGTAACACAGAAAGGTACAGGTTGGAAGGGCTCCAAGGTTGACTTTTATCTGGAAATCCACTAGCTTAGGTTCAAGTCTTATCCTTTTTGTCAACCTCGCAAACCTTAGAATACCGATTGAGAGAAGACTTTCCACTGTGGACTCGTTGTTTTGTGTCATACTAAATGCTTCCCAATAGTTAAGCTTGAAGCTAAACAGTGCAGTTAATGACTAATTTTTTTTTACACTTATTGTTGCAACCAAATGCTTATTTGTTTGGAAGAAGATGATCCATTGGTTCAACCCTCACCAATGGCAAGGGGCTTTCCATACACAGGTTTTGGCAAAATAATTTCACTAATATATTGTATGTCCTTTAAAATAGGAAAGTGGAGATCGAATGTAATCAGCCCATTTTGAGCATTCAATTTTTGGAGAAGGCTGAGATTAATGACAGGTTTTTCCGCCCCAACAGAAATCTGCATTCGGTTTCCATGTTGCGAATGAATGCCCTTGTTTAAAAAAACCAGCCCAAGAAATGTTAGAGAAAGGCGACCTTCCCCAACAATGATAGCCAGATCTTTGATAACGAGGTTGAGTTTACAACTTTCTTGAGCAGGGACTCTTCAAGCTCCTTCCTCATGATGAAAGGGGAGGAAGCTAGCTTGAATTCGAAAAACTTTTGTGGGGTTGCTCTGAATCTTCCCGGGATTTGTTTTCCCGATTTGATAGACCACATGGCCGATTTGTCCTCATTGACTCTTAGACCAAATTTGCTAGAAAAGTTATCCAAGATTTCCTCTAGCCTAGCAAACTCATCTTAAGTCAAGAGAAACACCATCACATTGTCCATGTAGGAAACATGATGAATGCTCACTCTCAGCAAAGGAATGGCAATACCAGAGACAGTTGCTTCAATGCGCAGCAGCAATGGGTTTATATAGACTGCAAAGAGGAGTGTACTTAGTGGAGAGCCCTGCGGGATAGAAATGCTGGGCTGAAATCCTGGAGCAACTCTACCATCCAATGAGAGAAACACCTCGATTTTGTAGAATGTATTCAATCATTTGGAGATATGCTTTGGGCACTTGAAGCTCCTCCAGTACACTAAGTAGCACCTCGATCCTGATGCAGTCAAAGGCACTGGCAAAGTCTAATTGAACTGCAACTGGCCGGGACATCTTTTTCTGCAAACATGATGGACAATGAGGTGGAATTAATTGATGGCATCTGCTGTAGAGCTGCCCCTCTTTGCAAACTGGCAGGCAGACAGTTGACTGATGATGTTCTCCTGGTTGTCATCTTTTATCAGGCCTTCAATAGTCTTTATCAGGAGAGGGCTCATGGAGATTGGCTGAGATTTAAGTTCACTTGGGACCTCTGGTACCCTTGAATTTTCCAGCTACAGTCCACCAGGAAGTATATCATCCTTTTAATGATTGGAATGGCAAATGATCTTTGGGTGTATAAGCAGGAATTTTGTGAGTCCATGCAGCCCAGGGTGTGTTCTATCATGGAGTGCCCTAAGTTTCGCTAATATTCTGGCTTCAGTGATTTTATAAGGCACCTTGTCCGTCTTCATAAATTTTTCTGCGAGTTCCTGTTATGCCTAATGGTTGTAATTTTTTCCCATAATAGTCCCTGATCCTGAGTAGCACAGACTCACCAACATATTTTTTTCTCATTTATCTCAATTGATTTCGGGGCTATGGAGTTTCTGCCAGACCCAAGAGCCCACTTGAGGTAGCCTCTTGTCTAGCAATGTTGATCATTTAAATATTGCTAGCCCTCTTTGTTGAGATATTCTGCAATGGCTTTTTGTTTGGCTCTATATCGATTTTTAAGAGCAATGATATTATGAATGTTTTGACTTTCATAAGGCAAGGTCTCCAATTCATTGGCAATTCTGTCCAGTTCGCTGATTAAGTGGAATGGACCCCTTGGTTTTTTTCATACAACAGTTTATTAGTTCACTGAGTGAGCTAGTAAATGTCAATCAAGCTTTTTCAATTGGGAGTGTTGATAATTTGACTTTATTAAATTTAATATAGATTTCAGAGAATAATTGGGTTGTAGCATTTGATGTGATCAGCATTCGAATTGTACAAACACTGGTTCTATTTTGACCTCTAAGGAGTAGTGGTCAGAAAAGACCACTGGCCATAAATCATTGCCAGCCACATAAAATTTCTTTGTGAAAACTAAAAAAAAAAAAACAACTATACATACATTTCTAACAAAAACAGTTCTCTATTTAAATCCAACTCATATATATATATGAACTTATATAAACACTCCATACTTAAAATGCAAAAAATTTGAAAAATGTGATGACCAAGTGCCTTCATTTCTTATGAGTCTCAAAACACCTCTTATTGTTAAATGTTGTAATGCTTATTTAAATATTTTCACATCCTGTACCATGATAAATAGTAAACATGCATTTGAATGGATAATTAAACTTTCATAAAATTCAATTTACACAAAAATTTGCAAAAACAATCTTTAAAAGACTTGTAGAGGGCTGGCTGTAGTTTACTTGAAAATAATCATTGAAAATGAATCATTGTATTTTTTTTTTAAAAAAAAGGTAGACTATTTACAAACTAAATACAGCAAATAGTTCTAAGAACACTCCTATTTCTTGATAAATGTGAAAATAATAAAAACTAATGAAAATACTAAATTTGTACAATTCTCATTAGCTGCTTCTGAAAATGTGTCCCAACATTTACATAGCTAAATTATTGGAAAAGCAAAGTATATATAAAAATTTCCATGACTAAACTGATTATCTATAAAAAATCCTTTATTTTTATCTAATAACTTAACTGTTTAATGTGAACTTTTAAACAAATTATTGCATTTTATGTAATATCTATGTAACTTATGTTTGGAATTTTTAATATGTATTTTATATTTTAAAAACATTTTTTTATTATTAATATTTGATTTAGCATTTATACCAAAATTTAAACATTATTACAGATATGAATATTTAGAGAGTAAATGTAGATAACATACTAATCCTAAAATTTTGATTATACATAATAATTTTTAAAAAAAATTAGATCCCTACTTTAAAATGATTCACTACTAGTGGGTTATTTCTAGTCTTCAATAACCTAAAATGAACAATATCCTTCCATATATATATACAACAAACAAACATAAACTTTATAAAGCTTGATTTAATCATGAACTATTATAACACATAAAAATATACTCTAACGTTTCAACTATTCTTTTATAGACTTTATCAGGAACAACTACAAAATACATAAAAAACAATAAATACAAATATTCCATAATACATATAACAAATACAGATATCTCTTACCTTAAAACTCTTCTAACAAACAATCTTAAATTTTCCATTACATTTACTTCTTAAATATCTTTCTTAAAATAATCACCTGTAATTATTTAATTAAATCAACCTCCTCTTCTTTTTTTTTTCCAATTAACATCCTATTCATTACAGATTTCATTTCATTAGTAGAAATTCCTTCTTTATAATTCTTTCATAATACAATCTAAAACATTCTAGTAGTTCTATTTTAAAATCTTTATGTTTAAATTTATTCATATGACCATAAACGGCAGAATTTTCATCATTTAAATACTGTTTTAATCTTTTTGCCAATTTATTCTTTGTAGTTTCAACATAGGACATTTCTTTATTTTCTTTAAACCAAGCTAAACATTTTATAATATAAACCGAATTCATAACTTCTAAATTATTACAATCATTATCATTATTAATTTAAAAATTTAAACATTTTTTTTTATAAACAGGACAAATAATAATATAATTTTAGTAATAAATATTAAAAAATTTCTTAATTTCAACAAACCTTTTGAAACATTGAAATCAACATAAATTATCTTACTATTATTCTTATTCTTATTTAATATTACACTATTATTCATTTTTTTCAGTATTTTTATTACGATCAAATCATTAATAATCTCCCTAAGCTAATCATTTATAAAACATTCATATTTTAAAATATTAATTTCACTTTTTAATACATCTTCATTTGAACATAATTTAATTGCCATTTGAATCCTATTATTAATAACATTTATTTTACTATGATTATCCATATCTGAAAATTAATTATTTAACATACCAAAAAAAAATTTTTTTTTCTATAAATAGAAGTTTCTATTACTATCCATCCTATTATTATTACTTATTTTTTTAATTCTAACATCCATATACTCAATAATATTAACATTTTCTTTTTCCATACTAAATTTAATTTTATCCTCTTTACTATTAATATATTTCAAAAAATTATCTGCTTTTCCCTTATTTCCATTAAACACCAAAAAATAATCATCTATATACCATACATAAAAAAATTGGTCTATTATTATTATTAAGAACAAAATGTTCTTTTTTCAAAACTATACATATACACCTCTGCAAAAATCCACTTAAACTATTTCCCATGCTTAAACTCTCTTTTTGTTTATAAAACCTACTTCCATATTTAAAAATAAGATTCTTACTATAAATGACCAAAATTTCATATATTGAAAACTATTTTTAATTTAATTTCCTTATCCTTTTTATATCATTCCATACAGCTTCCAGATCAATATTAGTACACATAGTAACATTTCTTATAGTCTTTATTTTCCAAAAATTCATTCAATTTATAAACAAAAAGTAATATATCTTTTAAAAATCTTTCTATAAATCCATTTCAAAATATTTTCATAATAACTATTATAACTACTAATAATTGGCCTCAATGGAATAGCTGACTTATGAATTTTAGGTAAACCATAAATTTTTGTACATTTTATATTCATTCTTTTTTAATCTAATCATATCCGATTTATCCCCATAACCTTTTTCTCCCATTATCGTTAATATTTTATTAACTTTTTTATTCATTAACATACTCTCATCTCTATTATTTCAAAACACCCTTTAATAAATTGATCATTTTTTTATTATATTCCTCCCCATTTAAAATAACTACACTTGACATTTTATTGCCTTTTAAAAATAACAAATTCCTACATTTATTCTTTATATGTCTAATAATATCCCATTTTTTATAATCACAACTATTATGCTTGTCTTTTTTTTATTTTTCAAATCAAATTCCAAATTTTTAACTCCACATCTTAAATCATTTATTAAAAACTCCTTATTCTTAACAATATCATTTTAAACATTATTATTACATTTATACTCAGTTAATTGCATTTTTACCTTAATTATAATAATTTGTTTTTTAATAGTATTCATCTGCACATAATTTAAATCCCTTTTTAACACATCCATCTCTTCATTAGTAAAACTTCTATCAGTTAAATTAATAATAATTTTCCCCCTTTTTTTTATATTTTCATAATTACTAACTAATATTTTATTATTATTTTTATTCTTATTAACTAACAAATCATTAAATTTTTTATTATGCATTTTTAAACCTTTTTTTTTTAAATATCGCATTTTTCTAATAAAAATATATTATAACTGGCATTCTTCACTAATTATAATTAACCTTAGCAAATTATTATATATACCCCTAACAATATTTAATAACTCAAACTTTCTTCTATATGCCCAATTTATATATTTTTTTAACAATTTCTTTTCCCATTTAAATACATGCTTAACATCAAAACATATTACAAATTTCTTTACACAAATAAACTTAAGAATTACTTTATTAATCATACACATGTTTAAAAAAAAATTTTTTTTTTTAATACGTTAAATAATTGGTTTTCAGATATTGATAAACATAGTAAAATAAATATTATTAATAATAGGATTCAAAGGGCAATTAAATTATGTTCAAATGAAAATTTATTAAAAAGTGAAATTAATATGATAAAATTTGAATGTTTTATAAATGATTATCCTAGGGAGGTTATTAATGGTTTGTTTTGTAATAAAAATATTGAAAAAATAAATAATAGAATAAGATTAAATAAGAATAATAATAGTAAGATAATATGTGTTGGTTTTCAATGTTTCAAAATGTTTATTTAAAATTAAGAAATTATTTATTATGATTAATAAAAAATGTTATTATTTGTCCTGTTTATAAAAAGAAAAAATGTTTAAATTTGTTAATGAATAATGATAATGATTATAATAATGTAGAAGTTATGAATTTGGTTTATATTATAAAATGTTTAGCTTGGTTTAAAGAAAATAAAGAAATGTCCTATGTTGAAACTACAAAGAATAACTTGGTAACAAGATTAAAACAACATTTAAATGGTCATATGAGTAAATTTAAATATAAAGATTTTAAAATAGAATCATTAGAATGTATTAGATCGTATTATGAAAGAATTATAAAAGACAGAATTTATATTAATGAAATGAAACCTGTAATGAATAGGAAGTTAATTGGAAAAAAAAAGGATAAAAGATTGAGTTAATTAAATAATTATAGGGGATTATTTTAAGAACAGTATTTAAAAATATGGAATGTAATAAAAAGTTAAGATTATTTGTTAGAAGAGTTTCAAGGTAAGAGGTATTTATATCTGTTATATGTATTATGAAATATTTGTATTTATTGTTTTTTATGTATGTTTTAGTTGTTCCTTGATGAAGACCATAAAAGAATGTAGTCAAAATGTTGGAGTATATTTTGTAAGTTATAATAGCTCATGAGATTTATAAAGAAGTTTGTATGTGGTTTGTTATATATATATTGAAATTAATTGGCTATTTTTAAAATAGAAGACTGTGTTTGTTATTTGTTAATTTATTTAAATATCCTTCCATACTATTTATGATATATTCTAGCTAAAAATCTCATTAATTTTTACATGCAAATCTTGTCAGTAACTTTTATCATATTAAAGATTATTTGTAGATTTATAGAATACTTTTAATAATTATTATTAAAATCATAAGCAAAAGACAAATTTAGAAATATTTAAATTCAGATAACAAAACAACTACAGCGTTCATATAAAGTAACTAATATATCATAGGATTAAATACCTTAAATTTTCTGAACTATTACAGTATTTAGTGTATCTAGGGAAACATCTTGACTACAGGGCAAAACAATGAATTAAAAAATAAACTCTCATCATCTAACATTTAATTTTTGTCTTCATTTTCAATATTTCTCCACACTAATGCTGGAGAGGTTGCTTTACAATGATCTATTTAGAGGTTCTTACTAAATATCCCAGAATTTATCAAGTTTCTATCTATTTTATTCTATTTAGATGTACACTGGTGAAACTAAGTGATGCTTTTGGGTGTCTGAACACTTTTCAAGTCATTAATTTGATTTGCAAAATATAAGATTTCTATTGGATGAGTTCAGTACAAATCAGTGACTCTCACCAAAAGATCAAATACATTTATTAGCCCTACGATCTGGCATCCATTGATTTTATTCATGCTTGCATTTTCATATCTAGATTGGGGAAAGATGTCTCTATGACTTAAATATTCACAGTATTATACAAATTGTAGATAAAAACATATAACAAAATGTTGATTCAATCTTGTCTAAAATAACTTTAGTTCAAAATCCCATCTCTTTATTCGTAATGAATAATTTTTAAAAACAATACAATTATTTATTTAAAATTTATATACGTTAAAAACAAATCAGCTTATACTATATAAATATATTTACTAAATAGTAAGTCAAAAAGATGTTGTATAGTGGTGCCATGATATGCACTATATTTTTCCAAGTCTTCTTGCATGCATCATACATAGAATATAATGCCTCATGTTTGTTGATATATAGAATATGTATTGTTTATTGAACTGCAAATGTACAATACTTTTCAAAATGCAAGTATAGTTGTATATATAAATTAAAATTATAATATAAAAAAAAAATTTGAAAAAATAATAATATAATTAATTATTAATAATAAATTGAGTGAACACGTTTACATGTATTTTTGCTTCATTGAAAAAATAAAATAAGAAAATAAAACCTATGGTATCTTATTTTTATTAATATAAAAAATAGCAAACTCTCTGAACTTCATCGCAATCTAATATGTTCTGGATGATGTTTTTTTCTTTTTTTTTTCGATAACTTTTTTTCTTTAAAGAAAACATAATAGACTAACTAGTTTTGCTTTAAAAAATAACTATAATCTCTTTCTTATTCTTTTGATGATTTTTAGATCAATATTAACTTTAAATATGTTTTAAAACTTTGCAAACTTTTAGCATTATGTTTATAAAATATTTTACTATGCAAAAACTGCACACCAAATTTGGAAAGGATAATTTTAAAAAAAAAAGAAATGTACATGCTTTCAACATAAATTGAATAAATTTTATTAATGAACATTATTGTTTATGGTGGTCCGAAATGGAAAAATGGCTGCTGGCATAATTTAAAACTTATTTACATTTTTTTTTTTTAAAAAAAAAAAAAAATGTGATCCTCTATGGTTCCCAGAAATGGAAAATGACTGCTCAAATATCATAAAACAAAATTTGTGAATGTTAATGTTTTTTGTTTGTTTACATTTTTTTGGATAGCATATAATTGAAGTTGTGTAGTTTGATACAGCATAGTTCAAGGCTTCACATATTTGTCATTATTGGAAGAGAATGTTGATGATACATTAAAGATTATA
Organism: Epiperipatus broadwayi; assembly: GCA_028023455.1. Classification (NCBI taxonomy): domain Eukaryota; kingdom Metazoa; phylum Onychophora; class Udeonychophora; order Euonychophora; family Peripatidae; genus Epiperipatus; species Epiperipatus broadwayi. The sequence goes on from JAQFVV010012458.1 coordinate 1,528,246, forward strand.
CTGTTTTTTGGAATAGCATTATTTATTCATATCTCAGTTTTTGCCATTTTTTTGTCTCCAAAAAGCAGAGAACAATTTATTTCAAAACAATATAAAAAGTTAAACTCTAGTTAGTTTAAATATCTAAAATTTTACAACATTCCTTATCCTATAAGCCTGACATACACATTTAATAAAAAGATCAGATTTAAAACATAATTATTTTCAAAAAAAAAAGTTAACATTAAATTTTTGCAAAATAAAAGGTAAAAAAAAAAGCTATTACCAACTAAATATTAATTTTTAATAACTTTCATCCTTTTTTTAATAATTAATTTTTATGCAAAAGTAAATTATTTGCAATATTACTAACCAATTATATATATATATTTAAAAACATAGAGATTACATTAATCTTTTCTTTTGAGCATTATCTTGAAACAGTATAAATAACATGCAATTATTATATAAATGTATTACATGCTGTTCATTGTATATATATTGAGCTCCTATAAATGAGATCAATGTTAATGTAATCTTTCCCTAACATTTTTTATAGGTAAGTTATAATAATATATATAGTACTAATATTAGTAAATGTATTTTTTCAATATTGAAAAAAACTTTCTTTTACCAACTTTACTGTCAAAAATCATAGCAGAATAATTAATTAAACAGAAAAATGTTTCATTCTTCTTTTAAAAAAATAAAATTTTACAAAATAAAAATACAAAATTGTATATCTTTGTCACACATTCACAGTGCTCTTGATATATATTAACATATGGCTGAGAGAGTAATCTTTGCAATTAGTATTTATTCTCTCCTCTCCCATCAGTCTGGGGTTCAAAAGACAAATTATTCATATAGTTCTAATTTTACTGATTATTATTTTTTAAAATATCTGTTTAATATTTTTGTGTAACAAATTACAACTAAATAATTTATAATAGTACAATAGTGCTGCTACATCTACTGTCCCAACATTTGCTTTTTCATTTATATGTTACCCAGAAAATAATAATAAAATTAAAATATTAAAATCCATAAATTAATTAAAAAGATGTCAGAGATATCATTTTTCAGTATGGTCACCCACCATTTTCTTATCTTGCAGATTCCTATCTAATTCTCGAATTGATAAGCCTTATACTTTCGCTGAATTTCAAGAAATCACTCAGTCACATTTTTTAGCAATCTAAATGAAAGCAACATATACATTTCTCCCTATATTTTTTTTTCTTTTCAAAAACTGAAAATGCCATTTGAAATGGTTTCAAAGAGTAAAGCTGTCTTGTGTTGTTAGCCGAGAGGTATCGCAGCCGCCATGCAAGCAAGTAGTTGGTTGCAGACGGTTGTGGGTTCACGTCCCGGCTGATGCTATGATAGATGAAAAAAAAGAGTAAAGCTAAAAATTATAAGAATTCTATGAAGCTTAAAAGACTTTATGAAATATAATTTGTAAATAATAAACTAATTATTTATTTAATTACAAATGAAATATATATATATATTTTCTGAAGTCAAGCATCAAAAACTGAAATCACTATTTATGAAATAATGAAAAAATAAAATAAAATTTGTTTTTAAAATAATAATAAAAATACAGTTTTTTTTTTTTTGAGGAAGTGAGATCCAGTAAGGATACATTTGTCTATAAATATGTATGTATGCTCTCTGTATTATTCTTTTTTCCTTTTAATTTATAATTTTAATTAGTTTATGTGTTGCAATTTTTAAATTAAATTGTATTATAGCTTTATGTGTATGCATTAAAAAGTATGTATATATCTGTGTGTTAAAAAATATTACACACGTCAAGGTAGTGTAGTTAACAATATTGTAAATAAAGTGTGAGCTACTTTACACCATCGGCTAAGGCTTTGCAATAAAATATTGCCAATGCAGTGGCTTCACTATAGACAGAAATTTTCTTATTTTTTTAATAATAAATTTAATGCAAAGAGGAACTCAATACATTCATAACAAACAGCCACATGTGAATTGCAAATAACATTTGACTACCCCTTCTAGATAGTGACTTATTAAATCCAGAAAAAACATGAGGGAAATACAAATCAGGATAATAAACAGAATCATTAAGAAAAATATGAAAGAAGTTATTATAGAATATGATAGCATATATAGGGGATAAGTATTTTCTGAGAAATGGTTTCATAATTTTATTACCTCAAATAAATTGTTACTATGGAAAGAAAATTTTTTCTACATTATGTAGATCCAATATAAATTGTCAGAACTAACTTTTTCAAAAAATAAAAAATCTACTTTAAGAAATGTATGTAAAATCATAGTTTTCACTTTATGTGTACCATTTATCTATTAAAATCACTGAAAAAAAAAAGTATATGTATAAAAAGAAATATTTAATTGTAAAATGTAAACAGAAAAGCAACACACTCTCATTTTTTTTTTTTTTTTTGCAACCTTAATAATTATTTATTTAAATGATATAAATTTATTGTATTGGTATGCTAAATTTTCAACAATAAGTGAATTATAAACACTTATAAATAGATAAATATCAATGCTGTAAAAGATTTATTCAAATTCAAGATGTAGTTCCAAAAATCGAGATGCTAAAATAAATTGTTTAGATTAGAAACAAGCAGTAACAAACTGCTATAAAAGCTGATCAAAGGTCATTTGAAATAGTGCTCTTTACCCAGTCACTACCTTCAGATAGAGCTTATTGGGTACATAGATAAATAAATATAAAATTTAATGTATTTAAATTTTTAAAAATTCCTCCCATTCCATTTGGTAAAATCACTATTATCAAATGAATATTTTTTTTTTTTTTAAAAAAAAAGATCGTTTGGGGGGGTGGGGAGATATTTTGCCAAATAAGACTAAAGACCAAGTCATTTAAAAAATATTTTCAGAATGAGTTTTCAAATATATATATGATAATAAAACACACTTATATATATAAGTGGCTCTGCGCCAGCTGTCATAATAACTAAATATATATAAACTTTTATTAAATTGCTTTAAAATAAAATATCTTACACAATACAAATAGTACATTTTGTAGCTGGCATTCTTTATAGAAAGAAAATACTGAATCAATCATGCAGTCAGTGCCCATAGGAGTAAAACATCTTCCTCACCACAAACAGTGCATCAACACTCATTCCATATACCTTAAATTAACTGAGATCTTTACCATTCAGCTAAAATTATTAGATATCTACTTAATATACAATAAGTAGATGACCAGATAAATAGCTATGAGTCAAGTATCTAAAAAAAAAATAATGCTTTTATTTATAAATCCTCAGTTATCTCAAAACATTTTCATTTGACTTGACAGGCAAATTAGCTAGTAGTTCCTACATCATGAGATATGTTTTTAACATTTAAGTCAACAAATGTATATGAACACAGTTTTTTTTATTTAAAATTTCATAAAAAGTTTTTTAGCTTTTTTTTTCTATTTAACTTTTAGTTTACAAAATTTTCTTTTCAATGGATGCATACATATAATAAGAGATAGAATTGAGTTAATAAATAATTTCACAAAGAGTGAATCTAGGTAATTATGAAATAGAAAATATGTTTTTTGCAAGTCAGCATAACAATTAGATTATAAAATATAAAATTATTGAAAAACAGAGGTTTTATAAGTTCTAGTGATAAGAAATCAGGAGTGAACAGAAACTCAGAATACTAAATATCTGAATCTTGCACAGAAATAGCATAATCTAATAATCACACGCAATCTTGAAACATACCATGTTTTGTATAAATGTATTTTGTTTACTTGAAGCAAATTCTATATAATAACATTCATATGATGTAAGTGCACATTCTGAAATATGTTAACTTTAACATAACCTCCTAAATAATCAAGAAACAGGGAGTTACATTTTAAATCATCTGTCTATTAAAATGAATTGTATCTAACATAAAAAGGATTGAACACCAATAATGTTCTGAATAAAATAGTAGAGAATAGTAACATTTTAATCTATTACTAATGAATTGCAAAATGAAGGTCTTTGCAAATGTAATCCAATTTCTCTGAATTGTTGATAAAAGAATGAGATCAGAGAAATTGGATTACATTTGCAAAGACCTTCATTCTGCAATTCATTAGTAATAGATTAAAATGAGGCTATCTGAAGTTAGAGTAGACAATGGCAAACTATTGGGTATAAGGATCTGTGCTATTACTTAGTCACAGTAATTTTGCTTAATTATCTGTCTTTTAACAACAACAAAAAAAAAACACAAAGAATGATAAATCTAGCCTTATAAATGAGTAGCAAAAAAGTATATATATTTACAAATCACATATTACATATATACAATAACACACACAAAAAAAAATATTAAATATATATATATTTTAAAGTGTATATGTATATTTGACTTTGAAGATTTGATCACTTATTTTTTCAAATGTTTCAATTGTCTTTTTTTTTCTTTCAACTTTATTGGAAGATATTTTGTGCATTTATGCTTAACAGTATATAAATTCTTTTTATTTCTTTTTCCAATAACATGCCTAAGAGAATGAAGCATTTCTTATCAAGCCTGAATGATTGAAATGGTATATGAATAACAGCTTAAATATTTTATTAAAAACAAATTATTTGGTTAAACTTTTATTTATTCGAATTCTCTTTTGTTCAATAATAGGAAATAAATGATTAAAAAGTGTACATAATAATTTATTTTATTATCCAGAATTGCAATTTAAATATAAATATTATGATTCAATGCTGAACTTAACACACATACATACATATATTATACACAGTATATTCATTCAGAGATGTTTCTCATACATACTTCTTCTCCTAATATATGTTAACCTATTTTCAGTTTTCTTTTTTAAAAATATCATACATTACTCCCTCTATAAAAACTTCTATATCTTTTTTTCTACCACTTTGCATCTTTCCTTTCTTCCAAATGTAGTTTTCAGTCATTGACTGTATTGTTAGTAGAAGCTACTGACAATCTGATGTTTATATGAATCCCTAAACTATGCACTTCATGCTGGTAAGAAGATGCTTACTTCATAAAGATCAGTTGTGCTAAGAATTAGATTTTACTGATGATTGCTGGTTTAGCATGAAATATGTATATTGGTGATTATTTATCTTTTCAACATATGTGTTCAAGTGTATCAGTGTTATGAGATAGAGTGGAGAGTAGTGGATCGTGTGAAAGTCTGTGCTCATATACCCTACATATATAGACACAGGTATATATATATATATATAAGCCTGTATGTTTCAGTTATTACATAGTAGAGATGTCTGCCTATCCCTTGCATATGTATTAAATGGATTATGTCCTGTACATGAGGGTTTCAGACTGACCTTAGGTCAACATGGTGTGACAAGAATCTCGGCCTCATGGTGGCCTTTGAGCATTCCGTCATCAGATTTTCAATTGGATGGACAGTTGAGTTGGAGTGTGGATTAGGTTGAAGCCTGTCTATTAAAGTATGAGGATTGGCTATCTTAATATATATCTGAGCACTTATAGCATATATGTGTAGAGATGGTAATCTGGACCAACTGATGATTGCTGGTTTAGCATGAAATACGTATATAGGCAATTATTTATCTTTTCAACCTATATGTGTTTAAGTGTATCAGTGTTGTGAGATATAGAGTGGTGGATCGTGTGAAAGTCTGTGCTCATATATCCTATATATTACATAATCATCAACGTCTTATAATCTTTCTGTACTTTTAATTCACAAAATCAAGACACTAATATCCTAAAACAAACACTTTCTCAATACAAGTAAGTGGAATAAAGTAAGAAAAACAGAATATGAAAATAATTAAATTCATATTTTAAATCTAATTTCTATTAAAATAATAAGTATTGATATAAATGATAATTTCTAACAGAATAAAAAATTAGTAATAATCATTAAGGTATTTTATCTGGGAAGAATGATGTCATTGTGAATGAAACAATATTAAAGCATATAATAAGATGTAAAATTTGGAAAAAAACTTAAGAGAATAGGGTCATATGATCTATGACTCTTATTTTGACTGTTATGTTCTGTTCATATACTGTATAATTTATTATTGGTGTCTGACTAGTCTACAGAGACCTTCAGACTATAGCAATTCCTATAAAAACCACTGTAATTTATTCATACTCTCAGAATCATGTGGCATTTTTGACAACAAAAAGTACTACATTTTTAAAAACAATAATAAAGACTGGTTTATTACATCTTTATATGATCTCAAATTTTTATCTGAAAATATCTAGTAAAATTTGAGAGTATAATGTTTTTATAAGTCGTACATTATTTTAGATTTAACTCAGTATATTATTAATATCTAAAGTAAGCAAGCTTCAGTGTAATTTTATATGAAACATATAAATTATACATTCAGCTATATAAGATATTTTAATTTGAATTATTCTAAATCTTTAAAATATCAATTATATTTTACACGTTTTCATATGTTGTTTATCATATGTTATATAAATTAATTTTATTTTCTTGTATATATATAAATATTTAGATATAATTTGCTACTAATAAAGTTTAAAAAAAAATTGAAGTAGTTTTTATAACATTTATAAACAAAAAAAAAAATGCACTTTTTACATTAAATTACCACATGTAATAAATTTCATCATTTATTTTCTCTTTATCACAATTTTAATTATTAATGTTTTTTTCTTTCTTTAATGATGAGTAATATAAGCATAAAAATAGTTATCCAATAAAAGGATAACTGTATCCAAAATTGTACACACATTAATAATAAAAACACACAAATTTCCTGGAACATTTTATTTGAGCTATGTAGATGAAAATAAAAGTAATGTGAAATTCGAGATAAATTTAAAATTTAATTGCAAGAAATAATTACAAAGATATCAAATGAATTGAATTTTAAAACAAATATTTGACAAGAATTATTACACATGCTATAATGCAAAGATAATGGGGTGAAAACATAGTTACAAAACAACTTGCATAAAGAATCAATTCTTCACTAGAACAACCAAAATAAGTTAATAAATCAAATTTTTAAAAGCAGACAAAAGTACACCTGGGTCTCATTTTATGCGGTAGATAGGTTCCACAGAAAATCCGCATTAAAAAAAATCGCAAAAAAATAGACTTAATTTACCTTGAAAAATGGGGGATATGTGCTGTAATTTTCGGAATTCGCATAAAAGCAAAGCAACAAAGAAAAATTACTTTAAAATTCGCATTAAAAAAATAAGCAAATAAATACAAGACAAACTTTTTTTATTTTTTTATTAACTACAGTATTTAATTTTACATTTTTCATACATATTTTAATCATTACCGCTAGTGTTCATTTGTAAACTGGTAAGAAATCAGATTTGATGTGATGTGATGTAATGTATTGTGGCTTCTCCTTAAATGAAGTCAAGAATTTCACTGCAGTTATGCCCAGAGAAACCTGTTAGCCACTTTATTTTTATTCGTGATGTGATATACAACTAGCGCCACTTTCAGTCTTATGCTTTGTTATTGGTTTTCTGTTTCTATATTAAAAAAATGAAATCACAATCAAAACAAAAAGACTACATTATCATTAGAAAGATTATTTTCAGTTTATAAAATCTTCGTTTTTTATTTTAAAAATCTAAAAGATTATTTATTTCTGTTATATATAACAAAATACGTTTTAAAAGTTTAATTTTTTTGAATATTTATTGTGATATTTTTATATGTAAGTATAAATCTATTATTATTTACTCATTAGTATAAATAGGTTATTTACATAGAAGCTTCAGGCCATATTCACATTAGCTGCTAATATAACGATATATTTTTGGAAAAAAAGTATTTCAAGTGAAAATAAGTTATTAATAATTTAAATTTCTTGATATCTAATAAATATAGTAAAAGACGAAAGATATTAAGAAGAAACGTGAATCGCATAACTTCAAAATCGCATTAAAATAATCTGCACAAAACGAGACCCAGGTATATACCCTATATTATCAAGTGTTCCTTCCATCACAAATGAAAAAAGATAAATCAATGCATATAAATTAAGGGAAAATATTCAATGAACATAGTAAATAATATATTTATTTTAATAAAATAAAATAATTACAATTTGTTTTGTTTTTTTCATTAAAGAAAAAAATTAAAAGAAATGCAATTTTAAAATATGGCATTTACTTGATAGTAATATCATAATGGAAATTATATAATCTCTAAAATATTTTTTATTGTCATTGCTTCTTTAAAAAAAAAAAAAAAAAGTTTATTTACAAACTTAAAATATGAAGCATGCATAAATAAAAATGCATACAATGAAAAGGTAGAATTGACAATTATTGTAATGGCTATAATAGCAATAAACCTTTTAATAACTTAGTGGCTATTTGCAGTCACTGAAAGTAAGAAAAAAAAATCAATGCATGTAAATATACAATATATAACATAAGGCAAGAGTTCGGTTAAAGATTGTTAAATTTCAAATGAAGCATGAATTGTTAACCAGCATTGATTATTAAAGTTTTTGTGTACTTTTATATTGATGAAAACTTTCTAATGGTAATTTAATAGTTCCTGGTATGATTTTAGTAATAATGATAATAATAAAAAAAAGAATCCCAAGGATTTCTAAGCTATGATGATACAATCTTTCATGTTAATTTAAAAATAATAAAAATAATGATTATAAAAAAAAAAATATGCCATTATTATAACAAAACGATTACAATCAAGATATTTACAATAGCAGATCTATTAGTAGTTTCTGTAAATAATGAAACATAGCAGCATTATACCACTAAAATATATTAATCAAAAGGACTACCCATTTCAATGTCAAAGATCCAAATTATTAGGTTGCTAACAAGTGGACTTAATATATGAGGCAATCCAAAACTAAGTTTTGGATAAATGACCACTTTCAGCGAACAGCAATGAATTCCATATAATTATTTGTCTACATTTTAGTTCTAGAAAAATCACATTGATGAAGCAATATTCAATTGAAGGATCATGATTGATCGTAAGTGGATATTGAAAAAAGATAGTGAAGGTGTAAACAAGTTGAGGTAAGTAAGAATACATAATGCATAATAAACAGCAACATGTTTGAAAGTAATTTATAAATTCACAATAAAGGCATTCTAAACTGAGGTAATAAGTAAGCCTAAATTAAATGAAATTCAAAGCACAAAGTAAGATATTAGTAGAAAGATTTATAAATATTACATGGATAATATAAATATTATATGGTAAATTTTAAATCTATATAATGATACATAGTGAATACATAATTAGCACATTAAAAATATATAAATTTTAAAATAATAAAGGTTTACCTAAATGCAATAGAATTGATTAAAGCTGTATGACTATACCTTTATGTAAAGCTTTGGCACAGAAAATTTTTTTAAATGCCACTAACATTTTATAAAAATTTATAATATATAATCACAATTTTGCATTGATTAATAAATAACAAAAAAAAAAAAAATAAATTCCAATAACAAGTCAATGGTAAAATTGATTTTATATCCAGTGAAGACAAAATTCTCTAACAACTTTCTATAGAGAACTACTGAAAAAGAAGATGACATTCATCAACTAGTCAACTAGTCAAAGACCAGTCAATGAAGGTTTAGCTTTCCTTGTTTGTTTTATTTTCTAGCCTTATGGAGCCTGAAAAAAAAATCAAATTTTATGTGAATACTAATCCCTAGTCAGAAGCATAAAGATTAATATCAAAACACTCTTCCCAATAATAAATAGCTCTATTACTTATTTACAATTTTAAAAAAAAATGTATCCCTTAGAAATTAAATCCTGATTATTAAAACTAATAACAATCTTTAAGTTTAAATGCTGTTGTGAATTTAAATATTTTAATTTTATTTCTTTGGATCCCAAAATTGTTGTTTTTTTTTTTTCTAGATCAGTTTTACACCTACAAAATATTATTCAAATATTTATTGCTTAAGTAAAATAAATAAAATAATTATTCTTTATATTATGTGCATTACATGTTTTGAAATCTAAGTAAAATTTATTTTTTTAAATTTTTCTTAGAATAATTGTTTGTAACGAAAACATAACTTTTTCTATAGGTAAAATTATTGCAGTTATTTTTATTAAACAGTGGCCAAAATAAAAATGACTATTTTGTTCTGAATTCTCATTTCTTTAGCATATCATCATTGACATTATAAAATAATTTAATTTATCAATAATAATAAAAAGTTTATTGCTCAGAAATTCATAAGAAATTTAAGCACTGGAAGTGACAGGACTTGTTTTTGACTTTACAATTTTTTATTTTCAACATTAATTTTTATGCTACTTTGTGATAAATTAAAGAAGTTATCATATATGTTACACAGGTTATCAAAGTTATATGCTTTAATCAGATACAACCACAAAAACAAAGCTAATTTTTCAATAAATAAATAACATTTATTAAAAATATAGTATTTCTTTACAACATTCGATCTTCAATCCAAAAAAAAAAATGAATGGGAGAAGTTATCATATACATTAGACAGATTATCAAAGTTATATGATTTAATCAGATACAACAACAAAAACAAAATTAATTTTTCAATAAATAAATAACATTTATTTATAAATATAATATTTCTTCACAACACTCAATCTTCCATCCAAAAAAATGAGCTATTAACAGGTAATAAAGTTAAAGATAACTACAGCTTCTTACAATATTACTTATGTTACATGTAAATACATTAGCAAGACATTCTAGAATTTGGTTTTCAGTGAAATTAAGAACTCATTCTATTTAAAATAATAATTACAAAAAAAAAAAAAAACCTCTTTTAAAAAACAAACTATAGCTTTAAAATGCAATACAATCTAATTAAGAGTTCATCTGTTAGCAGAATATTAAACTTCAATCTCAAAACAAAACCTCCCCATCATGAAATGAATTAAGAATAGATATATTCTAGCAAAAGCCTGAGACAATATTTAAATTATCAATTGAGTAAATAAAAGAAAAATGTTTTTTTAAAACAACAATTAAAATAATTTGTGTTTAAATATTTATAATAAACTTTTCATTAATCAAATCTTAAAACTGTTTATTATTAATCATTAAGAAGCAATTAAAAATAAGCTCAAAGTGTAAAGTTAATTTCATATATATAAATATCCTTCAGCTTGAATCAGTCTGTAATAAAATAATTATTTTTTTATATATTTATTATTAAACTTTTTTTCTTCCAGATAACTAATTTAAAGAAAGGATTTTAAACAAAAAAAAAAGTTTATCATGTTGCATTTTTAAAAAGCTTACAATCTGACTTCATTAAAAATAAAAAAAAATGATTTTTTTTTAATGCATAAATTTGTATATATCAAAAAAACATATTTTTAATATTATACATATATTTCATTTTTATAATTATATTACAAATCAAATAAAAATAAATTTAAAACTGAAATAATAGCTACAGAAAATATGAGATATGTCAGCCTTGGCATGAACACATCAAGAAAACTCAGCCAATCCATTTCTACAAAGCAGGGATGATTATCTGCTGCTTGCAGAACAAATATATGAATAAAAAAAATATCTATATAAATAACTGCCAAATTTCTAGAACAACATTAATGCTATCTTATTTTTTAATTACTCATAACATTTATGGCTCAAAATGAAAACATAAAACTATTAATGTTAAAATACAACGGAATAATGTGACATTGAACTAAAATTCTTTGGCTTTTTTTTTATTTAATACTGCAATGTAATATTACATAATCTTTATCAGAAAAGAGACATTACCTTGTGATATCACATCCAATTGTACAAAAGATTAAAAGTATACTAATAAATAATTTTATTTTTAAAATAAAATTATAAATGTTGCTATGGACAATTAGCCATGCTTACAGATTAACTTGTATTTATTTTTTTTTAAAAATAAACAAAAAAAAAATCACAGTATATAACAAATATATATCACAGAGATGTATTTCTACGTGTACAGTATGCATATACAAATTAGGAGTGTAAAATAAAATTATAAACAATAAATTGAGAGCGCACATTTACATATATATTTATTGTGTGTGTGTGTGTGATCATTCATTTCCATTGGCTCAAAAAATAAAAATAACAAACTTATTGTTCTATATCTTTATTTAAAAAAAAAAAAAAATGAATAATCAAAGATCACTTTCATTACAGTTAAAGAATCTAGATATTCTTTTTCTTCAATAACTTTTTAGCAATCTCATTAACAGCAAACTATGACCTATTTAGTTGTTTTAATGTTTTTAAATCTGTATCAACATTGGAATTTATATATATTATCCATTTCTGATAATTAAAACTTTAAGCTTCCTGACACAATATAAGAACACTTTTACACGCTTTTTTTCTGCCATTATTAAATTGGTAATTTTATCACTTATGAATTTTATTAACTCTGAAAATATTTTATTATGCAAAATACTGTACACATCAAATTCAGAAAAGATAATAAATTGAAAAATAAAATGCATATACTTTCAATGTAAAACGAAAATAGATTAATAAATGTAATCATATATGAATTGTAAAAGTTTATCAATAATAAATTTATTTTCAAAATAAATAATATATAACCCATATTTGAAAATATCTTAAATCATTACAATTAATTTAATACCTAAATTTGTCATTTTCTTATTTTAAAATATTCATACAAAACTGTTTAAATAATAATAAAAATGATTGCCAATTTAATTTTTTTAACAATAAAACTTATTAAAAAGTATAGATTTTTTTTTTTTATAGATAGCAATGTAGCATAAACGGAAATGTAATGTAATTCACTTTACACAAAATATTGAAAAAGATAATAGATTATAATACCAATCCAATCAGATACAAAACAATCTAGATACTGGTTAATGAGAGAAGATATTCTTTACATATTTAAACTTAATTTTGCAATTTTGAATGTACATTTGAAGGATAAATTGAAAACAACAATTTTTATTTCAAGAAATTAAAAAAAAAAGACATTGCTGTGAGAAATGGAAGTTAGAAAAAAAAAGTAGCTATAAATTTTGGGAATATTGTCATCATATTAAAATATGAAATTTGAAACAATTCAAATACTTTTTTGTTTTGATTCAAATTTCAAAAATATTTTTTCAATAAAAACTTTTAAAAAATTTCAAATAATTTGATGAAAAAATTAACAGCAATTGGGTATTTTTTAATATAAATTCAAAAAAGTGGGAGATTCTTTTTTTTTTTGTAAAGATAAAATTTTATAAGTATTTACAAAATTAAAATATTACAATAGTTATGAGGATTTAAATAAAAAATACTGAAAATAAAAATTGCTAAAAGATATAAATGAAAACAATCAATGTTCAAATGCAATTTTTATTTCAAATGTATATTACCTTCTCTATATATACATGTATAACCACTTGAACGAATTTATAGCAGTTTATCTTGGTTACTATAATTAATTAACATATTCTCATTGAACATGCATTCTAAAATGATACATGATCTATGTAAAAAATGTGATTATGGAATAATTACATAGTGAGAACAAAAAAACATGACACATTAACACTAGATTATATAATGAACAAAAATGCAAACCAATAACTTTTTTTCTTAAGGGATATCTGGCTGAAGACAATAGCATAAGATTGTAGAACCAATATTGAATCTGAATTTAGCATTGGTATTTGGTTATCTTAAACATCCAATTCAACTACTAAAATAATTAATGTTCTAATATTGAAACTTTCAAAAATATATCACAGTTTAGTGCAACAGATATGTGGCAGACTCAAAAGGTAAAAAAATTTGGGATTGATTCCCTATTGAGGAATTAAAAAAATAAAATTCTCAGTGATGAAACTGTTAGGCTCACTTTGTCACTTTAATACTTGAACATCATATGGTTTTTTTGAGTAATAAACAATATATTTGTCTGATTTTAGATTCAAAAGAAACTACTTCATCCCCAAAACAAGGGAGAAAGCTGATATGATCAATTACAAACAATATTTACAACAGGGAGGGATAAACATTATAATAGAATCATTTCAAAATAAATCACTCAACTCAACATTCTTCATAAACTTTATAAGCTTAACACTTATTTCAAAGTTAGTTTTATAAAGATGAATGCTATAATAATAAAACAAAAAAGTCATAAGAAAAAAACTAGACAATGGATTATAGAAAGCACAGTTTAAAAAACTATTTTCATCTTTTGTAGTTGGTAGAATAGTTTTATGTCTAGTGATCATCAAAAAAAAAGTTCATTAAAAAATTACAAATCAGGATTAAAAAGTTATCACGATTTGGACAATCACATGAATAAAGGATGGTAGCAAACAACTCATGTGATTGATGAAAAACATTATAAACATTTTCTAATTAATAGAAGGGTTTATGTTTGTTGTTCACCAAAAAAAAAAGCATATCAGACAGAATATCATCACTAACCTACAAAACAGAGTGAGGAAACGGTCGTGATTTGAGAAGATACTATGTAAGATGCTTAAATATAGTGCATATACATGGTTGAACAAATAACAATCATTTTTAAAACTATCATTACAATTTTGGGTACTTACATATTAGATATGCAACACATATTAGACCTGCAGCACTTTTTAACATTTGTATTAATCCGCTGACAGCTAATCTTTTGATCTGACCAAAGTAATGTGTACACCTGGATCTTCTACAAACATAAAATGATAAATTGGTCAAAATGGATTATGTGTACATGATATTTTCACAAGATTTACAAAGTTATTGGCAGCCTGAATATATATGTGAAAAGGCACTGCAGGTCTAATACTAAAACAATTACTAAATTACAAAAATACTATAAAATATTACCAAAAACCCAACGATGTATCCTGTGTTATTATCTTAACAGTGTGTATGTATATATGTGAGTATGTATTGTAGCTCAGGTCTCCCAGGGGTGAAGCTCTATCTGTGTCTGGACACTGTTTTCCCTTTTCCCTACAGATTGATTGTAGTTTTCCAATTTAAAAATAAACATCGTTTCATAATTATGAATCAATATTAAAAAGTAATTTTTTAAATAATACAACAAATATGACTTCACACATGTCAACATTAATTCATAATTGGGAAACTCATGATGTTTATTTTTACACATATACATACATGCTGCTAAGATAGTAACCCAGGACACAACATTAAAATAAATAAATAATGAAATTTTCATGACACAGACTATTAATTTCTAACAATATACTAAAAATATGAATTTCACCCAAAAATACAGATAAAGCAATCACAAAAATAGTCGAAAATATAATAAAAAAACCGTAAAATATACACATACGGTTCTTACTGTAATATACATCAGAAATTGTCGAGATAAAACAATCAATTTGTCAGTTTTACTTAATTTTAAATGGATAATTTTTTTTCCCAAAATGGAGACTAAAATTTTTATTTTTCCCAAAATGCACAGGAAAATGATCGTAAACAGCAGTTAGTAATTCAGCACTTTTATAGGCCCTCCAACAGATGGAATATACCCTAAAATATTACAAAAAATATAAAATATACACATGGTAATTACCATGTAATATATAATAGGAACCGTCGTGATGAAACAATCAATTTGTCGGTTCTACTTTATTTTAAGTGGATAACTTTTTTTTCCCAAAAGCAAGACTAAAAGTAATTTTTTTTTTCAAAATGCATACTTACTTAACACCTGGCTGTATTTGTGGTTCACGTGAAAATGATCATAATCAGAACTTCATAATTTAGCACTTTTATTGGCCTTCCAACAGTTGGAATAAATCATTGATCCCTCTTCCACATTTTGTTCGATGTCTTCCATGAGAATTAATGCTGTTCTATCATTAATTGTCATTATAAAACACACATTGGCACTTTGTAATTCAACACTTTTATAGGTCTTCCAACAGTTGGATGAAATCATCGATCCCTCTTTCACATTTCGTCCAACTTGGTTTTTAAAAGGCTGTTGTCAATTCTGTTAGGGCCTTCCATTTTGTTTTCTTGAAAATACAAAACAGCATTCATTTCAATAGTAGATGAAAAATCTTTGAATCAAAACTATGAATAGAAATTTATGAATATAGATGGAAAAAATAAGTTTAAAAATGCAACTGACAGCACTCAACATCTTGTCAGATCAAAATCTGGACAATAACTACGAGTATAAAATTATCACCAAAAAAAAAAAACATGTTATTGAACAAGATCAACTCACAGGGTTTATTTGGTGTGATTCGCAATATTACACATTTATCACGGATGCGAAAAGGCATAGCATCTCCAATACATTCAGGACTAATTAGCAAGTACCCAAATTTCATATCATGTAGATCGTAAACAAAAATGCATAGATGGTGAGATCCATCTGGTTAATGACAGTATCACAGGATTGTAAAATAAATATTGGATGAAAACTAATGATGAAAATATTTTTTCTAGACAATAATGTTTGTTTCAAATAATAATATTCTAATTTATACAGCTCAAATAAATAAATATTTTTTATATTACTTGCTCAAAATATGTAGCATGTGATCATCCAAGTAGCAGGATGAACATATAAAGAAAATATTACATATTCATGCAATCCCTGGATTTACATATTACTGAATCTCTGTGAGTTCAATAAATGAGTAAGAAGTTAATTTTTGAATGCTATATTTTTTATCATAAACAAATTGTTTGTATAAACAATTGCCTCATAATGACAAATAAAACATATCAAAAAATTGGGTTAAAGATAGGGAAATACAACAATTATTATATACAACACTATCAATAGAAAAATAAGATTCATTGTGAAGAATAAATTAACAGACATCTATGTTGATTAACTATAAAGTAAATATTTTAAAACAATGATTAACCTGTCATCAAACATAAAAAATTAGGTCATAAGTGTGGAGAACTTTAAATGTTAAATTATTTAAGTATTTAAAGATAAATATTGTTGAGTAATACAGACATTATAGCATTCCTTTGATTGCAATTGACAGCACTGAATTCTATATTCATGGATAGTTATTTGATACACTTATATACAAGCATCAGTATATTGAAGCGATACATATGTGCATGCAGATATGATAGTTTCATGTTTGTTCAAACCTAAGACCATTTCCCAGCATATGTTATATATTTCTATATATGCGCACACACTAGTACATGCGCGCATGTGTGTGTACAATTTAGACACCATATTTTAAGTTAAGGTTAACAAAAAAAAGTATTTTATTAGAAAAAGAACATGATCAATTAAGTAATAGGAGTGGAATGTATTTCATACAATGGGAGATAAGCCAGCTAATGGAGACAACCCATTACTAGTTATATAAGTGCCTTATTTCCAAATCTGGTGAAACAATGGGAGAAAGAGTTACAATTTAACACATTTAAGCATCTACATATATTTTAAGGTGTGAAATAAGGAGCAGAAACAAAGATCAGGAAACCTAAGTGGCGGCACAAAGATGGAACATTAATTAGAGAAAATTAAAGTGAAATCCATCAAGAAACTCATGAGATGCACCCCAGGCGTGTGAGAAGGATATATAAGAGGGGAATGGGGTATTGTTATGGATGAGCAATTTATATCTTGAAAAGTTATGACTCCGCTTAAATATATACAAAATGTGTACTGCACCTACGACCATGTGTGAGTAGTCAGCTGTCCATTCCCCACAGTAATCAGGCAGCGGGTGTCCAGAAGTTCCATCCCTTGTCGAGATACAGCCACCTTCTGTTTTCACCATACCAATCCCTACATCCAAAAAGCCATTCAATAGTCTGCTAAGAAGGAATTCCGAAGACATCCATCATCCAGCTGGTAATATGTCTTAGATCATTCTTTAAATCATTTAATTCTTATTAATTACATATATTTTATATTTACGCAGTTTTAACTTACTAAATCTTATTTAATATTTTATATGTTGAGGTTTTCACTGGCTTTAAATATTTGACGCAGTAACTATTAATTTATTTTTTTTATTTTATCTTATTTATCTTCACTTGAATGATGGAGGGAGTTAAAATTAAATATAGAGTTGTTTATGCTTCCTCCCTCTCAATACTGCCCTGGGAAGATGCAAGTTTGGGAAGATGCCCAGTTTTAAAACTCTGAAAGCATTAAAATAAGCTGTAAATAGATTTCTTTCTTATCACCATATTCCCCTCCAATCATGTCAAATAAAATTTCATGATTACATTTTTGAGATATCATATTTTCTGTTATCGAAGGATAGCGAGTGCTTAGAATTTAATTAGATATGTAATATTTTGAAACCATGTTTGCCTATTATGATTAATCTAAATATCAATTTATACTTAAATTTATGTGTAAAGAAAATATATATGTAAACGTATTATATTGATCACCTTATCTCAAGTGGTAGAATAAAGATGATCCTATTTATAGCTTCAATTTTATATTTTATGAATGAAAAAATAAATTTAATAATTCCTCAACACTATAATCAAGGATCTATCACACGAAGGCAATATTGTAATATCTAAATATCTGTTGTGCAATACCTATATACACTATATATGTAAATTAAAACATTATATATAGGTAATGTAACCACAAGCCACAAAGCTATTAGTCACATGATGAGTGATAATATTCCCCATATATTCTATATGATATTAAAGATAAGTTAAGATTTCTTAATGAATATTATTTGTGAGCGGGTGATGAGTCTATCCTAATTCTTTATAATTATCCAGGAAGACTAGTTATTAAAAATAAATTTCATGATATTTCATAGAGTGGGTGGAAGGTTTATTTTATTACTATTATTATTATTATGTTTACAATTTTGCATTCCTGCTCTCCAACTTTGCTGTTTGGTTCATCATCATCTTCATTATACCTTCATTACCACTGTATCTATTACGTGGCTAGTATCATGTGGTCAAACTGCGTAAAGGTAGACCAGCCGCCGCATGCCCGGGTTAATAATTCATGTATCAGTGCTGGTCTAGGTTCTGCAGGGAGCTGGAGACTCCTTGTGACCCCAAATCCAAGATTTGGCATGTCTTCCCTCTCTGCTCTGGAATGTGCCCATGGTCAGAAGCAGATGCACCTTAGCTAGAGACATCCATTCTTAGTGAATATACCATTTGATCACCAAGCTGATCATAAATCCTATTAGTACTCAGTATGACCTTGGACAGCAATTATAGTGAGAGGAGAACTGCAATATTTAAATTATTTGTTTACTTTAACCTTCACCTACATGTATGTACCCCTGGATGGCTAGATGATCAAACTTGTGCACAATGGCCCTTGCCGTAATACACTTCTAATTACTGATAGTTATTTGTTAAGATTAATCATTGTTTAATTTGGGCATGCACTAATTTGTAAACCCCCATTACTTCTGTTCTTAATAATGTAAAGGCCCGTGAAATCGTTTTATTAAAGTAACTTGTAAGATACCTATTCATTATATTCAATCCTATATTAAATTTTTATTACTATGATTAATTAGTACGTTTTCTATACATTGGAACCATAATATAACTATATAGAATTAAGCATATTGTTATGTATTAAAAATAGGCATTCTGAGTTTTGAACCCAATCCAAAGAAAGTCATGCCTAATCATGTCAATAAAATTAATATAAAAGTCTGATTTAGAAGTATACCTAAGGAGGGCTATGATTAACAATGTGACCTCAATGTGTATAATTGTTGCGCTAAGTCAATAGAAGAACCCGGAGAGTTACTGTTCATACCCTGAACTAGGTCACACTGTATAAAGAAGGGAAGTGATGTGACATCACGAATGTTAATTAGGTTATTGAAACTAGGAAACCTAGGTAGGGGTTTAAAATAGGAACCTGAGGGTAACCCTTTGTCTGCTAGCTGAGAGTCCCTGCTTGGTCTTTCGATACTGTTGACTGTTTATACAATCTTGACCATTATAATATACAGGAAAATAAGGGGGATGTACCTGAGGTGAGGAATATTAGTACGTGTTCTTCAACAACCCAATGTTGGGTCACCACTTGTAACATTATGGAAAATCAGGATTTAAACCATCATGAACCTGAGGAATTGTTTGTTTATTCTCAAGTAATATATATATAAAATTTAATAACAAAAGGATAAGCATGATAGATCACTCTCAGATATCAGGCAAAGCAACTCCGTAGAGCAATTATAAGTATAATTATGAATTCATAAATCAACCAGCATTATTAATAAATAAAAGTAAATATAAGTAATACTCAAAAGAAATAACCATTCAACATCATGATTAACAATTCAAATTAAATCGACAGTCAATCTTGTGATTGGATTTGAAATGGATCTTCTGTAGACCAGGCCAACTATTTAGCATTTGCCAGCTGAGGACAATTATTTAAACATAATTTGGATCCACCAGCTTAAGTGCCAATCGATTAGAATATACAACCATAAAAATCATAATGCTGGGATATTAAAACATGCTGATCATCATCAATGCTCCAGCTACTTAGTACCATTGATATACCATTCAACTATAAACTTAATTTCTATTAGACTAAACTAAATAAAATATAGTGCATGGATTTTAAAGAATATACTCTTCGTGCCAATCCAGAATCATCATTTGGATGCTCATACACTAAACATATATGCCCCTTATTCTATATAGCTATTGTGTACAAATCTAGCTCAGGAAGCAATAACTGTAATTTATTACTGTGAGGAAGAGGGAAATAAATAGATTAGCTTATTATAAATAACCTTAAGCAAATCATGGACTTCCCCTACTTATAAATAACTAGTTTTATTGAGATCCAAAAAAATTAAATCCTAGAATATAAGCTATCATGATATAAAGTCACACATATACACTGCACTTCAGGAAACAGGAATTGGATAGAATTAAGAAGCTAAGACTAAAAAAAATATTTTTACAATAATTATTTAACATATAATTATCACCAAAAAACAAAAAAATGGCATAATAGTAAGACATTTCAAATACCCATTTCATCAACAAAAGTAAATAAATATACAGTTTGATAAAATTATATTAACCAGTCAGTTGATTTTAGTCAGGGATTAATTCTAAATTCATTAAACTATTTCTTTGAAATAGTTAAGATTATTCCTATTTTTAAAATATTTACTAAAATCAAAGAATCTTTCATTCAATTTCTTTTAAATATTTAAGAATTAATTAACATATTCAGAATCAAAGATAACAATCATTGATACAGATTAGCAAGATAAATTTTTTTTTTTACTTTTACAATAGATTTTCATTTTTTTTTTTAACTATTTCACCATTTGTAATATAAGTTTGACTGAATTTTAGTAAAAAAAAAAAGTTTGAAGTACTATTATTACTTTTAGGGATAAAAAATATATAATGTGCACACATAAAAAAAATAATACCTCTAGCCATTACTGTAATGTTTGTTGAGTTTCTTCCAGTTACAATTTCCTGTTTTCTTTTCAATTGAGCTTCTCCTTAAAGACTTCTTAGACATGTGTCTAGTTAAGGTGTCCTTTTTCATGGTCTGTAGCAATTCCAGGTAAGTAAAAAAAAATAGCAAATTTTGTCCATTGAGTTTACTTATTTTCCAGGTGAGACCAACACAGATGGAACATTCTCTTGGTTGAAGGCAAGATTGCAATTACTTTATGGGGTATCTTCTTTATCCCAGTGAAGGTATGTTACATATGAAAGGTGATGCCTAGCTTTTAGCTAAATCTAGCACATGGTTTTCATTGTACAAACCACTTTTAGGGCTAAACTCATAGTATGTTAAAAGCTTGATTAAAACTTCTGCTATTCTATTCAACAGCTTGGTATCAGCTGGATTAAGCTTGGACATTCTTTCTTCAACAGTTAAGTTAGGAATACTTCTAAATATTTTTTTGGCCAGCAGGTTAGATTTAACTGCTCTCTCTTTAACAGCTAAATTAGGAATAATTCCTATATTTTTCAACAGCTAGATTAATATTTGACTCCTTTCTCTTTAAAAGCTAACTTAATATTTGTTTTTTTTTCAACCACAGGATTAAGATTTGACTGCTCTCTCTTCAACAGCTAAAGTAGAAATAATTTCTGTATTTTTAGCAGCTGGATTAAGATTTGGCTGCTCTCTCTTCAACAACTAAGTTAGCAATATTTTCTTCTATATTTTTCAGAAACTGGATTAAGATTTAACTGCTCTCTCTTCAACAGCTAAATTAGGAATACCCTCTCCAGACACTTGGGTATTATTACTACTTCACACCCCCACATTTTTTTTCTAGAACAATCCTGCCCACAAGCTAATTACAATTTGTCTCTTACATGATAATTTTCATGACTACCAATTAGATAAAATTTTATAAATACAATTGTTCAACTAATTTCCTTCTTAATCATAAATATAAAAATAAGTCAAGAACTTAAATTAACCCTATTGCATTTTGCTTTTTTCTAATGTTTTTTTCTTTGTCTCACATGTCAACATAAAATATATAATAAAATGATTATTACTTATCAGAAAATAACAAATTTGACTTCATTTGATAGATATTTTTATTCACTACTGAAATAAATTTTAAATGTTCACATTTTGTTTCTGTAAATATTAAAAAAAATGAACATGTAATCAAAACAAAGACTTTACACGTTATCATTTCTAGAAAGATTATTTTTAGTTTATAAAATCAATGAAATATTTATTGTTTCTGGTTATTTTTAAGAATGTGAATGAATATTTATTTATTTCTCTTATATCTAACAAATTATGCTTTAAAAATTTAAATTTTTTGAATATTTATTGCAAAATTACGATATTTTCTTATTGTAAATATAACGTAGATTGTTGATGTCAAAACTAAAATTTTCTACTTTGCTTCAGGCATATATTTACGTTAGCTGCTAATATAACATTATATTTTTGAAAATAAAGTATTTCAAGTCAAAATAAGTTATTAATAATTTATATTTCTTGATATCTAATAAATATAGTGCAAATTATTTTTTAAAAAATATCTAAAACCATAATAAATTTGGAAATAAACATATTTTTGGGTCATTGAAAACTACAATGTCAATGCCGAATGTTTTACAGCCTTGGCAACACACAATGGCTGAACATGTCAGGGCAGGGTTTATGTCTATTGTAAGAGCAGGGATTTTGAATTTCACATCTTTTAGCACAGAATTTTTGGGCAAAAACTTTATTATAATAAAATATACTGTTTTACACACATTTTAAAATATAATACTTACGAAAAAATTCACCAGGGAGCATATTGGCCAAAAGATGTTTCTCTATCGTCCTGAAGTAGAATATGATTAATATTATAAAATTATTGGCATTCCTTTATAATTAAAAACCAAATCTTCTTGTAAAAAAAACAAGATAATCAGATTAATTGCACTGATTTGATTTTTCTTTTTCATTAAAGAATCTGAGATAAAGAAAAAAAAACAACTCTGATTAATTAAAAACAGAACTTACAAAGGTATTAAAATCTTATTTTGTTTTTGCCACTCTTTTCTTCTTTTTTTTTTAAAAAAAAACTCTTAAATATATTTGATATTTGAGAATTTTCATACCATCATATAGGGATTTTACAAATGTTGAGTTAAATAATGATCTTTTTTTTAAAAAAAAAAAAGTCTAAGAAAATTAAATATTATTTTCCCCCAATAATTAACTTTTTATACTCAAACCTGAGAAGCATGCTGCCAACTATCTAATTATTTATTTTTCTTAGTGCAGTTATGTAGCCAACTAGTTATAGCAGCATATATATGAGGTAAATTACTATTATATAATCTACAATGTTTAAATTTCATACATTTGATTTCTAGAATTTTGACGATAGATAAACTTTATAGTAATTTGGTACTGATAAATAAAGAACAATGTTGTAAAGTGTTAGTTTAGCTAGAAATGTATTTTAGGGATGTGTTTAAATTTCATACATTTGATGATATCTTGAATTTTGACAATAGATAAACTTTATAGTAATTTGGTACTGATAAATAAAGAACAATGTTGTAAATTGTTAGTCTAGCTATTAATGTATTTTAAGGATGTGTTTAAATTTCATAATTTGATATCTTGAATTTTGACAATAGATAAAAATTTTGTAGTAATTTGGTACTGATAAATAAAGAACAATGTTTGTCTTGTGTTGTTAGCTGAGAGGCATCGCAGCCGCCATGCAAGCAAGTAGTTGGTTGCAGACGGTTGTGGGTTCACGTCCCGGCCGATGCTATGACATATGGAAGAAAGAAAAAAAAAAGAACAATGTTTGTAAAGTGTTAGTTTAGCTAGAAATATATTTTAGGTGACATGTGTCTCCAACATTTTGTTTAATTCCTGTATACATAAATATATATTTTAACTTCATGCATATTTGTAATTTTTGATTAGTCTACACAAAAGCATAAAATAAAAATTTTACCACCACTTTTCCTATAATTATTAAATAAAGCCCATTTGTACTTTAAAGAATCATTTGATTTTTTTCTTATATTTTATTCATATACTTCAAGAATGTATGGTGGAGTGACATGAAAAAAGAACGATGAAACTGAATTATTCAGTATATTTATGTCTAATTAAAAAAAAACACAGATATGTTAGTCTTTATTGAAAGTTAAAATTTACATCTGGGTTATAATCTCTAGCTTAATAAGTGATTCCTAATAATCAATAATCCCTTATCTGAAGTAGTTGTTTTTAAAGTTGTGAATGCAGAAAGTTTGAGAATTGAAACCAAAGTGTAATAATTCGATATTGATAAATATTGATGAAAATGTGCATAAAAGATGGTTACCTGGTCCATATGATGATTGCCAGTTCAGCATGAAATGCATATCTTGTGTTTCATTTGCCTTGAAATGTCTTTATTCATATGTTTCAAAAACATGTAGGAGAATGGAACTACTATGTATATCTTATATATATAAAGATGCATATACATATTTCATATATACTACAAACTAAAAATTTAATATTTAAATTTTTTTTTCTTTTTATTAATTTATAATTTATTTATTTTTAAACTGGAATATTTGAAATTACTAAACTACATGCAACAGTAAAAGTTTATAGTATCTGATAAGAAAGAAACTGATATAAATATAACTCAGATTTAACAATGATATTTGGTTATGAAATATAGTTAAGTTATCCTACTGATTAACTATATTGCTAAAATTAATTAATGATAATATTTATATTATTTTTTTATTGCAGAGATTATTATACTTGTAAATATATTGGTATTCATGCAGGATCGTAACTGTGATTAAATTTCGTAGTGAACACCATGTTGTAACCGATTGGAGATGATTATGTATGTGTGTAATTATTATTCTGAGCTTGTCTATTTAAGTCAAATGCACAGACCACATTGAAAAATATATTTTCAATGAGTGTTTGAGAATATGATTGGCTCCTGCAACTTCAGTTGATAACATGATTGGCTCTACCATCTTTAAGTTTTAATCCAAGCTCCATAATTGGTTTTCAGTGCTAGATTGCAATGGAGAACAATTAAAAAAGGATATTTCTCTAAACTCGGTTTAAATATTATATAATTCTAACATCAGTAGAATAACCAGTATTTCTCAATGAAAATGGTGGACTTCAAAAAAAATTAATGAAGACATCACATTTATTCCCTTCATTTTGTCCAACTCCTGTATATATAAATATACATTTTTGCTCACACGTATTTATAATTTTTGACAAGTCTACACAAAAGCATAAAAAATTTAGCATCACTTTTCCTGTAATTATTAAGTAGCGCCCATCTGCACTTAAAAAAAAATTACCACTACTTATCTAACAACAGCTGACGAGAGCAACTTTACTAATAATCATATACAATATGAAGTTTAAAAAAAACTCTTCATTCATTCACCCCCTCCTTTTTCCCCCCTACAACATTCAATTAAATTCTAAAAAAAAAAAAACTACTATATTTGATTCATGTTTTTTTTTTTTTTCAAGTAAAAGAAAAAAAAGATGAAGAAATTTAAAATAAGCATCAGTGATCCTTTTAACAATTTTAGAAAAGATCCTGTTAACCATGATATAATAGAAATAATATTTCCTCTTTTATAAAAGATAAATTCAGTAATCAAATCAAAAATATACAAACAAATTTAATCCTAGCAATTTTTACAATCACCTAGCAGCAGGTTTTTTTTTTTTTTAAACTCCCTACACACTCAAGAACTTTGGTGTTCAGAGTAAAAATTTATTCAGTGATTGTCACTAGTGAATTAAAAATACTTTAATCCTGCTTTAAAAATAAATGACTGGCATTCCTCGCGTCTCGCAGTAGCTTTGTTCATTCAGTTTCAGCGTTCACTTAACAACAATGTCTGATTAAAAAAAAAAAAAAAGATAAATATAAAAAGAAAACTAATTTGAGGATAACTAAAAATAGCAACAATTTTCTATTATAAACAAAAAAAAAAATCATATATTAAACAATATTTATCTTTTATTTTTCGTTTTAAAATTGATAATTGCCATGAATAATATACATACATGAATGAAAAGAAGGAATGTAAAAATAAAGTAAAAGGAAAATAAATAGGCGTAATAATAATCAAACAGAAAGTCATGTATTTTCACTATTCTATTTTCAAATAATATGCTCTTAATTTGATTTTTGTTTTTATAGCTGACTTTTTTGGTAAAGACTAATCATCACAGTAACTACTTGTAAACCCTTACTCCAAAAGGATTTTTAAAAATAATAAAAAGATCGACAAAGTACAAGTTAAAAGTGTATTTTTGATTAATATATAAACTAATACATAATTCACAAATTCATTCACATATATCAGCCACTATTTGTACAATAAAAATCTCAACATATAATTGTCTTCCTAGATTTTTCTCCTCAGCCTGTAACTTTGGTGCTCAAATATCATATGATCTCCCAACTATACAATTACATATAATATATAAACTGTACAACTTGATGTTATATTCTGAGTAGTTTAACACAGTAGTAAATTGCAAATCTCAAGATCTAAGGGCTCCAGGAATAATTCCCATAGTTGGCCAAACAAATAAAAGTAAAAGTGCTCAAATGCAAATCTCAAAATCTAAAGACTCCTGAAATAGTTCCCATAGTTGGTTACTCAAATGACATATGACTTCCCAACCATATAATTATTTATATACATTAAATATTGTATTCTCTACCATATCTTCCCAGTGCAAATAAATGATGTAATATATGTCATATATGTCTAAAATATCTTTGGGATAATGAAAATGGGTCTGACTTTCCCAAAAAAATTAATCTCTAGATTACCATAAAGTCTTACTATTTCTTCATTTCACATGCCTAATCCAATGAAAAATTGCTTACAACTACTGTCTCAATATCATTAAATTCAGCAAGTAAAAATTCATAGTGAATGGTCACATGATTTTGACAATATTATGAAGCATTATTCTTGAATTAAAAAATGTCCAACAGAGATTTGAGGAGGGGCAAGTGATCAACAGAACCGCAGTCGGATCGTCTACAGCAAACATTTTTTAAATGAATAAATTGTGCAATGAACTCTTTTTCTCACTAAATTAAAATTTGTACAATGAGAATAATTGCTGCAACAAATGTTAATGTGTAGCAAATTCAAGCACAAAACGTCTTAGCTTTTTTCTGCTTTGATAAGAATATAGGCTATACTATAAGACAGTAATTTCATTTAATTCATGTGTTTATATATATCTTTAACAGTAACAATATACTACTATATTTTTCATGTATAGGAATTGTTATCTATGTAGTCCTTTTTCACACCTTAAAATATATGTAGATGCTTAAATGTGTTAAATTGTAACTTTCTCTGATTGTTTCACCAGAATTGGAAATAAGGCACTTATATAACTAGTAATGGGTTGTCTCCATTACCTGGCCTATCTGCCATTGAACATAACTTTTGACTTTATAGCATTTATCTTTAGCTATACTTTATTTTTATCCAATAGCTTTTGTAACATTTCCTGAATATCTGAAGCATTATTGAAACAAATAATCATATCATCTGTAAAATCTAGATAATTTAAATAATCCCCATTTATTTGTATTCCTAGACTCCCTATTTTAATTTACAGAATATTTCTCATTAAAATTAATGTTAAACATTTTGAAGATATGGAATCATGGTATCACATCTTCACTAAAGTCTTTCCAATCATCTGGAATGTTTTTATCATTTAGATTATTTGATATATTTCTTTTTATATTTCATCTGCTTCTTTTAAAACATTTATATTGATTCTATCATTTCCTCGATCTTTGCTCTTCTTTACAGATTTAATTGCATGTATCACCTTGTAATTTAACATACTTGGTAACTTGAAAAAACGTTGCTGTGATTATGTTCTTTTACTACGTAGTTCTTAGAATTTTTTTACACGTTATGATGCCATACCTCTTTTTAATAATAGTGCTACTTTTGTTTATTATTGCTGAAACAATTTTCTTCCAATACATATCCTTTTATATTTCTGAATTCACAAATCTATGTCCCATTTCATTTTTGCCACTATGTATAAATTTATCCATAGCACTTTCATCTTTAAATAATCTTCTAATTTCATCTTTAAATAATCTTCTAATTTCCCAGGATAGTTTAAAAATATAATTTTAAGATTTACATGTTTATAGTAAAGATGCATTGTTCAAATCGATTATCTTTTTAACTGTTCTAATTTCACACCAAAATCGTATAGTATCTCATTTAACTCAAGATAGTCCTATAATGTTCCTTCCATTTCACAGTTATATTCTCTTTTCTAAATGGATCATTTTTAAATATATTACTTTTTATTCATTCAAACAATTCTTGACTTGATTAAAAATGTATGGTGAATTGTTACTTTTTAGTTAGGGATATTTGTTTAAAAGTTCTAACAAAGTATCACATCTTTTTATTAATTTTGTTCAATTATATGAGCCATCTTTGAAATTTAGTTATTATTTGAAAAATAATTTTAAATTTCTGTTTTAAATTCACTGGAATATTTCTGAAGATTAAAGATACCATCTGTTGACATTATCTTTCTTAATTGCTTTTGCTGTTGTAATTTTGCATTGACATATTTCTTACATATCATTCATTGATGATCATTTTCCTATTCTGAATTTAGTAACCACATTGCACTCTTGAAATAATATGTTGTAATAGTCCAAATATAATTAAATTTTGTTAGACCATCATTAAGATGTTTCCACGTTGTCTATTTTGAATTTTTTTTCAAAAATAGATTTTTAATATTTGGGGTTTTTTTTTCAGTAAAATCCACAAATACATGTTCTCTTTCATTTTTATTTTTATATCCAAATTTATCCATTACATTTTCATTCTGGCATGAAAAATTTCTCATAACAATTTTAAAACATTGTTTGAACTAATTAAAAGTATTTTGTATATATACATAAAAATTTTATGCTTCTTTATCACAATAAGAACTTGGTGGGTAACATATCGGAATTAACTGCATTTAATGTCTTCCATTAAGTTGAATAACTAAAGTTGTGGATCAGTCTCATAAAACATCAATCTATACAATGTTATTCATCTATATTATTCATAAATAAAAAGGTATATTTCACAAAAATTGTTTCTTCGCCTTTTTCTTTCAACTTCACAAAGTCTGACAATGTTCCATTTAATATTTAGACAATGTCTTCCAATTTATCCAGTCTTCATCCAGTTAAACAGAGCAAATAGCAAATAAAAAGTCATCATGGAATGGTACCTTAAAAACAAAATCACATGATTCTTATTAACCTGCCTTTGATTGCTAGTTGCTATTTTGGCTAATGAATATCATAACTAATATGCAAATACACATTCTGTTCTCAATAAAATATAAACAATGTCTTCATCAAGAATTGTCAGACAATTAGAAAAAAATATATATTATTTTATTAGTTCTCAATTCAGAAATAAATGCTATTATACTCAGAATACTGGCTGATGAAAGTTGTTGGGCAGGTCATTTATAATTATTTATCATATAATAAAATCGCAAATGGCATAAAATTTATACACTTTTAAAGTCTCACAGAAAAATCAAACATGGTTTTCTTACAGATAATAGCAATATCCGTTTTAGCAATTATATTCAAACAAAGTTATAAAATTTTAAAATTTTCCAATTTCCTACTATATTTTTCTTTAAAGTAATAGTAATAAAAAAAAAAATAGTGAAAATTTTAACCCACCATAGATTTTTAAATCTTCTTGGACCTTTAAACCATTACAATGCTTGCTCAACTAAGCAAACAATGGTTACTTATTATTCATTCAAGTAATCAAACAGAAAAAGCTATGTGATTCCATATAATCAAGTCAATAATAATATTAACATTATCATAGAAGAGCAATACTAAAACAGGCTTATATTTTCAACATATCTCTTAAGAAAAAAATATATATTTGGCAATTTAATATTTATCAATTGTTGAAATGTAATACAAGTAGCAGTTACTTTTAAAAACAAATCTATTTTTAAATGCCATTATGATTTGACTCAACAATCTGAGCCTTTAATTTTTCTGGTATAATTCTCCTTTTACATTCAAACTACTGACTATAATAACAATCTGTAAAATGATGCTTTCTAAACATATATGCATCCATGTTTTATTTCAACTTCTAAAAAGTGTTCATAAAAGTAAATCCACGTTTTGTATAAGCAACAGACATAAGAATCAAGATCATTATTTCCAATAACTTTGGAACAAAGTTTACAATTCCCGTATGGATTCAAGTCTCCAAGAAAAGACAAAAGATTCTTCATTACTGATATAATAGTTCCATCCTAAAATAAATATCTTATAAGATATTATAGCATTACTTTTCTAAATTTTCTGAATCTAAAGTTGAAGCATAAATACTGATAATTATTTTAGCCTTTCATTGAAAAATAAAGGATACCAAGTTAGATTGTATAGCAAAACTAATTCATATTAGCCCATTTCCACTGTTATCTTAAAATTCCTTTCTCTGGAAAATGTTTCAATAAAAATGGTTATATCAACCAATTTGTCAGCACTTTAGTTACAAATGTTGTTCGACATTTATTTTTCAAGAATGTACTTCAAATCAAATTTTTCATATCCCCTGTGCCTATATTCAAAAAAATAAAATAAAATACAGAAACATTTATTACTACTTCTTATTTTGCCATCTTTATCATTATTGATATTACTACTATTTCTATTGTGCTTAAATAAGCCAATTCCAGCTATAGTGACATAGCCAGATTTTGCAAATCATTTTTAGATCTTTTCTAGTTTATACTTATTTATGGTCAATAATACAGAGAATCTCTAAATAGAGCTTATCAAACCACATAATCATTTGCCAAATGAACTTCTTGTACTAATTTTCAATTTCAGCATGAGACATTATCAAAAGAAACATTTGTCTCAGAAATTGTATGAAAAACTGTTAAGTAGATTTTGCTCTTGCCAATAACTCAAAATATAATTTCATCATCTAAGACTAATCACGAATTAAGAATCCTTTTCTGAATGTTCAACTACAACTGAAAAATGATGGCATAAAAAGAGATTTCTTGTGAGAATGCAAAATTCTTTTCCCACATTCACAAGTAAAATCAGCTAAATTAGCTTTTCCTACATATTACTAGAATAACATCAATAAATTCAGGAGAACCATGATGATTGCTATCATCTGTCAAAAATACAAATTAACAGCCACTGTACATAATTGTGGACAAATACAATCCATGAACTATAGTTAATTACTATAAAAACTATAGCTAAAATGATAGAATTGAAGGATTTAATAAAGCCATTTATGAATCTACCTTCTGCTAGAATTTCTATGGTCTTGCTTTATTATATTTTGTTAATAGTTAGGTTAAATAAAAATAAAATTTTACTCATTAAATAAGTAAATCAATTGATGGTATTGCCAAATGCAAGATCTCTCGATCTAAATCTGTTCATTATTTTCTCAACATTGAGAAGTTGTATACTCATTTGCATAAGAAAAAAAAATCTAAATTTTTATACATGTGATTAAAGGATGGAAATGAATAGAAATAGGATTGCACAAACACAATCCCACAGTCACATTTTATAATAAGAGATAATCAAAGGCATGAGATCTTAATGATTAGTAGATTCAATGTATGTAACTGAAATCTTAAAATAAACAAGGAAAAAAGAGGAACAGAAAGGAGAGAGAAAAATGGTCAGTAGTGGAAACAGTATTAAACTTTTGATGAGACAATATTCTATTGTATTCTATAAGACAGCAGAGTATATTCTTGGGTAGGTTGCTTTGAATTTACTAGCAGAACATCACAAATATGAAATTACTTTCTCAGCAATAACTCACATTGCACATTAATTACAAAATGCAGTTTAGCATACTTAAATAAGAAGCAGGAATCTACTGATGGTGAATAGCATCAGATCTTTCTCAAGGTAATCCACAATCTGGAAATGATACATTTAACAAATGCAAAAATGGGATTCCTTTCACTGAGTATGTTATTAGGCAATAAATCATCACTTTGTAATCACATCTGCTTTATCAGGTAGCAAATTTAAATAACTTATGTTCAATTATTAACATAATTGGATTCAAAAAAATAACTTATGTTCAATTATTAATGTAATTGGGTTCAAAAACACATTAAAAAATTTTACATTGTTTAATCTCAATTCTTTGTATTAACTGAAAAACAGTAACTTCAAGCATTACACTGCTTACATAAAACATAGCTGGCAACAATCTTGCCAAGATCTACCAACTTGAGCTAATAATCAGTTAGTACTCATATTTGAAGATCATTCTAATATCTATTAATAGGGTGCTGTATTGGTAGCATGAGTTCAGCATTCAATATATATATATCTTCTCACTGAATTGAATATGTAAACATAATCAATTTAATAGATAACTATATATTTATTTTCATCTAATCGACTTTCATTCAAAATTGAACCTTGTCAAGATGTTACATTAATTCAAAATGTCACATGATTTACATGCCTGGACTCTAGTTATAATATAGGGGATTTGAACAGACTTTCAAGCTCCCTTCGACCATTAACTCTATCTCATACAACTGATATACAGGACTACACATATGTGAAAAAGATAAATGATCTCCAATATACATATTTCATGCTAAATAAGCACTCATCAGTTGGTCTAAATCATAATCTGCCATATATATATATAATAAATGCCCAGTTTATATTAAGATAATAAATTTTTTTACCATCTATGCCCTTAAAAATCTGTTGATAAAATTCCCAAGCCCCTTGTTAATGCCAATATTACTGTCATGCCCATGTTGACCTTAAGTCACTCTGACTCTCTAATGTATAGGACCTTGTCCATTTAAATACACAGAAGTGGGATAGGCAGTATAAAGGCAATGGACAAGGTCCTATACATGAGGAGTCAAAGTGACTTAAGGTTAACATGGCATGACAGTAATATTGGCATTAACAAGAGATTTGGACATCCCATCATCAGATTTTCAATGGTATAAATTGTTGAAGAGTTGGAAAGTAGAGTAGATTAAAACCTATCCATTAAAGTGTGAAGATTTACTATTTTCATGTAAACTGTGCATTGATTACATATATATGTGTGTGTATGTGAAAGATGATCTGAATCAACTGATGAGTGTTGGTTCAGCACAAGGTATGTATATAGAAGATCATTTATCTTTTTCACACTTATTGTGTGGTCATGTGTATCGGTTGTATGAGATAGAATGGATGACTGAAGGGAGCTTGAAAGTCTGGGTTCAAATCCCCTATACATATATGTAAGTCATTTGCTTTTATCCGTGCATCTAAATTTTTACTGCACTATTCTTAGACAAGATAGGGACAAATTTTTATCCACTTTTAATCCCTGTGGTAAGTTTTTGATTTTATTAGTGTATCATTCACCTTTAGCTCAATCCTATCATAACTATCCATCAGCCCAGAACTCAGACTAATATCTCACACTATAGGTACATAAAAAAATCACTTTTCTTAGGTAAGCAACATAGCATGATACAATTTAACTTCGTATATAACTGACCAACTTCCCACAATAGAGACACATTAAGAATATATACTTTTTTTAATTAAGCCATATTGTATGTTCCTAATATAAGAAGTTAATGTGCTATATAAAAAAGTGTATTTTCTTAATATATCTGTAGCGTGATATAAACAAGTGTATTTTCTTAATATATCTGTAGCGTGAGAGGTTATTTTGCCATCTGGGCAGATGGATGGTTGTGATAGAATTGAGCTAAAAGTGAATGATATTCTGATAAAAATTAACAACTTATAAATATATATATTAAAAAAAAATATAAGATACAACTGTTTTAAACTAAAACTAATAATAGTTGACAACTGTGTTAATTTTTTCATGCTAAGTTAAGAAAAGAGGAGAAAATGTATTTTTAATATCTGGAGATCATAGAGGGAAAAAAAAATTACAATGAATAAAATTTCCAATATATTAATGTAGAATTTTAAAGAATATATTTCAGAGCAAATAAAAAATTCAAATTTATATGGAAAAATACTCAGACATATAAATAAAAGAATAGAAGTGCAAAACTACAATTCATTGTAATCTTATAAATAAAATTCCTATTTTCTCTGTTGTCTGATTGGTGAATATATGTTTGTTTGTAATGCTGTCATATCAAATTCACAACCACTGTCACATGTCAAATCCACAACCAATTAAAAAAATGTTTTTGTGGAATAATTCTGCCATCAATAAAAAACATTCGAAAAATCAGTACATGTGCTTTTAACTACAGAGATATAATATTTAAATCATAAAGAAAATGTGATTACAGTACATAAATTCATGTTTAAAATGTATTACTTCGTGAGGGAAAAAAAATAGATCCTATAGTACCGTATTTACATTTAGTTTTGGTTAGCGTATTATTATGTTTATGCGAAGGAAGTCACCATTAATAAAAAACAGTCTGAAAAAAAAATCAGTACATGTACTTTTAACTACAGATATAGTATTTAAATCAAAGAAAATGTGATTACAATATGTAAATTCATGTTTGAAATGTGATATTTTGTGAGGAAAAAATAATAGATGCTATAGTATCATATTTACATTTAGTTTTGGTTAGAGTATAATTGAAGTCGAGACAACGGCTTTCAGGCCGATGTACAGTTCTCACATTTATTTATATAACATTAAAATATTTTGTACAATTTACATTAAATCTTTAAAAAAAATTATTAAAGCAACCAATTAAAAAATCCAAGGCCTATTTAGGCCAGGAACACCTGGTCATTAAATAATAATTTAAAAAAAAACACATTATGTAATTATTAATAAATAAAAATATTGAAATTTATTATTATAAATACTTCTACTCAGGATAGTAAATAAATTAATGTTTGTGATATAAATGTTCTTATATTTTTCTTAATCACTATGAACTTAGATGAGAAAATTATTCTACTGCTCTAGCTGTTGAAATTTTCATCCTATAAAATAGCAACTATAATATAAAATATTGAAAGCAAGATTAAATCACCAACTTTTTAAAATACATTTCTTTTTGTTGTATTGAAATATTAGCTTACATGTTATTAAAAGCTAAACAAAACTTACAGCAAAAACGTGAGAAAGGAGGATATATTTTAATTATTAAATGTACTAAATTATTAAATGTGCATGTATATTTATTAAAGCATAAATTACAGAGTATTTACAAAATTTAGAAATATTGCTATTGCTAGAATATCCCCCCCCCCAAAAAAAAACTAATTCATATGCAGAAAAAAAGAAGCCAATAATTACAAAAAACAACAGGATAATTTGCATAAGATAACACGAGTCTTAGTTTACGCAAATTAGCAAAGCTAATAAAAAAAGTCTGTAGAAAAAAATTAAATAAAAGAATGCAAAAATAAGCAATGGAAAAGTAGTGCAGTAAATAGTATACTAAGTTTAAGTTATGTTCTGTGGTCACCTCTGTTATCCTGGCAATTAGTAAAAAAGTTCTAGTCAAGAATCCAATTTGACTATCTCAGAAATATGTGTGTGAGCAATAATGTGCTTACAAAATTATAGAGTTAAAAGAGACATTTGTATATATTAAATCTCTACAGAGACATGAACTGTTAAATGATTTAAGTGATTCTATTTTCAACTAGCAAATAGCCAATTGAATTACTAATGTTTTACTAATAATATTATCATTATTCAGAATAAAATAAACTCCTGAATTTATTATTAAACTTTGTTGATATTTCCTTTATTTAACATCAAAAATTATCCAGCTGCCAATTGATTGGTTGACCCTGAATGTTTGTGCAATAATCAAAAGAAAAAAAGTTTAATCATTAAAATAATAATATTTCGATATTAACTTCTATAATTCTATTAGGATGGAAGTGTTGGAATGCATATAAAAAATAATCAATTGAATAATAATTATTATTATTACAAAAAAAATATATATTTAATATAGTATAAAAATATCACTAAATATAAAAAATAAGTAATTGTTAAAATTCCAGCATCTTAAATATTTTAAAGACAAGATAGAATTAAATACACTTATAATTTCATTTATTCTGATAGTAAAATATAATATATTAAAATATAATAAAATATAAAATGTAAAATATTTTACAAGTCTTATTATATTAAGTGCTATAATTTGTAATGTGTAAATCAGAGCATTGAAGTACCTTCACAGAACTCCAAAAGAGGTAAAATATTAGATGTATGTGAAGTGTGACCAAAAGTTTGGATACATAGAAAATTTGTTTTGTTTTTTCACTTTCATACATGCAAGTTAATCATTCTTTTATTTTATTTATAAACCCTAGCATTGATTCTAAACAAATATATGAATAGAGAAACTGTGCACATGTAGGCAAGATAGTAACTGTATTTTACAGAAATTGCTATTAAATTCAATAATTAACATCTAGATAAGCATCAAATATAATATGCTAACATTCAAACTGTATAAATTTTCAAATAAATAGACAATATGCATAAGCTATATCAATAGTACATGAACATCAAATACGCAAGATTATTACTGAAATCAAATGTTTCAAAAATTGCCATTCAATAAATTCTTAGAAATCATAATTTCATCTTATCAAAGTGAAATTTCTTCAAAAACTGTATAGAGATAACAAACCAGTGGTTCATAAAGCAATGAAAATTTGTTTTATAGTGACCAAGCTGCATTTTCAGACACATTTAGTATAAGATTAATTTGGGTCATATTTTGTCAATAATAACGTAACAGGGAAAACAGTTTCATTTTCACCTCCTTTTTAGCTTTAAATTAAATGACCTTCTTTTGTTAAAATGATATAAAATGTGGATTCAAAAGAACAAAGTTTTATCTCATTTTCCTATTAGTGGGAGAAAGTATGTGCATGAAGCTTAACCAAAAACAGTCAGATCCAATTTATCCAACTGAACGACAGCCCAGACTTCTGACCTAATTCCTCTTTTTTTTTAAAGATTATCTGAAGTCAGTGTTCTACATAAAGTAACTGGAAATGTCAAAATATTAAAGAAGGAATCTATATTGTTTTTCTGAAGGTTTGTGATGATGGTGTTCTAGCTGTATTTTTATATTGGACTATTTCCATCATCTAATATGTGTGTTGAATGTCTTTAGAAAAGTTTAATTTTGGTTAAATATTCCAACTGCATTCAACTGTTAGTAATATCACAGCAAACAGGTTAGTATATGCACCAACTTAGTAATATCACAGCAAACAAATGTTAATAATATCACAGCAAATAGGTTAGTATATTCACTAACTGTTAGTAATATCACAGCAAATAGATTAGTATATGCATAATGTTTCAAGAGGTATTTTTCTCCCCTCTTCTTCAGGTGGTGCTGGCCTGACCAGTGACAGTACTAGCATGGGATTCGAACCTGGGTCCTTAGATTTTTGATTATTGAAATTTAAGGTAATGCTCTAACCAACTGAGCCATCCTGCCAAAGGCAACAGCATGTAGTAATTTCATATACTTATCTATGAGGTTCCTCCTGATTTCTCCACTTTTTCCTCAGAGCAAAGTTGATTAGTGGTTTCCATACATTATGTATAGTCACACTAGATTGGCTTATGGGATTTTTTGCCATTGTAATGTGAGCAGCTTCTTTATATTTTCTTCTTTGTACCTTTTCTTCTTTATCCAATATTTTTGTATTTTCCCAATCAAACGTATGTTCATTAGTCCATACATGGTCTGCTACCTTAGACACATCTGTTTTCTCTCTTCTAATCACCAGTTTATATGTTCTTGCAAGCGCTTTTGAATGGGACAGCTGGTCTCACCAATATATATTCTTCCACATTCACATGGTATTTCATAGATGCAGTTTTTTCTTTGCAGCATTTCAAGTTTAGGCTTTATCGATGTTAGAATTCCTCGTAGTGTGGTATGGCTCTGGAAAGCTGTTCTGATGTTATAGTGATTGCAGATTTTCCTTAATTTGTCTGCTATTTTTGGAATGTATGGATACACTACAGTACCAATAATTGTCTTTTCTCTTGATGGTTCTTTTTGTTGTCTATTTAATATTCGCTTAATAACAGCTGATGATTAACCATTTTTCTTAAGAGTTTGTTCTATATAGATCTTTTCTTTTTCCAAATCGCCAGTTTCTGAACAAACTTCTTTTGCTTTGTTCCACAGTGATAGTATAACTCCATGTTTTGTGTTTCTGGTGTGATTAGATGTATAGGCTATGTATTTTCCTGTACGTGTAGGTTTTCGGTAAACTGTAGTTTTGATTTTGCCATGAGGGAGTCTTGTCACAAGAATATCTAAGAATGCCAATTTTTGTTCTTGTTCTGGTTCTATTGTGAATTTAATTGAAGGGGATATGTTGTTGATGTGTGTCCAGAAAGTTTGTAGCAATGCTTCACCATGTGGCCATACAACAAATGTATCATCCACATAGCGAAGCCAAACTTTAGGTGGATAAGGAGTAGTTTTTATGGCTGTGGTTTCAAGTTCTTCCATGCAAATATTGCTAATCAGGGGAGACAATGGTGAGCCCATAGCCATTCCTTGATTTTGTTGGAAGAATTCTGTGCTATATTGAAAGTAGGTTGTTTTTATACAGAATGGTAATAGTTCCATTATACTACCAATAGGAAGAGCTGTTCTGGTTTGTAAACTATTATCACCATTTAATCTTTTCTTTACAATAGACAATGCTTCTTCACATGGTACATTTGTGAATAAACTTTCCACATCAAAGCTTACCAGTAAGTCAGTTCTTTCAATTTTCATGTTCTTGATTAATTCTACAAAGTGTCTAGAATCCCTGACAAATGATTGGGTTTTGCATACCAAAGGACTTAGAACTTTGAGAAGAAATCTTGCCAAATTCTGGCAAGGTGAATCTCTAGAACTAACAATAGGTCGTAATGGAACATGATCCTTATGGATTTTAGGTAGACCATAAAGATGAAGAATTTTGCTGAAATATGATGTTATTTTACTCTTTTCTGAATCTGTGAAGTACTTGCGATGTTTTCTGAGTAATGCTTGTAATTTTGTTTCCGTACTTGGTATCGGATCTTTTGCCACTTTTCTATATTGGCCTGCTGTGAGAAGTTCTTGTATTTTGTTGTCGTAATCAGTTGTATCCTTTACAACTGTTACATTGCCTTTGTCAGCAGGGAGAATAATTATAGATTTATCTGCTTTGAGAGATTTAATTGCTTTCCTCTCCCCATAGGATATGTTTGACTGCAATTTTTGTTGCTTGTCAAGTGTTCTTTTTATTCTCCAGCATAATTCTGCTGCTTCTTCTAAAGGCAATTTTTGAGTGACTTCCTCAGTGGCTGACATTATATCTAGTAAGGGGACATTAGATGGTGCTACAGCAAAGTTTAATCCTCTTTCAAGAACAGAAGCTTCAGTATCTGTTAGATGTTTAGAACTTAGATTTTTAACAGATGAAGCTGTTACGTTGCTTGGTGCATTATGATTTTTGATATGCCCATGTAGGTTAGCAAGTTTCTTCTTATGACACTTTTAATTTTCCATGTAATATAGAATATGATCTTCTTACTGCTTGAAAAACTCTCATGTTAGTCATCATCAGTAAGTTTATTTTTTAGAAGACATTCTACATTATTAATTGAAAGCATTGTTTGATACTTAGAACACCTTTGAGCATTTATTCTTTCTCTTAATAGAGCTTCACTTGCTCTCTGAGTAATTTTCTCAGCTCTCTGAGAGTGAATTGGAGGTTTTAGTTGCAAACCTTTAGGAATTATCCCTTCCGATTTACATTTACATAAGAAAGTTAAATGATTTTCTACTTTGGCCAGCTTTAGACAAAGTTTTTCATAATGTATAAAGTTTGATATAGTATTGAGTCTATACCGAATACTTAGTGTTTTTCTGAA
The DNA here is from genome assembly GCA_028023455.1 of Epiperipatus broadwayi. Lineage (NCBI taxonomy): Eukaryota > Metazoa > Onychophora > Udeonychophora > Euonychophora > Peripatidae > Epiperipatus > Epiperipatus broadwayi. Next base: position 1,568,745 of record JAQFVV010012458.1, read on the forward strand.
GGTTTGTGATGATGGTGGTCTAGCTGTATTTTTATATTGGACTATTTCCATCATCTAATATGTGTGTTGAATGTCTTTAGAAAAGTTTAATTTTAGTTAAATATTCCAAATGCATTCAACTGTTAGTAATATCACAGCAAACAGGTCAGTATATGCACCAACTGTTAGTAATATCACAGCAAACAAATGTTAATAATATCACAGCAAATAGGTTAGTATATTCACTAACTGTTAGTAATATCACAGCAAACAGGTTAGTATATGCACAACGTTTCGAGAGGTATTTTTCTCCCCTCTTCTTCAGGTGTTGCTGGCCTGACCAGTGACAGTACTAGCATGGGATTCGAACCTGGGTCCTTAGATTTTTGATTATTGAAATTTAAGGTAACACCCTAACCAACTGAGCCATCCTGCCAAAGGGAGTAGGTAGTAATTTCATATACTTATCTATGAGGTTCCTCCTGATTTCTCCACTTTTTCCTCAGAGCAAAGTTGATTAGTGGTTTCCATACATTATGTATAGTCACACTAGGTTGGCCTTTGGAATTTTTTGCCATTGTCATGTGAGCAGCTTCTTTAAATTTTCTTCTTTGTACCTTTTCTTCTTTATCCAATATTTTTGTATTTTCCCAATCAAACGTATGTCCATTGGTCCATACATGGTCTGCTACCTTAGACACATCTGATTTCTCTCTTCTAATCATCAGTTTATTTTCTTGCAAGCGCTTTTGAATGGGACGGCTGGTCTCACCAATATATGTTCCACATTTACATGGTATTTCATAGATGCAGTTTTTTCTTTGCAGCATTTCAAGTTTAGGCTTTATAGATGTTAGAATTCCTCGTAGTGTGGTATGGCTCTGGAAAGCTGTTCTGATGTTATACTGATTGCAGATTTTCCTTAATTTGTCTGCTATTTTTGGAATGTATGGATACACTAAAGACATTCAACACACATATTAGATGATGGAAATAGTCCAATATAAAAATACAAAAGGAAACTATATCTGTCTAATAGCATTAAATACTCTAAAGAGTATTTCAAAATCATTGAAAAGCCACCCAAAACGGATATTTCTTACAAATAATTATATTAAAGTACATTTATTTTTGTAAATATCCATATCTTTTGGGCCACTTTATACAACAGTCATTATGGATTTTAATAAATAGTATTTCAGTAATCTGACTTGTATTTTACATATGAATATGTAATTGTAAATTAAATATATTGTAACGAGCACAGACGTTCGTTACATTGGTTTTTTTTTTTATTTATTAAACATGAAAGTAAATTAAAAAGTTCGCATTTAAAAATTTTCTTTAAGAATTAAAAATTGAAATTAAATATCATCTTAAACTCGTATATATTAAATCGCACAGATAATGAAAAATTATTAAAATAAAACTTTATTAAAGAAAAAGTATTTTAAAACTAAATTTTAAAAAGATTTGGAGATAAAATTATATCTTTAAATTTATCTTTAAATATATCTTTGATTTGGAAAACAGGTTAATTAATCAGAAATGGAAATGATAAATTTAATTAGTCAAATGTAAACCAGCCTTGGTCATTTAAATGTAAAAACATCGGTCAGATAGGAAAACAATAGAAACTTTTAGCAAATGAAATAAATCCATTGGGAAATCGGACCTCAACGAAAAGGATCATCACATCGATGACGTAATGTTAAGTCAATCTTTCAAAGTAATATAAAAGGACAAGTTTGGAAATTATTAGTTAGTGATTGTGATTATTATGATGTGACAGATAGGTGTTAGTGCGGAGGTGCGGGAGAAGGGATTGAAGAGACTCACAATTCAATCCCTTCAGTTTTGCCAAAGAAAGAAAGAGAAATGAACTATCATTTTCTACATTGAGGACCAACTAAACTAAAAAACCTCCGAATGAATAAATAAAACAACGGCTAAATGGATACCAATCTTTTGAGGACGGCGTGGGAATTCACGTTCATGGCAAGCAACGGATAAAGATGAACTGTTGTAAACCATAAGAACTTTATAAATAATGAACATTAAATTAAAACTTTCCATATTTAAATGATTGCAATATTATCCTATCTGACCAAGGTTATTTATTAATTAGTTATAATTTTATTTAATGTATTTATTTTGTAAAATCATTTCCATTTATTTATTTTTTGTTCTTTAAGTTTTATCATGATTTCTGTTTTCCGTTAAGTTAAATTACATAAATGTTAAACTTAAGTCGGGCGTGAATGGCTGTATAGATTTGTAAAGTTATATTAGGGGAGGGTAATCTTAGATTAGTTGTTTCATTGTTAAATTGGGTCAATGGATTGGATATATTGATGTAGTTAGTAGATGTAGTCGGAGATTCGCTACTGGCAGAATCGTTTATATATACGCCGCACTCACCCATTTGCCTATGAAAGGAATTATAAGATGGAGAATGCAGTTCCTTTCTATGGAGTTTTTTATTATTGTTCTTCGTGTTCGATAGATGTAATATTCCTATCTGATGAGAGTCAATGTCTTCTCTTAATCTTTTTGGTGCTGCCATATTCCGTATTACATTGAATACATCGATGTATCAGATGAATTGATGCCAGTTTGACTGCGAATTTTAGCCTAAGGTTAAATAGGGATAGAATATTTTATTTTCAAATGCAAATCTATGTAGTCTATTCATACTCGACCCTAAATAAAAATGCATTAAATTTAAGTTGTTTATAGACGCTTGCATGGATTGGTTAACGGTGAATTATGTTTCGGGTTTTCATATTTGATCAAAATATATAGACATTCGATAAATAATGATACCTTACGGGGAGTATCTAAAATGTATTTATTCGGATGTCTTTTAAGTTGTTGGTGACAATGCAAGTATCTTATGCTGAATACTAGAGGGTTGCTTATATTTCCCTATGCAATTGTCAGTAATCAATAATTTTGTATTTTGATCGTTTATGTTTATTTTGAAATGTTTTTGACCGTTGAAATCTATGTAACCGATCCATAGCAACATATTAAAACAAGCTTTTATAATCCCATCTGTGCGAACTTATTAAAATGTAAACTTATAATATAATAGAAATTAAAATGTAAATTAAAATCTAAGGTAGAGTTAAAAATAATGTTAAATGTTAAAATGTAAAACTAATACTAAAATAATTTTAAATCTTATATATATGTGCATAAATAAATGTTTGTATGTTAATTACTGGCAGTGGCTTATTTTATTCCTCTTATATATATATTCTTATATTATATTATTAAATCTCTGCTATTCCACTGAGCTAGTGACATGGTCTAATGATCGGATGCAAAAAAAAAAAATTTTTTTTTTGACTTACGTATCTGCCTACTCTATAAATTTTTCTAGGTTCAAATGCCTAAATGGCGCTCGTAGTGCAGATATGTTAAGTCTCCAATTTTGCCGGATCGTTATAATATATATATGAGTTGAAGAAAAGATACATGGAAGTTTCCTGATCAAATGCCATAGAAATATACTAGTAGAAAATGCATGTTCCATCTATTTATTTCATTTTATATACTAATGTATCAAAAAAAAGGTAATTGATAAGTTTCATATTTTTCGGGAAAAATTAAAAACAAAAATAAAAAATATGAAAATAATATTTATTTGAAAACATAAAAATAATATACTATTTAGTCAATAATGATTGAAAAACAAATATTTTCACTAATGCAAACATTTTATTAACAATGATGGTAAACTACATTGGTGAGTGCAATGTAAAATAATATATGTAAAACATGAAAATATAATTGATCTAGAAAACAAACATGAAACTAGTATATTCATCGAGCAAACAATGATTCAAAAGCAAATATTTTCAGTGGGATCAAGGCAAACATTTCACAAGAAATTAAATTACTTTCAGGTTTTCAAACATATATTTGTGTGTGTGCGTGTGTGTGTTTATAAGAAATAAAAATATCCAATTAGCTTTTTAATTTGATACATTGGTATGTAGATACAATCATTATACATTCCACCAGCACTGCACTAGCTGTAAATTGAGTTTATCATCCCTAATTCATTAACAAATATCCAAAACAACATTTATTGAGGAGGAACTTTGCAAGTTTTTCAAATCAGTTATATATATAAAAGTCAATACAGATTTCTACATTTTTAATAAATAGGTATTGTTTAAGAAAAAAGGATATTTAACATTCATTTAATAAAAAGTATTTCTGATTGAAACAAAATAAAAAATGAATACACAGATAATCTCAATAATACTAAAAACAAGTGCTATACTGATTGTTTTCAATGAAGAGTTACAATTAGGCAAAATGTTGAAATCTTCACAAAGATCAAATTCACTGCCGAAGAAGTTAACACAACATCCACCAAACGTCAAATTTACAGGCTGTAATGACAAGTATGTGATGTACATGAATAAATTTGTGTTTCAAGAATTGGTTTACATAAACATCATGAAATTCTATTTATTCTTTGCTTTTTTTTTTTACTTAAGTTAGAGTGGTCGTGCTCATTTGTGAAAGGGTGTTAATAATGATTAAAATACAATTTTTTCATACATCAAGAAAAAAAAAGATTGGTTTATTATGCATGAATTCATAAGAAGTTTGAGTACCGGAAATGACAGAGATGGTCTGTATTCCATAGATCTTGATTTTCAGATTCTATCTTTCTATTATGCAATACAACATTCAGAACTTCTCATACATTAAAAGTCATAAAAAAAAAGCATTTTAATGCCTGATGTATCCTTATGTAGGTTTATATACATTAAGACACAATGTTTTTACATAATCAGAATAGCGAATAGTCTGCAACAACTCTATCTCTACGTAATCGCAATTTCCACGCGGTTCTCTTGCAACGGATGCTCTGCTCGAATGCTCTGCTACGAATGCTCTGCAACGGATGCTCTGCTACGGATGCTCTGCAACGAATGCTCTGCAACAAATGCTCTCAATATCTCCGCTGCAGTCTCCCCATCTCTGTGGGCTCTTTCAGCTACACCCGTGGACTACATTTCCACTGGGCGCTGGTCATTTACCGCAAGCACTGACGCGAGATATCTATATTGGAGTTGTACTCAAATAACTGCTGCTAATACTCTCTATACTACTCTGCGTAGTTGTTATACAGTCTTTCTATAGCCTTCTGATAACTGCAGCAATTAATACACTGTCCAATAAGGTAACATCTCTTATCTAGAAATATTTGCAATCAGCAAATATTTCTTGGAATTGTCGATCGCCATTATGTCAATGCCTTAATTAAATTCCACAGTTATCAGCGCGCGATCAAAAAACAACCTCTCGAATACATTCTAGTTTTTCCGGAGTGCACAAACATGTCTGCCATTTTTACAAAATACTACAATGCCAAAATGATGTGCAAAATATAGATCAAGCATACAAAATAAAACGTGACCTTCAAGCATAGAAATGGAAGGCAGATCATAACTGTTTCACTCTAACAATCACAGTTGCATGTTTTTTCAGCTGGGAACTAGTCTAAAAATCTTTAGCTCTACCACTGAGCTAAATCGTTCAGTTCTTCTTAGTTATTACAAATAATAATAAAAATTTCAATCAAAATGGACTCTTTGTATTAAAATGACTCTAATTACTCAAAAGATTGTCCAAAAAAAAAAATCATATGAAAACTGCTTTTCTTGACAAATGTAAAAATATTTATGAAAGAGAAAAATTTTACTTTTTGGTAAATATTGTCCGGTCTAAACAGTTAATCAAATAGCTCGATACCTATACAATAGTTACGAAATATTAGTGTTCTAAATCTATCAAAAAAAAAAAAGGGGGGGGGGGGGAAGAGGGATGATAAAATAAAAAGGTATAGCTAATCAATTTGTGAAAACATAATTGGAAAAAAAAAATACTTTAATTAATTTTTAAATATATAAGATAAACTCACAAAGAATGTTGGGGGGGGATATATCAATTAAACTGAATCATTTTAATCTCTATATGTTTTTTTTTACCATTAAAAATATACACGTAAACTCCAATAAAATAATTGAATACTATAAAAAGATAAGGTGAAAGCTAATTTTTATTGATTCAAAAGTTCAAATAAACAGATTTATAAAAAAAGAAGAATTAAATTACTAAAAAAAAAGAAATCAAGATCTATTTGAAATAGCTTTGCATTAAAGAGTTAACAATAGCAGTCGGCCTCGGAACATATTCATAAAGTGAAATTAATCTATAAGTTGGCGACATTTATTGATTAGCCTTTTAGGCATTATTACTATTTATTTAATATATTAAAAAATACTATAATAATAAATAGAATACTAAATATTTTAAACAGCAAGAAGGCGAATTAGTTCCTCTTCTGTTTCTTCTGCTTGAATTACTGTTTAAATTATTTTTTTTTTTAGAACTAACACTTTTTTATACCTTCCAGACATTTTTTTTTTTTAAAGAATAATAATAAAAAAAATCTATACAGAAAGAAAAAAGAGGGGTGGAGGGGAGATTTCTCTCAGTATTTTTTTTTTTTATAATTCGTTTTACACTTCAATTTCCTGTTTTAAATAACAAAGAATAACAACAACAAAAAATAGTAATAAAATAAAATGATACATTTAAAAAAAAAAGAGTTAACTATTTTGGAGCCATTCAACAGCTTATTCTAAAGATTCATAAAAGACTTTAAAATATCCATTCATACAGCTGTCTTTTTACAGCAAACAATTTATTAACAATTACAATGAGAGAGAGAGAGAGAGTCCGCTCATTATTTGTTTAACAATGAGCTGAGTATATACATATCTCTTCTTATACATATAATGAACACGACTGATAGATAGGAAATGTAGAAAAATGATTATATCTAGCATAACCTTAAATATGTATCAATAAAAAGAGAAAGTATGTAACAATAGTATCAATTTGTAGTATTGTATTTATATTCATAAAAAATGAGTATCTTTTTGCATTCATTTTGAGTCATAACCATGAAACAATGAGATATAGTAGGCACAATGTGTGTGTCCAGAAAAAGAAAAAAAACACTTCATGCTAACATCCCTCATTCTTAAAGATTGTTCTGGATTCTGGATATTAAATTTATCACTTTTTAACAAATTGACTGATTAACTTGATATTCAAACAATCCAACATAATGTCTATCCATATATGATAGTTTTCTGATTGAAAGTTGCAAAAATAATTGGGCAATAAAATATTACAATCAAAAGATATACGTTTTCATGGGGTATTCATGGTGAGTGATTGCAACTTCAGATTAAAAGGTTGTTTTGCCCAAATTCATAATTTTGTAGATCTCAGCATTAATTAACTCATTTAAAATGACAAAAAAAAAAAAATTAATAATTATATTATAAGAGCTATATAATAACTGAAACACAGGCTTATTATATGTCTGTGTCTATATATGAAATATATAGGGTATATGAGCACAGACTTTCAAACGACCCACCACTCTCCACACCATCTCATAACACTAATACACTTGAACACATAAGAGCTATAGTAAATCTAGAATTATCACCTTAATTTTCCAATAAATACTTATTACTTTAATCATATGTACATGTAACATTTGAGCACACAAGTGACAGTTTCAACACAATATAATTTAAAAAAAAAAAAACACTCAGCTGAGAATCAAACCAGAAACTTTAAAACTAGTGCCCACCACCGCACTCAGGATAAAATTTTATTGAATGAAAAATCTTGCAAAAATGAATAGTATTTCATTAATCAAACATATTATAAAAAATATAATTGTTTCAAATGTAAATAAAGTTTTCAAGAGGCATGGACATGGTTTAAAATATCTTATCTAATAATAAAAAAAAAAAAATCAAAACACTTCAATTATGTATAATGTGTTAGTAAACAATTATTTATGCTCACAAATGAAAAAAAAAAAACATTCAAATATTTACTTTAAATAGAGGTATAAATTTAAATTTATTAAATTAACAAATTATGAATTAATAAATTAGCTAAAATATATTTAAAATACATGTTTAAAAAACATAGCTAATAAAAGATTTAGCAAGTTTTTAAATTTCAAAATAACATTGGTCATTTAATAAAAAACAATAATCCATGACTGCAAAGTAGTACAATATATCTCAAGTTTTGTAACATGCTGGGGTGGGGGGACACGCGTGCGCGCACACACACACAAATCTGTGCAATCTTTTTAAATTATGTTATTAAATTAATAATGATAAAGATTATATTATTTGCTAAAAAAAAAAATTGATAAGTCAATATATCACATCAACAAACAAATATTTCTATTCAAGCAATTTTTGATGTCACTTTTTAAGAGATTTTAAATTATAATCATATTTCAAAATTTTATCCATTTGTTTACTTCTCTACAACATTCATTCTCTACATCATGAGACCTTTTCATTCAGTTTTAATGTTTTTCATAAATTTCTATTATGATAGAATATTTATTTCTATTATTATTCTGTAAACAATTCAGTCACTTTTGTGATAGCAGACTGAATAATTTTCAATTATTTATGTTTTGATATTTGTTTTCCAAACCCCACCCCATCCCACCCACCTAAACAGCCATTGGCAGGGCTGAAGTTTTATATACATTAGTATGTGCTACAAATATAATTATTTATCCATATATAAAATGTAAAACTATCTCCATCTATAAATCCCCTATTATGTTTTTCCATTTACAAATAATAAACTAAATATAAAGACAATTATCCTCTTCTTTTTGATACAAATAATTATTCTCAAAACCAAAATTAACATTTCATTCAAATCTTATTCACCATCTTTAGAATTAAATACAACAAAAAAGGTTAAAAAAAATTGGAAATGAAAAGTCAATTACAAATAAAGATGGCATTTAATAATTGCATAAATAAATCTAAAACATTAGTACTTTTAACCATTAATATAATTAAATCTTTGCATTGATCTATATATATATAATCATAAATAAAAATGAAGAGATGACTGGTTTCAAAAGTGAATATATATTTCATTATTGGAAACATAAGTGGAGTAATTCATTATAAACAATAAGTGGAATTGATGGAATATTAAATGGTATGGCAAGATTAGTTATTCAACTTCAACAATGACACCAAATACAAATAATTCAAATTTATATCACAGCAAGTTTTCTCATTGTGGATGTAAAAGCAGAGCATTTTTATACAAATATATCCAAACAATACTTTTAAAACTGCTATAAAGACTTTAATGCTAAAATTTGAAAATGATTAAAAGATGAAAGTGCTAAAGATAAATTTGGCTAAATGAGGATGCAGATTTATGGAATTTGAAAGAAAGAAAAATTGCATATTATGATTTTTTTTTCCTTTAGAAAGCTACAGCAGAATTGGATTATATTTTGACTAACAGCAAATATGTATTTCAACACCGTAATATTCAAGATAATTAAAAATTATCTACAGTAAATTTTGGATTTGAATCAAGCAAAAGAACCAATTGGGTTTAAAAGTGATATTAGCACAAAGGATCACATCTAAGTATTGAGTAAAGTTATAGAAAGATCCTATGTAAATAAATTGCCATTATGCTTTGGACTGATCATCAAGATGCAACTTCATAATATTAGCATTTCTGAATAATATCAAAATGAAACAAAGACATAAATTTTTCATCGGCCAGAGTGATTAATAAAATGGATTCAACATCCTTTGATGATTTTGCAATTTCAAGGCCTTCATTCAAAAAATAAATGTAACTCTGTAAATTATATGTAGGTATTCAATTTTAATTTTTTTTTTATTTGATAAATGTATAATTTATTAATGTGTTTGTACTAGTGTGTCTGTGTAGTATATAAATTATACTTGTATTCACATATAACAAGAATAGTGATTTATAAACAATGTAATTTTGGGAGTCTGATCCAAGTTTGAGGCAATCTTATTTTATAGACATAATGATTTTCAAACACTTTAATAATTTATTAGGGTGCCTGTATTTATATTAGTGTATTTGTGTTGTACTTGCACATCTGTGTTTGTATAACAAATAATGATTTTCATATATAAAATTAGGCTATTATTAGCAGTGCAATATAAATTTTAAGACTGATTATCAGATGCAAAGAAAGGTAGCAGTTGATAAACTAAGCACAAAATTTACTGGGCATAGCATGTGAAAATATACTCTTAAAATCAAAAGATGTTTCAAGTGGTGCATGTGTGGTGATAGCCATAATGGTTATGTATAACACATGGAATTGTATGCAGACAAAGAATCAAATCCTGATTCTTGCTTATGTCCTGGTACTCATGCTGTGGAGTAGATAGTTTTGCCACACCTTGCATCACATTATTTTCAAGTTTATAGCTAGCAAATGACTGTCATTTCAAATAAATTACATCTGTGAGACAATAAATTTAACAAGATAGCATCATTGGTGTGCACAAAAAAACAAAAAAAAATTGGACAGAAGAGACTCATTTTATCATTGATACAGATAATAGTCTTCAATTTCCAGTTTTGGATAATTGCTATGATTACAAATGTATATCCACCTTCTGAAAAATGACTTATTTTATATTTTTATAAGGATGAATCTTTTTCCTATAGACACATTGAGATTTTTTACTTTTGAGATACAAGATAAAAATGAAGAATTCTTACTCTACTAATTTTTTTAAGTTCTGAAGTTTATGGATTATCTCAGGTAAGAAGTATTATATGTGATTTGAATGAGAAATTATCAATGAAGATTTTTTAATTTAGTTAATTATAAATTAGAAATTATGAACAAACAATAAAATAATTTTATTGGATATTGAAATTTTTTTTTTTTCCTTTACTTTTTAATGGTAATCTTATTTTTTTCCAATTTTTCTAGTTTCTATTAATGTAAAGCATTTTGTTCTAATATTATTAAAACTGATGTTATTATGAAAATTGGTCTCAAATCAATTTTTTTAAAATTCAATATGGTGCCAAATATACTGATTGTAATAAATATAATAACTAACTGATGTGTAAAGCCAATAATGTAAATAATTATTGCCAAATATCGCCTAATAAAATAAATTATGGCATAGAAATAATCAATAAAATATACATCAGCTTCCATTATCATTTATCCTAAGCATACACATTCAACTATATAACTTCAGAAAAAGGGATTAAACATAACACTTTTAAAATACAACGATAGAATGGAAATAACTATAGGATTAATATAGTTCATAAATAATTTATACAATTATACCCAATAACAATGCATAAAATACAATAAAAAAAAATATACAACATAATACAGCTTCATAAATATTGAGACTTAAAACTACATTCTTTCACCAAATAAAAATAAAAATGAAAGTCTTTCATCCTTGGTGTTTCAACCCACTCAACAGGATATAGTAATTGTAAATGCCATTCTGGAAACATTGAAGATTTCTCCAATTTATTAAATACACCTGGGTCTCTTTTTGCGCGGACTTATTTAACACGATTTTAAAGTTATGCGATTCGTGTTTCAGCGGAAGTCGATTTCCGATAATGCGCTATTGCTTTAAATAATAAATTTCATGCACTTACGTTATATTGAAAATAATAGCACATTATTGGAATTCTACTTTCATCTTAGTAATTTCAATATTTTCAGTGCTTTATAATAGTAAGATTTTATGCAATAATGAAATTAAAATCATGATTTCCACATTTTATGTATACACATATTAAATTTTACAAGATTATAACGTAAATTTGTTCAAACATTGTGCGTGTTAATTTTGCATTTTAAATCACATTCTGTTTTTGCTTTTTAAAAAAGAACGTAATCAATTATTATTTTCTTATTAATGACACTAAACAATAACGTGCTCTTAAATTCCAACGAGAGCTAAATGGTTGTATGTCTGGATATCGCGAGCTTCGTAAACAATTAATAAAATCATCGTCTCAAAGATTAATTACGTTGTCACCAGAAAATCATAATAATTAAAATGTGTATAAAAAAAATATAAATTACTGTACTGTAAATTATGCATAAAAATATATTATTTTGCATAAAATTAAATATTATAATTAAAAAAAGTTTGTCTTGTATCGATTTTTTTCAAATTTGAAATTTTTTATTAGTCATATTTTATTTCCTTATTTTTTTTTGCGCGAATTTTAAAGTAATTTTACATTGGTGCTTTGCTTTTACGCGAGTTTTGAAAAATCACAGACTGCATCCCCCCTTTTTCAATGTAAGTTACGTCTATTTTTGCACGATTTCGTTTATGGGTGTTTTCTGAGGAGCCTATCTATCACGTAAAATGAGACCCAGGTGTATAGCAAAATTCAAACTATACATAAAGCATTTTAAAATGAACATTAAGCAATAAATTTTGATCTAACACTAGCATAAGAAAATATGTATGGCCATTTAACTTTCACAAAATATATTTTAAAATAAGCACAAATACCGATGCATCTTTAACTTTTCATACAATATTATATTAATTTCTCCTTATCTTTTGGAAAGCACATATTGATGATAAAATTTGGGTATTTATTCCTTTGAAAAATAATATTCCATGGTATAGCAGATTATTGACTAATAATAACAATAAGAAAAAATGAGATGTTTGTAATAAAACAGGGTAAGTTTATAATAGTTGAATGAAATTAATTCAGAATATTCTTGTTGCTGCAGAGAAAAGTAAATAATTCAAAGATAATAATGTGTCTAAATATATTGTTCATTAAATACCCGGGAATATTATCTTGCAATTGCATAAAATAAGTAAATAAACTTCTATGAAATAACAATGGTCAATAACTTTAATGTTATTAATTCAGGAAAATATTTTTTTCCTTTGCTTTGTTAACTTAAATACATTCAGCAAGTGAACAGCTTCCACTTTTTGCTGATATCAATAATAGAAATGTCATTTTTAAATGTAATAGCATTTAAAATAATTCACCTTGTAAAATAAACAAATATTATTCTTTTAAATCAATGTTTATGAATATAAAACACACATAATAGTTTTAAAAAACGATTCATTCTTAATATATATTTAAAATACATTTTAATGAGTCTGAGAAATGTCAGCTGAGATTAAAATAATTATTACCATGTCAGAGTATAATTAAATTCAATAAAAATACTTATTCTTGCTATTAGAAGGCAGGTTCTACAATCTAGAATTCAACAGGTAATCTTTTCAAAATGATAAATCCTCAGAAAATTCCTTTCCAAGTGCTTCCTTTCAAAGTGTGAATATTTAAGTAACAATATTTTTCTTCTTAAATAAAATTGGTTAATAATATTTAAATAGTTTCAAATATTAGCAGCCTTAATATTTCCTTATATAATAAATTCAATTTATGATAAAGTCCATTTCTAATAAGTAAATTAAAATCAATATAAGTTCTTAGCAACAATGATGACTAATTCAGAAACTTATGAATATTATAACTTTATCTTTCCTATTGCATTGCCAAATCCATATAATATTAATCATTTATGTTGTTTATTACTTTTACAATGCTTTTTTTAAATTTAATATGAGAGTTTCGATTGCCCCAGCTATAACAAACATATACAAATACATGAATATAAATATACACAAACATATAATTTTACATTATATATATATACATCTTATAATCATTATTTAATTGTTACCTTTTATGTATTATACATTGTACTCTTTTTTATATTCTATATTTATCAATTAATACTTCCTATAATCATATATATATTATTTTTATTTCATTTATTTTTTATTTTATTCTTATTAATCTTTTAAATATTTAACTCTAACATATCTTTTATACTTTACATTATTATTATTATTCATATTAAGTTGTAAAAAAAAACATTTAAAACTAATAAAGATCATAGATTAAATTAATATTAATGCAGAAATTCATTGAAGAACATTGGTTACATAAGAATAATTTAATTATTAAATATTTTGTTTAACTTTTCCATTATATTTCCTTGCAAAGTAAATTTCAAATTTTAGTAGTTTCAGTTTAAATCATCCAAGCCTGGACAAATTAAATTAGCAATTCATATTTTACTTTTAACAACAAACAAAAAGTTATTAAAAGCAATTAAAACTTAATAAAATTTAAGAAGTAAAATGAACAAGGAAATAACTGAAAATTAAATAAGCAAGTATGAGCTAACATCTTCATTAGTTCTATTTATAAGCTATGTCATGTGATTGGTTTTTGAAACCGGAAATTAATATCCAATCTATTCATCTTTAACTTACAGTTATTACACTATACATATTGAGTAGTATCCTGAGAAAAATTATTAAAAATAAATTAATTTAAATAGCTGTCTAGACTTTAATTAATTATTATAACTTTAAAATAAATTATTTAGAAAAAGCAATAAGATATTTAATAAAAACAAAATATTACATATTACATTATTTCAAATATAATATTACCATCTTATATTATTCTTTTCAACATATTTATATGGCTTAACTAAGTTAAGTGCCCAGAACATTTTAAAATAATACTCATAAAACAAAGATTTTTAAAATAATTTTTAACACTGAACTAAAAAGGAAGATAAGATAAAAATTTATATATTATGTATATTCACACACTAATGCATTCTTTTACTTGAAAATAAATAACTTAGCCAATAAAAATAATTATTTATCTTTTTCAATTAACTAATTTTAAAAAATATTTAATTAAACCTAATTTTTGTCACAACTATCATTAAATACAGCATACTTTTTAACAAGTTACTTTAATAAAATGCACTCTTACTAACATAATTTAAATATTAATAACTTAACATTAAAGATTTAAACTTATCTTTATATTTTATCTCTAATATTGACTTTTAACATACAAATAATTAATATTAAAGTGCTTTTATTCTTAATATTTTTAAAATTAAATCACTATCATTTCAAAATAATGATACCCCCAAAACTGCATTTTAAAATCATACACAATTATTTATGAGTTTAAAACATAATACACAGATTATTAAAATAACTTTTAAAGCTATTAAAAATTATAATAGTTATTATAAATTAGCTCAAAGAATATATCAGCATGTAGTTAATAAACAATTAGTTGGCTTATTACAAAAATTAAACTATGGAAAAAAAAATTTTTTTTAATATATTGACAACTATATTACTGGACATTTAGCCCTATGAATAAAGCTATATATTTTTATAAAGTCATAAAATCAAATCAATTATTTGAATAAAATTATACAATTAAGTTATATGCAATATCTTGCCCAACACAATAACATTATTATCAGTGTTAGCATTACAAATAGAAAAGTGTCATGATAGATTTTATTGTAGCAAAAAGAAATGTGTACATTTTGTAATTTTTGTATTTATTTTACTTTAGTTAATATTTTATATAGAAGATATATATGTAGAACTTCTTTCTTCTAACAGATTTTTTGTCAAAAAGTATTTCTTTTGCTTTACTTTCATGTATTTGATACTTTTTCTCATTGACTTATTACTACTATCTACATAAATACATGAGATATAAAATAAAAGTTTTTAACAATTGATCAAATTATATCAACACCAAAACATTATTTCAAACTATTTTAGGGAGAAAAAATCAACTAACTTATAATGAAAATGTTTATAAATAGTCAGAAAACCGCCAAATAATGAAATAATGAATGTTAACTTAAAAACATGCCTAACAAATAATATTTTACTTTTGAATTAAATTTTTAAAAAAAAAAAAAAACATAACAGTTAAAAGGGACTTGAATAATTAAACTTTTAAATAATCTTTTTCTTCTGTGACAATTATGTACTATTTGCATAAAAATCTTGCTTAAACATCTTTTATTAAAAAAAAATTAAATAAAAAAAAATGGGATACAAGAACTTTAACAGCTGCATTTTTAGTTCACTATACAAATATTGTATAAAATATATAACCAACAGAAACTATTATATCAGCAGTAAAGTCTAGAAAAATATAAAAAGAACAAATAAGAATGAAAAATTAAAGGGGAATTTGCAATATACAAATCACTCTGTGAAACACATGTATTTATTCATATAACAGACTATTCCTTTAGATTTGACAAATTGTGAAAATATTTTTTGACATCATCAGCAAGGAATCTTTTAAAAAGAACTCCAGCATCATTTAAATTTTAGTCTTCAATTATTCTATCCTCACCATATCAACCCAAAGAAAACAATCAACTGATTTTGAAATTATCTTTGTATTGTAAAAGAAGTTTAGCTTTCCCATGAAAACCGCCATTAAGTTTACTACAAAATATATTTTATTAGAAAATTTTATTTTTTCATCCGTTATATATATATATAGGCCAAATACAACAAAGATTCATTCTTGACATTAAAAATTCAATATTATATTTGGGAAGCTTAAGAACACACCAATAGTATTATAACTAATTCTGCCATTGTATTTCCAAATATTACAGACAACTTCAGTAAACAATACTATCAGCATTCTTCTATACTCTACATAATGCAAAAACAATATTTTATTATTCCAAATTTCCAAAACAGCTGGTCATTTCAAATGTCCAACATTCTTCTTAAGAACTATAACATACACAAAACATATAAGTACTCTACCATAACAAATTAAGTATACAAAATAAATTATCAGGATTTGAACCCAGACTTTCAACTACCCTACAGCCATACGCTCTATCCAATATAACCAATACACATGACCACATACATGTGAAAAAGATAAAAGATATTGAATAGAGTGGATAACTATAGGGAGCTTGAAAATATAGGTTCAAATCCCCTTTAATTACATTTAGGTTAAGTATATACATTATATTTATACTTCAAAATAAATTATCAAATATAAAATAAATTATTTATATATATAAATAATTTAATTAAGTCTGAGTTTTTTAAATATTTTGCTCAGTAAATTTTGCATCATATTGGTAAGATATCTGTCTCAATTCCATAAAACAAATTAGTAGAGTATATTTTTTTTTTCATTTAATGTATTTTAAGTATCCATTGATTAAATCTGTAAGATTAAGAGAATGTTTAATTGTTTAATATAAATCTTTGTTCATTTATTGTAATAATTAAATGTTTTTCCTTGCAAATGTCATTTATTAAGAGTGGACTTAAAGTGATTAATTAAAGATCTTCATGCTTTCATTTGTAAATGCTCAAGATTTGCCTATATATATATATATATACATTTAAGTAACAAAGATAAGTTGGATTCATCTTTTCAAAAGACTTTACCTTGTGTTTAGAAAGAGAGTATTCATCAAGTCTAAAAATCTATATAGCACATGTGAGGAGTGATTCCCTAATGATTGTTACAAATTAAACACAGCACTACATAAATAAATAAATAACTTCTTAAATATGTTTAGAAATATACAGTAAATCTCCTATCTCAGTGTCCATTTGGTTCCAAGCTTTCGAATAGATATTTCACATTGCAAGTTATACCAAAACTTTATAACATACATTTTAAATATATATGTGCGCGTTTTTTTAACCCCCCTTTATAGTCGCGTGTTCGCTAATTGGAACCAAAAGGGTTGTAAAAGAAAATAAACTTTTGTTTTTGTTGTGAATGAATTTTCGCTTTTTTTTTTTTTTATCGTCCAAAAAAAAGAACCAACAAAGAAAATGGTTAAACGGGTTAAATGCCCCGTAAGAAAGCCCCCGCTTACCGGGCTTAACAAAACGAAAAAAAAAGTTCGAGGTTAAAAGAATAGCCCCCCCACCGCCTGCCTTCCTAAATACCCTCTTCTTGAATAACGGCCAAAACGGAGTATTTTTAAATCAAAACATTACTCTCAGGAATTTTGAAATGCAGTTGTCAAAATAGCCCTTTACTTTTGCAAAAAAAGCCCAAGCCAAACAGGTGCTTTGCTAAAAGACCCTATCAGTGTAAGCCCAAACCAAGTGTTGATTGCCCAATCGGATATTCAAAAAGCTATCAAGCCCCCACCCCCCAAAGGGTCAAAATGTGTGGACTCAAGACACAAACAATCAAAGTGGAAAACAAAAGCCGACGCTCAAGGTTCTTCTCTTAGTGAATTCAAAAGAACATAAAGTGGAATGAACTTGTTGATCGTATCCCAACCCCAAAAGTAATAAATCGTGATAGTAAGCTCCAAGATCAAAAATTTGAAGGTTTCAAGCATCTAAGAGGTAATGAACTGTTGAATGCAAAAGTTTATAAAAGAACTGACACGGCAGGCCCCACATTTGGCCAACGTGGCTTACCAGCAGCCTACCAAGGCCCTATTACTTGCCTACGGGGCCTACGGCAGCACCGGTGCCCCTCGTGAAGCCTACCAGCCACCAGCAGGCCGGTAGAACAGGCAGGAGGGATTGTCGGAAGGTAAAAAAGTTTAAAAGAAACAACACAAAAAAGCAAAGGAACGCTTCAAGAGGGGAGGGGGGGGGGGCTACGCAGAAAACAAACGCCGAAAAGGCAGAAGAAGAAAAAAGGCCAAAGAAAAGAGCAAACAAGAAGAAAACAAGAGAGAAGTACAAACAGAGAGAAGATAACAAGAAGGTAAAAAGAGTCAAAGAAGAGCAAAGAGAAGAAAAAAGAGATAGCAAGAGAGATACAAAGGAAGAAGTACAAAAAGAGCAGGAAGTATCAAAGAGAGGAAGAAAATGGGTCAAAATGAAGAAAGTTAAACAGGGATAAAGGAAATAACCAGTCTAAAAATTGGGGGGAACTTGGAATTCCAACCAAAGCTTTGGGAATCCAAATTGAATATCCTATTACTGATGAAGCAAATGGTTGTTAAAGGGAATGAATCAGGGCTGGTCGTCCTCAGAAACCGATTATGGAATATATCTCTAAAATTGAAAATAAAGAAACAGATACAGAAGCAGTGAATGTATCAAATACAGAGGTTTCAAATGGATGAAAATGAATCTAATAAAGCAAAATTAAAATCTTCTGATCTTCAAGAAGATGAAAGGAAAAGAAATAATCAAAATATAACAAAGGCGTTCAATATAGAAGAAAAGTTTCAGAAAAAGTCGAGGCATGAAAAGTAACAGAGATAGAGAAAGAAACCATAAAAGGAAAGAAAGTGTTAGTCCTCGCCAATATAAAAATTATAAACAAAAGCTTAATAAACTCAAATCAAAAATTGAGTATAGAAAAAAATATATAAAGACAGTTTTAAAAACAGTTGCTAGCAGGAAAGCACCAAAAGGAATCTGAAAACCAGGATTTATAAGGTGAAAAAATTAAGCAACAAGAAACTTTATAAATACTAAGAAATAATTACTATGGCAGAAGAACCATTTAAAAAGAAACTTGTAAAAAGAAAACCACCAGGAAGAGGAACAGGGAAAATTCCAGTAAAGCCGAGGGAATGGGGTCCCCGGAATAGAGTCAACACAAGGTCCCAAGGTCAGAGGAGCGCCCACAGAGTTGACGAAAATTTTCAACAAGTCCGAAGTGTCCCTCAATAAGGGTTGGAGCTCCCCGCCCTAAACCAGGTTGCTATGTTCAGAATAAGGTGGTGAAAGTTGTGAGGTGTGGTGTCTGACGTGTTTTCGTTGAGTGGTGGATGTTAGCGGCTTGAGCGGTTTGGTCGAGCCGCACTCCAGACCGGAGTTGTGCCAGGTGCGCGGCGTAGGGTCACGGTAGCCGGTCTCTGGATAGGCCAAATGATAGCCCCTAAGCTCACGGAGCTGTTGGTATATTTTTTTTTCTGTCTGTCTTGGTTGGTGTGTTCT
The DNA here is from genome assembly GCA_028023455.1 of Epiperipatus broadwayi. Classification (NCBI taxonomy): domain Eukaryota; kingdom Metazoa; phylum Onychophora; class Udeonychophora; order Euonychophora; family Peripatidae; genus Epiperipatus; species Epiperipatus broadwayi. The sequence goes on from JAQFVV010012458.1 coordinate 1,588,481, forward strand.
AGGTACAAGGGTAGTGTTAAAATGGTATTTTTGTGCGTATGGGGGTGTGGTTTTTTTTCCCTTGGTTTTTTCTTTTCCTCTTACTAAATATGAGAAATATTGAGTTTGGTATTTTTAAAATTGGTGGGGGTATGTGCTATATGTTTTATATTTTAATCCCCCCCATTTAATAATGTCTAGGTGTTCAGTCTATTGGAAATAAAGTTGTGTTGTTAAAATAAATAAATTATTTTTGTTTTTAGTATTGTGGTTAATGAATGTTTTGTCTTATTTTATTTTTTTTTTATTGTCTCATAAAAAAAAATTATTATCCATTTAAAAAAAAAAAAGTACTTGAAATGGGATTAAAATTAAAGAATTTCTCTTGTCTTAGGTTTAAAAGTAATAAAAAAAATTTACAGGGTTATATAAAAATTAAATTAACTTATTTCTAAATATTCTTTTGAATATGGAAACTGGAAGATTTTTTAAAATAAAAAATTATTAGTTACAAGTAATTTTTGAAATAATTGATAGATTTGTTAATAAATATTAGCCTTTATTTAGTTTTTTTTGCAAATTATAACAAAAAATTTTGTGATAATTTTTATATTTGTAAATTATGATGTCAATTATCAAGTGTAATACAAAAAATTGTTGTTTAAATGTCTACCAATGGTATATTTAAAATTATGGTATAATTAAATTTATGTCCAATCTTAAAGGGTAAAAATAATTATTGTTGAATTGGAATACTTCTAGTTTATAAGTTAAATGAATTATTGGTAAATAAATTTTTTAGTTTTCTCTTAAGTGATTAAAATAACTATTAAATAATTGAATAACTATTGTTGAATGAATAATCCAAGTTTTCTCTAAAAGAATTAATACTATGTTGAATTGTATTAGTATTTCTAAATGAATTAAAATAATATTATTGATTAGAATGTTTAGTTTTTCTAGGGTTATGAATATTGTTGAATTATTTTAAGTGAATTATAATATTGTATTAATTTTTTAAAAAATTAATAACTATGTTGAATTAGAATATTAATATTCTCATAAATAATTAAAATAATATATTGAATTAGAATGTTTATTATTTCATAGAGGATTAATAACTATTGTTGAATTGAAATTAATTGTTATCTAATAAATTTTTTTGTTACTAAAAATTAAATTGGTTGTCATTATAATTTTGTTTGTTTAATCATCACTCATCATTATAACTGTTCATGAATTCATGTCTCTGATATTGAATATTGTAGGAGTAGGTTGTAGTGAGATGGAATTAATGGTTTTTGGGAAAAACATAGAAATATTTAGATGTTTCAGTCTCTATAAAACTACATCTGATGGAGGAAATATTGTTGTAGGGGATTACATTGCATTAGGAATTAATTGTAGTTTTTAAATTATAAAATTTTAATGTAAAAGGGTGTTATTATACATATACAATTTCATTTATAAATCATATACGTTAAACATCAGTAAAAATAATTAATAAAAAAATTGAATACAGTTATAAAAAACATAATATAATTATAAATACAAAGAAAAAGAGAGAGTAATCATAAATAACAACACATGAGATAATGAAATGGATGAATAACTGACTCATAATGCCACTCATCCATGCAAACTTTCATGAATTCAAATTTATTAATTTTTCTTTTTAAATTGTGATTAGCGAGCCCATGGATAGGAGCATCAACTATATTTATTAGGATAGTTTTACAGCTGTTAATGAATAATATTACTAGTGCACCGGTCAAAACATGTTTATCCATCTAACATGAGCTGGAACTCACAAAATGTACTTCAAACCCAGCCAAACCCAAGATTTAGGTCAAAGACCAACCTGGATTCAAACCGACTCTTTAAGCCCCAGATCAAACACCTAATGAATAGCATAACAATAATGGCACATGAGAATTAATTTTAAATCCAGCCCACTAGCAGAGCGGAGAAGACAATGAGACATCTATTAACTATGACTTAACTAAAATATATACATGCATAGCTGTATGTGTGGAAGTGGAGAAAAATGAATTCGAACTACTCACATAAGTTAGACAATAAAAATATAGTTTAATATAATGACAAATAATTAATTTACATGTATGACTTAATTATATACATTAGTATGTGCGTGAATGAGCAAGTGGTTGATGATTACATAGTGTCATTCACGCTATTATTTCTCATATGTTCTTTATTAGCTAAATAATATATTATAAATAAGCACACATCTTTGGTGGATCCAATATTAAGATGCCAATCGATTATTAGAAAGATTATACATAAAATTGCTATTAACGCTTTTATATACGGTTCTGAAACATGGTGACCAACATTATTTCGGGGAGCGTTCTGAGATTCATTATAGATATAATACAAACTATTTTCATGCCATTAGTCATGAAAATAAATAAAATACATTTGAAAACATATTTGATTATACGACAAAATACTTAATGAAACTTCTTTTAATTAGCGCTGGTAAGAAGAATGCTTATTTCCCCCAAGGCATATAGATACTCTTAACTACAGAAATAAGTTACGATGGTGGGATTGTATAAGACTGAAATAAATTTAATTAATAAAACTCGACGTAGTTGGCATTTATATATATTTTGAGCAGAGCGCGATTTTAATATTAGAGCATTAAAACTGGGTCATGAAGCAAAAGAAATAATACGAAAAAGTTTGCAGTGCTGACATAATAACCAAGAAATAACAGGAAAAGTTGTGCTTCTGGACAAAAGATGAAGTGGATAGGCATGCCGTGGACGTCACTGACATGCAGGCCCTTTTTTACAAAGAAAGTGGATAGGCATAGCGTGTGCCAGACTTATGGGAATCACCGCCAAAGGCCTTTTTATATGAAGTAAGTGGTTCTGGGCAGGTCAACTATCCTCAGAACAAGGCTTGATAAATAAATATATGGGTTCAAACTTGTCGCAACCCCCAGATTAGAAGATTAGAAGCACGTAATATATATATACGAAGGCAGGCCAAATGTCAGTAACGCTATAAATGTCACTAACGACATTGAATAAATTTTACTGCTTTAAAATGAATGACCCTTATTTGAATGCCATAATTTAGACAAATAATACACTATGCAGTTATAATATATATAGACACAAGATTTTACTTAATAACTAAAATAGTAAAATATTAAAATTTACCCCTTTCCTTTTCTGATATTTAAAATAATTCAATCCCACCTTCCTAGTTTTTATAGTAACTGGAATATTTAAATACAATATTTGAAATTTTAAGAGTATGGAAAATAAAAGAAGACTGGCAGTTATAGAAAATAATTAATGGGTCACTCTTTCAGAATTTAATAAAAAAAACATTTTAAAAGATTTCAAAGCGTTAATTAGCTTGAATGGTGGATTTACTCTGGGTAGAATTACTTTATTCTATTCGGAATTGAACAAATAATTTTATAATAAACCAATATAAAATGTTGATTCGTAAAAACAGACTGACTAACACAGGGGTCCCCAATCCTATGCCCGCGGGCACCATGGCGCCCGCAGACCATTTTACGTGTGCCCACCGCTATCCGAACACAATAAAAAATTATTTATCTGATACAAATAAATTTAATTTTTAAAATTTCTTAAAAATTATTGTATTATATTGTAATCAAATTGTAGGGCATACTATACTTTTACAGCGTAAAAATAAAAACGTTAAGTTATATGTTAAAATTTTCTTTTTGAAATAAATATTTTTTTTGTACATTATGTGTATTATTAACAATATCCAACTATAAATTTACATTGAAAAAATAAATGGTGCCCGCCACCTGGCCAGTATTATAGAATGTGCTCTTAAGTGCAAAAAGGTTGGGGACCCCTGGACTAACATATATCATATAATATATTTTGAGGGAAAGTTAAAAACCTTAATTAATGGAGATTTAATTGAAAGACAAAAAGGATTTTAGAAATTAAGTTTGCCAGGTTGCTGAAAATTGGCATATTAATAACAAACAAACAGATACATAAATCAAATAATAAATACATATAAATAAATGACCACACCACAGTTAAGGAAAGTTAAGAGCATATGAGAGAGAATTAAATTTATAAAAATCACTTGAAAGCAAATTACATATTAAGACAAAAACAAAGTTAAATAACACATTAGAAGAAATCTTGATAGATCAGTTAGGCTAAATTTAGTTTGAGGTGATGGCTTAAAAAGTTACTTTGCAATTTTAAGAGTCCAATTTAGTATCGCATGTGCACAGCAATTGAGATGCAAGTTCTTCAGTGGCAGCAAGCTTCTATTAGCATTCTAAAGTTCTTAGGTCAGGCTTTTACTTCACTCTTGGGCAGCAGAAGGTTACAGCCACAGAAGATGATGACCCAACAGGGCTGAGGAGGGTGGTGGACTTACTACAGTTCTCTCAATAGTAGCTTATCTGTTGGTGATTTAAAATCCGGCCATTTTATACTCTGCCCAGGTATTTCTGGAATGCTTTTAATTACTTAATTTTAGTCTTAAAATCTAATCTCTGATCTAACAGAAATTTTACATTACTTTGTCCACTGTTTTTGAAAGATGCAACTGTTAGATAACATTCCAAAAATATATTAAAACCTATTTCCAGATTAGAAATAGATTTGACAGAAATGTTTATAACAAAAGAAAATCGTTAATCTTAATCCCCATTTTATTTTAAGTAAAAACTTTAATTAAAAATACCTTCCCCAGCTTAAAAGCAATAGTGTTTCCAACCCTTTAATTAAACGGTTGCATCTTCCATCTTGGATTTTATAAAATATACATTTTAATTGGAAAAAAAAAATACTTTAAAAAAAAAAGTTTAAAAATGACATATAATAAAATATTTACAAAAAATCAATATTTTGTTAATATTTTGCTCCTATATATGTATTTGAGCTGCACCTATGTATTTTAATAAAAAGAATTAATAATCATAAAATTAATAATAATAATAAAATGTTATTGAAAGTTAAAATTTATAAATTTTTAGGTGTGCATCTCAAATATATACATAATATATATATATACGACTAAAGGAGCGGGATGGGATATAGGATTTGAGTACATGTTAGTAGGTGGAAATATGAAGCTCAATCTTAAGCTAAGATTGACTGCTTTACTAGCTTATGCTAGAATTTCACTCAACTTTTTTTTTATTGATGATAGCTATGTCCAGGACATCCAATATTTTCATTTACGCAATTATCTGTAGTCTTGTTTATATAAGATAATTTTAGACCTGAGATGATGATAAAAGATAATATGAAAAACAATTTTTTCATTCTTGTGAAAGTTAATATATTATCTTTACTACTACAAAGAATATTCATTTTGGTAGCAAAGGCATAAGATTTCTTGTTAAGTGAGTAATTTAATAAAATTAAAAATTAACTATTTAATAATGTCTAATCTTGGCCTGTTATTATATAATTTTAGAAGGAATATACCATATAATAATTCAGAATGCATTTCTTTTAAAATTTGAATTATCATTTAAAAAGTATTTTATGTATTAAGTCATTAAAATAATACAGCAAAAAAATAAAAATAATAACTATAGTAATATAATTGCTTCTGAATTCCCTTTGTTATATATTTATAAGTTACATAAATTCTTCAAATAGCAGCCAGGTGTCATATAATTTAAAAATTATTTTTAATAGATTCAATTAAAAAGCATTGAAAAATTTTCATCTCAAAATATGAGAAAATGATTGCAAAATCATAAAACTAATCAATAAGCTTTTCAATTTTCTGGATGTGATGATATTGAATCTAATATTATATGGCAGTCATTCACTGGTTTGGACATTGTAGAATAAATGAATGATAATCTAAAAAAATATTTTATGGCAAATTTTGAACAATTTTCATGAGAGAATCAGCATTATGTTGTAAAGATCACAAAGGCAGTTTTAAAAAGTGCAATGTAGATCTCGCTGGGAGGATATAATTGCAGTAATAAATTATCAATGAAGAAGTATAATTAGACAAGGTATTGAAATCTTTATAAAAGTTCAGAGCACAAAAAGTTAAAAAAAATAGTACGGCAAAATAGATGCCAAGTAAAAAATCAGCATTTATGTGGATTTATATAATAATTCCCTACATAATGATTTTCTTTATATGAATGAAATATTTCTGTATCCATATATACAATATATCATTATATATCTTTACCTATGATCATTTTAATGATCTATTCCTTTGCCCTTGCTTTCATTCCAATTTATCTAATATAAATTTGACTCAAGATATAGTAATTATTTTATTGATAATAAATATCTACATTGTTTTACCTTTTTTTTTATTTGCAAGAAATATGTTTATATAAAAATAAATAAGATACACTGAAATTAAATTTAAACCATGCAAAATTTATTTCTTAGTAGCCATTTGCTAGTTTTCTTTATTTTATTATTTAAAAGATGTCTTTTCTAAACTGATTCCAATTTATTTACAGATCAGATTTCAGACAAATCAAATAACTTTTGAAAAGCAAAAAGATAGGATTTTCTTAGAAATCAATAATTATTTCATTTAAAAAAACAAACTCTAATTGGATATTATCATATATACACTTTAAAAAAATACTTTTTTTTTAACTTTTGCAAGGATCCTAAATTTTTTTGCTAAACAAAAATTAAAAAATATAAATATGATTATGCTCCAATATGATTCCAACAAAGGAGTCTATTTTTTGCTTTCTAAAAAAAATTAATATTATCAATATTTATATTTTTATAACAAAGAAATAAACCATATTTATAGAATAAACAGATTTTTTATAAGGGTATGTGATGTGATGCACTATGGCTTCTCCTGTCTCGGAGTCAGGAATCTCTTAGCCACTATGCCCAGAGAAATCTGTTAGCCACCTTACCTTCCCTTTCCCCACCCTATGTTTTCTCCATATTCTTCTCTATCCTGTTCCATCCCATTTCCACAACATTAACTTTGTCTACTCTATGGCCTTTATATCTAAATCCCTCATCTTTTTCCAAACCCAGCATGAAAATCAAGAACCCACTTTCTGTATAATCACTTTGTTTATATTTACTCTGCCAGAACTTCATTATTTGCATCCTTTCTGCTTGAAGCATTTACATTCAATTAACAGATGCCTAATATTTTCTATGCCTTCCTTACATAATTTGCAAACTAAACCACCCACATTTTTCCATTTATGTGTATATTCCCTTGTTATTAATGATCCTGTTCGATCTGTAAACAGTAAACTAGTTTCCTTGCTATTATCATAAATTAACTTGCACCCAATATTCTGTTTACTTCTATATATATTTAAATTCTTTTCTCTTCATACTAGTTCTCCGTCTCTCCACCTCCCTATTTTTTATTAATGCATCTATTTGTCTATCCCATACAATTCTCCCACAATCATTTCACCTTTTGTATAAGTATACTGATATAAAGTCTTTATCTAAATCTTCTGCATAACTGTCAACCCTTCTCATCCATTTTGTTGCGTCATTAACTCATAACCCAATCTAATATTATTCTGATTATTCTATTATTCTGGTTATTCTCTTATCTATAAGTGCAATATACTGAACATTTTCATTTTATTTTTGCACCTCTCATATAAAAACTCGATCCTCCCATTTCTCCTTGAATTGCATTCTTTGTCAATCACACATCTGGATCTAATGCATGTCTTCCTATTTCTCTTTGTACTTCTCCTAAGTAATCTAACATCCCTTTAGTAACACATAATACATCGTTATCATAAGTTAATCCTGTTACTAACCCATAATGCATTGTTATCATAAGTTAATTCTGTTACTGCCACTTCCTTCTATACAATTCTAGCTACGTCATATTTATTGTATTAAAACACTGTTAATGTCTTTATCAAAAAATAAATATAAATAATAATAATAATAATAAAAATGTCTTTATCAGTCAATTTCTTTAACAAGCAGCTGCTAATGATGAGATAGCAATCTTTGAGTTGTTTTTTAAATAAATAAAAAATCAATATCATAATAACTAAAAATGTAATCATACTCAAATTGATTCAGTATACAATAAAGATTTGGCTGATATTGAAAATATGTTTACAAATTTTCTTTATGCAATTTCTCTAACTGACTGTACAGGGAATACTGCAACTATAAATAAAGTTGTTAATTAATAAGAATGCATTTCTATAAAACGATCTATAGTATAGTGTTGGTCAAAAATACAATATATATATTCATTATTATCAATTATTTAAAAATAATTTAAAACTTTCTAAATGTTCAAACTGCTCATAAATACTCTAACCTGAATCTTTGAACTAAACTCAATATAAATATATATATTTGTCAAGTCATTATACCTTTAAAAAGCTTTGAATAATACTGTTTGATTTGAATTTTATAAACATAGAGCACTGAAAAATGAGACATTGAGAACTGGTTCTTGGAATGCAAAATCAGGAGTGCTGGAAAATTGAAAAATTTGAAAAGAGAAAATATCATATATAAAATCCCTAAATATCTGTAATGCTGTCACATGATATTCAAGTTAAACATTTCTTTGCTAAAGGGCATATTTTTCAAGGGAAAAAAGTATTATTTATTCCACCAATATAATTTTTTTATGAAGCATTTTATGTGAAGGAAGTAATTCTTTCCTTGTATTAAAGAGGCTTAATTTGATTACGGGCATTTTATTCAAAGCAAGTATTTCCGCAAATGGTATTTTACAAAAGACATATCTGAATAAAACTTTTTGAAGGAATAAAATGCTTGGAAAAAAAATCAGTACATTACTGTACAGAACTGGATAGGTGTAGTATTTAAATCATGAAAAAATGTGATTACAGTGCACATAAATTCATGTTTGAAATGTGAGATTTAGTGAGGGGAAAAAAATAGATGCTATAGTTCTGTATTTACATTTAGTTTTGTTTTTTGTAATAGCTATGTTTTTGTAACATTTCTGGAAAAAAATTTATTGAAGCAACCTTTTAACAAAATTTTTTCCAGAAATATTAAAAAAAGGAAAGTATTGTGAAAACAATAGTAATATTGATATTATGGGATTAAGGCTGGAAAAGTAACTAGTGGGAATGTTGCTTTATTCTAATGGTGATAGAGCAGTAAATGGAGTTGGTATTGCTGTTGAAAAAAAAAATGAAAGTGTTACAAAAATAAATTGTGACTGCCTTGCACTTGCAGGCAGTTGCCCGGGTTGCGGGTTTGCATCCCGGCCGTTGCTATGACACTTAAAAAAAAAACTGTGTTGATGATAGTCTGATGATAAGAATAATTGTAAATCCTAAGTATTTAGTATTCTTACAAACTTATATTTCAACTATTAATCATGGTAATATTAGAAATAGATGAACAATATGAAAACATGGAAGAAATAATAGAAGGGTAAAAATGCATATGTATTGCTGTTGGGTGATTGAAATGATGTGGGGAACGATAAAGAAGAAAAAGTTGTTGGAAAATGTGATAATAGAAAGAATAAGAAGTAGTTAGTTAGGGTTGGGAAATTTTGTAAAGAAAATAATTTTGTACTTGCAAGCACTTGGTTTAAAAATCATCCAAGAAGATTGATTGTACACATGTAAAACTCCAGTTGATAAAGATATCAAATAGAATACACATTGACACAAGATAAATATAAGAATGCTATTCACATATTTTGCTTGGTGCTGACATAAACTCTGATCATAGTATGGTTATGGCTAAATTAAAGTTAAATTTAAAAAAAATTAAAAAGAGGGAAAGATATATATGAGACTTGAATATATTGAAAAAAATATAGGAAGCAAAATTTGTTAAAAATAATGAAGAGGATTGGCAAAAATGATGAATATAGAAATAATTCTAATAAATGTTAATGTAGAATTAAAAAATGAATATTAAAAATGTAAAAAATTGATAAGAACTATTCAATTATGAAAAGCTAAATGAACTAAGATAACAGAATAAGGAGAAGATGAAAGAATGTCAATAGTGATTGAAAGGCAAACAGCATAAATAAAAAATTAATAATGAATTAAGATGAGAAATAGATTTAACAAAAGAAAAATGATTGGAACAAGAATATAGAGAAATAGAAACGTTTCAACAAGCAAAAAGATATGCTCTAGTATTTGATAGACTTAGGAAAGTTATTTGAGAAAACAAAAATTGTGAAGGAATGAAATAGATGATAAGAATGCAAAGGAATTAACTGATAGGGATAATAAATTCAAAAGATGGAATGAATATATTCAATATCTGTTTAGACCAAAAAATGATATAACTGACTGAACCTGAAAATGAAGTAAATAAACAAGATATGGACATTTTCAGAGAAGAAGTATAAAATGAACTAAAGAAATTAAAAATGGTAAGACTGTCAATTTTGATACAATACCTATAAAATTGCTATAAAATGTTTGAGATGAGAGAAACAACTATAAAGGAAATTGTTGGGTCTGAGCAATTTGATATATAATAGTAGAGTTTGGCCTAAAGATTTCTTGAGGATTATAATAATTCTAATTACTAAAAAAAAAAAAGCTGTTAGATGTGAAGAATACAGGATAATAAGTTTGTTATCTCATGCATCAAAAATATTAAGAATTTGAATCCAAATTTATGGGAAGGTGGAATATTATATTGGAGAACAACAATTTGGTTTTCAGAGAAGGAAAAGTACAAGAAATGCTATTGGTATTGTTAAAACGATCATAGAGAGATATATACTGAAAAAGATAAAGGAAGAAATGCTATTGGTATTGTTAAAACAATGATAGAGAGATATATACTGAAAAAGATAAAGGAAGAAATGCTATTGGTATTGTTAAAACAATGATAAAGAGATATACTGAAAAAGATAAAGGAACTGGAATGCTTTGTGGATTTAGAAAAGGCATTTGATAGAGTAATGTGGAATAATTGTATGATCATCTTGAAAAATGAAGTATTTTGGAAAGTAAGAAGATTGATTTGGAATATATATATATAAAGAGCAAAGAATAAGAATCAGATTAGAGAATAATGAGACTAAAGAAGAAAGGGTAAAAAAAGAAACTTGACAAGAATGTTGCATGTCATTTCTGCTTTTTAATGTTTATTCAGAAGATATGTTAAATAAATATTTATATTGTGGAGGATCTAATATTGGAAGTTGAATAATAATATGTGTAGAGGATATGGTGAATAGCAAATAAATAAGTATATTATGCTATTAATATATTCCAGAAATAGTTAGGTTATTACCATTACCAGGCAATTCTATGTTGGTAGTGTCTGTCAGCTGCTCTAACAACATTTCAGGTCTCTTTTCGAACATGGACACAGCAAGGTTACAAAGACTTTTCTCTTATTGCAAGATTCGATAACTCAAAATGCCAGATTAAGATTCATGATAGCTAGTGAAATTGCCATATAGTGGAGGAAATCGAAAAAAGTCTGGCAAGAATTATTTTACAATTGGATGAATCAACTGATGTCTCTATACATATTTTCTTGTTTTTACTAGATATATATATATCAGTATAAAATAAGAGAAATGTCTGTTTTTTAAACTCTTGAATAAAACAACAAAGGCAATGGACATTATGAATTTGGTGAATAATTTTTTTGATTCAAATGGCTTTTCATGGGAATTAGTACAAACTATTTATACTGATAGTTCTCGTGTTATGTTGGGGTGGGAAAATCAGGTTTCACCACTTTTATGAAAACTTAAATTATAATGAAGAGGGGACACCTGTTAATTTATTAAAAGCCAAGGGGATATGGCAACCAAAAAGATTAGGAGCCCTGGTTTAGACTTTTACTTCTGAGTTTAAAATCAAAACATATCTAACAGTCATACATTGAGAACATAGAATATATCTATATTTTTCCTAAACATTTTCTTTTTATTCATAAAATATGAATGAAAACAAACTTTTCAAAAATATTTATTACAAAAATTAAAAACTCTACAACAATTGAAAATACTTCATTCTGGGTATTACATTTTATGGAAGAAAAAAAAATCTGCATTGTAGATGGAAAAAAAGTTTATTATAATCAGTATTATTGTAAATTGTATTAGTGAAAAAAAAAGATGCCAATGATTTCTTTTTAATTTAAAAACAGTTATATTCTATTTTATGTAATTGTGCACAGCTAACTGCCATGGAGAGCAAATAGTTCAGCATCAAAGAGATATCCATCCTGCCCCCACTTTTCTTTTCATTGCATATGATTATAACATTCATTCAGCAATAAAAAAAAGTATCTAATAAACTCATGCTATCACCTAAAAAAGACTAAAAAAAAATTTATAGATTACATGATGTGATTTTAAATGATCATTACTAAAAGCAATGTTTCATTACAAATTGTTTTTTTAAAAATAACAAATAATTTTGCTCATATAAAACTTCTTAGCTGATACAAAATGGCAACTGTTTTTTAAATCATTTCAATCACTTTTAAATCAGTGTGCTGTAAATCTTGTATTTTCTTTTGTGAGTTTCCCCAAAAATTAAATTATTCAATTATGTATTATCAAACTGGGGGATTCATAAATACTGAATATATGAACTTATAAAAACCTCTGAGTTTGTGTTTGATTAATTTATCACAAACTTGTTAACAATATTAATATTGTTTTTGGTGTGGAACCTCTGAAGAAATAGATGATCACTGATCTTTTTGAAATATTAGCACATCTAAGCTAGTATTACTCAGCATAAATATAAAGCCAAATATTTAATGCACACGTTTTTTGTATGTATGTATAAACACAAAAAAATAATTTAAAATAAATATTAAATAATACCTCTTCCTATCTCCCTGCAATACATAAATAAATTTAAATTGGTTATATAAAAACAACACTATTTTAATTTTAAATTATGATTATTTATTTTACAATATTTAAAAAAAAAAAAAAAAAAGGTTAATTAATTGCAAATAACAGACTCATTCTTTGGTTTTAAATTAAAAGAATGTGAATTTCTATTAGTGAAGATAAAAAAAAAAACATATAGAACATTTATTAAATTATTATAAAAATATTTAATTTGGATAAATCCTTTTTTTTTTTTTTTGAAAACATGAGATTTAATCTATCTTTTTTCTAGTTAAAGATTACTAAATTCTAAAATAAAATGCAAAATTGATTACACAAAGAGGTCACTCAAATCATCACTTTCTCCTATCCCTTCCGAAAAAATTTATTAAATGGACTTTTATTTATAATTAAGTATTCAAAAATATAATAATTTTATAAGATTTATCAAAAAAAATGTTTAGTTATTTTTTTTAAAAATTTTCACAATATTTCAGAAAATTTGAGATAAGTTTTTGTACAACTAAACTTTAATTATTATATATAACTTTTAAATTTTGTACATAGAAAAAATTTTAAAATAAATAAAACTTTTATTGATATAAACTATTAAAATACTTCTTTTATTGAATAATCATATAGTATTTAGCACATGTTTATAAAATGTATACTATTTAGTATTAATAATTTTGCAATTAGTCTAAGTTTTCATTTGTTAATACCCCCTCCTCTTCACATTTTCAATGATTGCATAATATAAAAAAAAAAATAGCTGGAGATTATAACATGCTGTTCTTTCATTTAAAGTAAAATGACAATGTAACATTTTATATAATTATTATCAATAATTTTTAAAAATTATAATAGTTTCTAAAAGCATAAAAGCAATTATATTTTTCATTGCAATATTAGATTTAACAATCTTATAATTTTAATAATAAATAATTTAATAAAGCTTCGCCAAAGTTTTACTTTCATGAGTGAAGTTTGTTTTAATGATGTGTTTCTTAGGGTTCTAATTTCTGAAACATGTTGTATAGCTCTAACTAAGGCACAAGCTTATCTAAGTTCTTTAAAATATTTTAGTTATTAATTACAAACCCATCACTAAATTATTTACATCTTTCAAAATAGTAATCATTTTGCATAATTACATTTTGCTTCATAAAAACTCAATAAGAAATGTTTAAAATTAACATAAAACTGAAGACATGTTTCAAAGCACTTTATTAAGTCACTAAAGTATGATCCACCTGTGCAGGGGCCATATTCTGTCACCTGCAGCATGGCAATAGAGGCTACAATGATACATTTATATTCTACAACTGGGCGGTGGCTCAAAGCAATAAAACCACCTTGTCTAATAGATTAGGTATTACAGCTATCTGAAAAAGAAATGCATTCGGAGTACAAACATCTAGAAAAAAACACCAAAAGAAAAAAACAGGGACATGAATTATCACAGATCAAAATTGAAGACATTAAAACATATAGTGGCTAGTCGGTGTCAGAATCTAAATAACTGTACAAGCAAGTAGCCTTGAATTTAAAACAAGTTTTTTTTTTAATTTCACACTATAAATTTGATAGTTAAAAACTACAAGAATAAAAAGTAGCTAATGAATGAAAAATGCATTAGATCCGCTAGATCCAGATGATCCAATTGTAATACATTGCTTCTCACTGACAAAGATCACAATGGAAAATAGTTTGGGGATATGGATAGATATCATTGCACTATCTTCTAATATCCACTGATTACTCAAACTTATTAGAGATGGCTCAGGAATTTCTATTGTCTGAAGTATGTAAAACTACCATTTAATTCAAACTGCATAAATTTTTGAACACTTTTAGGTCAGCCTACATGATGTCACAAAATATTTACAATGACACCAATTATCATAAGACATACATCAAAAAAAGATGAATAACTAAAATATCAGTCAAAATGTATTCATCTATTAACAATGTGAACATCTGCAAGATATTAATTTTCAATTATAGACATATAAAACTAAAAAATTTACAATTCTATACTAAAATTTCATCTTCAAAACAGAAAACATCAGAAAAAATATATATTTCAGTAGCGTCTAAGGTCAAGACATTAGTTTGAAAATATATAGCCAAGGAATACAGCATCCATACCATACTTTTATGTAGTGTAATTTAATTATAAGTCATATGACTATATATTTATTCATAATCCTATATGACAGACAAAATAAAAAAAATAACTGCATTTCTGTGCTAAAAGTTAATTTTAAAAAAAAAAAATTTTCACAAAAAAATGGTGACATTGTAATCTTAATATAGTAAATCAGCATCATTTGTGTAATATATTTTTATATGAACTTTAATTTATTCAAAAACTGTATGATTACGTGGTAATTCATAATTCTGTATAAAAACCGAAATCAAAACATTATCAATCCTATGCTAAAATTCATTTTGAAAAAAATAAAATAAAATAAAAACATAACAATAGTTTTAATATCAATGCAAAGTTACATAAATCTATTTCAATGTAGAAATATATCTTCAGAATATAGTTTCTCTTTATGAAAAAATTGAATTATAAAAAATCATAACCCTTGCTATTTATTCTCAATTATGTACAAAATTTAGGACTAAAAAAATTTTCCATTTCAAATATTAAATATTTATTCTCAAAATATAAGCAGAAAAAGAATCATGAAACAGTCATTTTTACATTATACTAGTTTTTAATACAGTATACAAAGAGAGTTCAACTTTTATTGTGAATGTTTTTGCCATTCAGTAATGCAAAATTGGAGTAAATATAAGTAGCTAATGGATTTAAATGTGTTTTTTACTTGATTAAATTGTTTAAAGCAATACAGATATTTATTAATAAATTAGGTAAGTTTTTAAGTATTTCTTTTTTACCATTATATTCATATTTAAAAAAATGGCAAATCTTAAATGCAATACAGTGTTGTATTTAAATTTCTGGCCCCTTTCAATGCAAAATTTTTCATCATCATGAAAATATAATTAATGAATTTAAATGTATTTATTTTTTATTAAATTAATTTAAGAAATATTTACTAATAAATTACCTACAAATTCTACTAACATATTATGCTCAATTATTACAAATTGTGCATTTTACCATATAACTACAGCTTTATATTTAAATCATTACATGCATTTCTGAAAAATTTTTGAATCTAATTAATTTGGAAAATCAACATCCTATTATGTAGCTTTATTATAAATTTTAAAAATACAATTCTTTGAGCAACAAAAACTAGTTTCACTACTTAAGGTGGGTACTTACGTAATATGCTTACTGGAAGTTTGCCAGCCAATTTATTTCAAATAATTCATTTTCAGGGGGTTTCAACACATGATTTAAACAATGTGGCTGAGTATCGTATTCAATATTTATTCTTTTGTTTATTTATTACAATGATAAATAAAAGAAACACAAATGTCTAGAGTTGTAATTAATTATTTTAAAAATATAAATTCACTACACAGCTGTAAACTACTCGCAATGCACTCACAAATGATATTTTGGAGACTTTCTAACCACGTTCCTTTCCAATCACCATTGTACCCATTATAACACACACCTTTCAGGTGGGCACTATTCTGTAATTTTGAAAATATTCCGCATCTTATTCTGTCGATGAAAGATTTCACATTTCCAAAAACGATAAGACAAAAAAGGAATATTAAAAAAAATATCATGTGTTAACAAATGTTAAAAAAATAACAATAGTTTTAACCACATGTTATCTGTTCGTCTCGTGTTAACATTTTGTCATTAAGTTGTGAATAGAATTTATTCAAAAATGTGTTCCAATTTTTTTAAATTATCATTCTATTTAGAATACATTTGTTAATATTTTTTAAAGTTAACAAACTATACAAGTTAGAAAAAATAATTTTGACAAAAAAAAATGTAAACAAATACTTTGATGCTGAAAATTGTTTATATTTTTTTTCTTGAAATTATTTTTTCTAGCATGTATAGTTTGTTAACTTTAAAAAATTGGAATACATTTTTTAATAAATCCCATTCACAACATAATGTCCAAATGTTAACATGAGGCAAATAGATAACACATGATTAAAATTATCATTTTTTTTTTTTTGACATTTGTTAACATGTAGTGATTTTTATAACATTCATTTTCCACCATATTTTTGGAAATATGATTAAAATTTGGAATCTTTCATCGACAGAACAAGATGCAGTGGAATATTTTCAAATTTTCAGGATAGTGCCTGCCCAAAAAGTATGTTGCAATAGGCACAAGAAAAAACTTTATGTGTGAACAAAGATGCAATGGCATGTTTGGAAAGGAACATGTTTAGAAAGACTCAAAAATATCATTTGTGAGTGCATTGAGATTAGTTTACAGCTGGTGTAGTGAATTTACATTAAAAAAAAAAAATTAATTACAACCCTTTGGACTTTTTTTAAATTTTATTTTATGAAACTCAGCCATATTGTTTATACCATGTGTTGGAAGCCCCTAAAAGTGGATTATTTAAAATAAAACAGCTGGCAAGCTTCTGGCAGGCATACTACATCAAGTACCCATATATATATATATATATCAATTTAAACTATAATTAAACTATCAAATATAGTCTGGTCATCTTAAATGTGTAATTGCATAAACCAGTTTTCAGGCTGTTAACAAACCAGTGTTATATTCTTTAATAACTTTTGACTTTTCACAATTTTTATGTAGAAACATTAATTTTGATACATGTATTCATAGTTTAATGTCAAGCACTTAACATTAAATATTACATATCTTTCCATAATTCTTATATTATAACACATAATGTTGGCTGCATAACTTATGATGTCCAGAAATGGAATGACTAGATATAACAGTTGTAAATATTTGATAAGCAATAGGTTATTCACTACTATCTTTTATGATTACCAAAAGATAGATATCATTTCTGAGATATTTTAGTCTCGGCTCTATATTTTTCTCATTTTCCCTCCATACCTTTTATTAATATTTTCACTTAGGCTGGTAAAAGGTCCAATCATCATGACCCTCTCCATATGAATTATCTCTAACAATGAATTAGTTTCACTACAATTCTATCTATTATTTACAAACACAACAACTCTATTGTTGTTTTTTTCTATTCTTTTTTATATGCAAGGATATATCAATAAGGTAAAGTATACAACCGTCAGTATTGGGGGGAAATGATGACTTTCTAAACTGGTAATTCTTATTTTCTTTATCTAGAATGTTCAAGTTTATATTCTATAAACATTATGTATACTTAATAAATTATTAAATCCTCTTGCAACATAAAGATGTAATCATCATCATCAACCATTATCAATCCACTGCAGGATGAAGGTCTCTTCAAGTTCAATCCATCTCCGATCATTAACTTCTCTGCTCCACATCACTTCCTGCACACTTTTTTATTTCATCCATCCATCTCACATGTGGTCTCTTTCTGAATCTTTTACAATCTCTTGGAATCCCATTTAAGATTCCGATTTTCCATCTGTTATCATCTCTTCTAGAAATATGTCCAACCCAACTCCACTTCAGTCTTTTAATTTTTTCAATGAGGTCAGTAACACTTGTTTGTTCTCTTACCCATACATTGCGTTTTCGATCTCTTCTTGTTACTCCCAACATGCATCTCTCCATACTTCTTTGAGTGGTCTGAAGTCTCTGTATTGCTGTTCTATTAAGTGTCCAAGTCTCAGATCCATAAGTAAGAACTGGTAAAACACATTTATTAAGAACCTTCCTTTTCAAACACAGGCATATTTCCTTTAAGTATCAAGTTCTTTCTACCAAAAGCACTCCAACCAAGTTTAATTCTATGATTAATTTCATCCATTATGTTTTGATCTGTATTAATAATCTGACAAAGTTATTTGTAGCTGTTAACTTCTTCTAACTCATCATAATCAATCTTTATTTTCATATTTTGAAAAAATCCATTAAACATTACTTTAGTTTTTTTAACGTTTATCTTTTTAGTCCGATTTTCCTACTTTCATTTAATAACTCCTGCAACATTTCCTGCAGCTCTAAAGCATTATTTGCAAAAACAACATCATCTGCAAAATCTAAATGACTTAAATAATCTCGATTTACTTTCACTCCATTAGCTTCCCATTTTAATCCACAAAATACTTCTTGCAGCACTGCTGTAAAAAGTTTTGGAGATATGGAATCACCCTGTCTTACACCCTTCTCAATATTGACTTTCCTAGTATCATTATGTAATCTAATTGTTGCTGTTGCATTTTTATATTCTTTAAAATAGGATAATATATATATGCTTATAATAGTAAGGCAAGTCATACATCATGTGACTTAATTTAATGAGCTTGTATCTACAAATGTAAATATAATGAATGTGCTGATACCTCTAAACAAGCTTTTTTTTTTTTTTTTTTTCGATAAATGCCACAAAAGAAAGCATTCAAAATCTCTATCTAGAATTATCCATAGTCCCAAACCGGTTTTGAGCTGATGGCTCTGGTTAGTCAGGCGCTAAGACTTTCAGACACTAGATTCAAAATACAAACTCGAGCCCAGCATTTATCAAATACTTAACTATTAAGTACAAAATCCAGCTATCTAACTTAAATAGCTATATGGGACTGAAGCCACTTGAGATACATTAATAGCCTTAGCAATATAATATCACCAACGCCTCAAAAAGCAAACTATAATAGAAAGAAAATAAAGTCATACATCATGTGACTTAATTTAATAAGCATGTATTTATAAATGTAAATATAAAAAGCATGCTAATAACTCTAAACAGTTAAATAGCTGAAGTTGAAGATGTATAGATGTCTGAAAATTTCAGATTTTCTACTTAATAATTAAGTATTCAATAAATACTGGGCTTGAGTTTGTATTTTGAATCTAATGTCTGAATGTCCTAGTGCCTCACTGATGAAAGCCATCAACTCGAAATCGGTTTGGGGATAGGGATAATTCTAGAGAGAGATTTTGAATGCTTTCTCTTGCAGCATTTATTGAAAAAAAACCCGCTTGTTTAGAACTATTAGCATGCTCATATTTATATATATACTTTGTAGATTTTATATACCACTTCACTCTTTAACATTAATATGATATAAATACAAACAGTTCTCTGCATTATATTTAATAACTTTGAGTAATTAATGATTACTCAATGATGATGCATTAAAGTGCCCATCCCAGATTGATTTCTGGCTTTTGCCTTTATCAATATGACTTAGGATTCAAAACTTATACATCTGGTAGCCACATTTAATTCCTTATCTACCATCAAGCTAAAAACTTGAAATTCCAAAAAAAACTCTCAGGTTTTGAAGTCAAACCAATTTATATTTGTTTGTATACTCACATAGATCTAACTTTAATCAGTGACTATATTTTAGTAATCTTAATTCTTTTCTAACTGCAGATATATTTTTTACATGGTAATAAATGTTTATATCAACATAATATTTCTTTTTTTAAAGTATATAATATAAACAAAAGCATTTCTGCTCTAGTGCCATCTATAATAAGCTTCCGTAAACAAACTAACAAATAATACCTTAATAGTAGCCAAAGAATTAAAATTAGTTTCCAGATGCATAATTGCAATGATTCCAGATTTGAATCCCAAGTCTTCATTAACAAAGGCAAAAGTCAGAAACCATTTCCATGCATGTTAAATATTTAAAAGCACTATCATCTGCTACTTGCTGATTAACTCAAGTTAACTATAGCTAGGGCTAGAGCAGAGAATTGTTCTTGTTTATATATGTATTAAGATAGATCAAAACAATTTACCCTTACAGCCTGTGTCAAAAGCTAAGTTTAAAAAATTCAAAATACAGCTCAGGTACAAAAAGCATTGATAAAATTTACCATGAAGAAATTAATAATTTCATATCCTAAAGGTATAATGTTAAAAGAATAGTATTATATGGATGTGTATTCCAAATATATTCTTTGAGAACATACTTTAGCAGCCATAATTCAATTATGCAGCCATATTTGAAATTAAAAGCAATTTTTTATATTAAATTTGCATGCATATATTGAATATTCCTACATCCACATTAAATTAATGAAGATATTTTTCTGGACTATTGTATAATATAGAATGGAATAATATATATTATAAAAGATGGAATTAAGTAATTATTATAATAAAAATCAGAAAGAAACCATCATATCTATTTTTGATAAATAGATACTATAAATTTCTTTTACTAATATGATTATAAATGCATTGTTTAATTAAATCAAAAACATATATTTAAACTGTAAATTTATATTGATAATTTTTTTTTCTTTATACAAAAAAAAGGTTTGATTAAATGAAATAAATTTTATTTATCATTGAAATATGATTGATAATATACAGATACAATTTTTTTTTAAAAAAAAGTGACAGCCCCACTCAGATTGAAAATCGAGATAACCTACAAATTTCAGAATAACAAATTGTAACGAAGACAAATGAAGCATCTATTTTAAAAAAGGTGAAAATGCATTTTTCAAAGTTTTGTTTTTTCTCTTCAATTCTAAAAATCTTTCTGAAATGCAAAAAAAATTACTTTATCATATTATTACTCCAGAAATCTACCTTTGAAACTGCCAGTCAATGGAAACCTCTATTAAACTAAAAATATTCTTACCAGCTTATCTCAACATTAAATGCTGGTCTAAAATGTTGAGACATTTATATAAACTGATTGGAAATATGAAAACTGGGAAAACATAATTAATTTACAGAGTATTTTGCTATAACTGCTATGAAATTAATTAACATGTCTAGTCTGCATAATAGCAGCGCAAACCTAGATTAGGTCTGTGGGATAGCTTGTTCAATATGTAGACTTTAGAGATGGATTCAATATCATGCTGAAAAACCTTTATGGGGTGCTCAAATGGAGGCTTATTCCCTGTTCTTACACAATCAATTAAACTGAACTACAAATCTACTTAAGAATATTGGTGAAAATCTGCAAACTCTTGAATACAATTGAAAAATAAATTTTTCATGAGGAAAAAAAAACATGAAATTAAGATTTTCTCCAACATAGTATGCATGAAAATTACAGTTATACCAATAAAAAGTTATTTTCAAAATATAAAATCCTAAGTAATTCATAAATTTCAATAAATTTGGATAATAATTTTTTGTTATTATTAAGAATATGTTTTTAAACTTAAAATTTTAGCAGTATTAAAATTTATATATATTTTGTATACATTTGACAATATTAATTTTTGGAAATAATTTATTGTATTATTTATAAGCATCATTATCAAATAAAATATACATAACATAATTGTATAATTTTTATAATTTTTTTAGAAGCAGCATAGACATAGATGTGTGTGTGGATTTACACTGCTAAAGATGCCTAAATTAGATTCATAATACCAAGATAATTCATTTAAAATTGTATTGTATAGTTTTTGATATGGAGATGTGACATCATCATTTATACAATACTAATGCTTGACATTTTGTAGTTAATCTAACTGCTGATGTTTTGTAGACATAAGCCTTTTCAAAAAACTGAAAAATAATATCTGTTGTGTTAGACCTGGCCTGATTCTAAAAATCAAAATTGACTCTAAAGAATAACCTTGTCAAAGTTATCTTGCAATTATGTAATCATCATTAAGGCCAAAAGGATTTAATCCACGATTAGTTAAATAAAATAGTATGTCAAATTAGTGATCACACTTAGGTATAGAATCATATATATTCTTTTAATATTTACATATTATATTAACTTCCCAAGTATTTCATTATTTTCATTATCATTATCATTATTATTATAACAATAATAATAATATTTCTATTAACGACCTCCAATCAATAAAATGAATAAAAGATAAGAGCCTTTAAATAGTCCATGACAGGGCAAATATTTCTCCAACAATCCCTCAAAGAGAAACAGAATAGAAGACATTAGTCACCAGATTCATGAATATGCTCATTTACAATCAATAATTGGATATCTTGCAATCTTTGTGAAGTTAGAAGAAAAGGTAGAGACAATTAATTTAAAAAGTGAACATGTACTCTATGATAAAGGCAGAAATATTGGAAATACAAGTGGAGTAGGATTCATTATAAATAAAAAGTGGAAGAACAATATTGTGAGATTGGTGGTGTATCAGACAGAGTGGCAAGATTAGTTATACAACCTAATTGCAAATACCAAATGCAGATAATTCAGGTTTATGCCCCAACAAGTTCTCATAGTGATGAAGTAGTAGAAGATTTTTATATGGATGTACAAAAGGTGATCAGAGTAAACAACATTTTTAAATTGTTATGGGAGACTTTAATGTTAGAACTGCTAAACAAATGAAAGATGAAAGTGCTGCAGGTAATTTTGGTTATGGCAATAGAAATGAGAGAGGACATAGACTTGTGGAGTTTTCAGAAAAAGAAAAACTTTATATTATAATTCTTTTTTTGAAAAAAATGTTAAAAGGAAATGGACATGGAAGCATCCAAATGAAAGTACAGCAAAATTGGATTATATTTTGACTAACAAAAAATACATATTTCAAGATTGTAATGTTCTTAATAAATTTAATATAGGAAGTGATCATCGATTAGTAAGATGCAAAATTAGAAAGACAAAAATTATTTAAAAAAAAAACAATATAGTTGATTTTTCTAATCTTCAGAAACATTTTAATGAATTTAAATTAGAACTTACAAATCAGTTTCAAGTATTAGTAGATTTTGAACATGATTCAGATTTGAATGAAATTAATAAGAAAAACAACTGATACACTTTAAAAACTGCAACAAAGATAGCTGGTAGAAACAAGCAGCAATTGATTAATAAAATTTCTACTGAGACTAGAGAATTTATGAAAAAAAAAAGGAATATGAATATATACAAAAATGATGCATTAAAAAGGATTGAATACCTCGAATTTTGTAAAATGTTGCGGAAAAAAGTTGAAAATGATATAAGAAAGTATAACTCTGAACCAGCAAGGAAAGCTGTAGAAGAGAATAAAAGTCTTAAGAATGTAAAACAACATTTTGATATTGGTAGAAAATTTATATCTGCAATAAGAAAAAAAGATGGAATTATTACTAAAAAGAGAGATCACATCATGAAATGGGTAGAAGACTTCTATCAAGAATTATATAGTAATAAAGAACAAGTACCTCCTATATCTATTATATCTTCTGAACTGCCCAGAATTTTAAATGAAGAAGTGAGACATGCAATTATTATTTATGAAGAAAGGAAAAGCTCCAGGTAATAATGGAATTATAAAATTGATATATTAAAAGAAGGAGGTGAAGAAATAAAAATAATTTTAGCAAAGTTTTATACCAAATGTCTAAATGATAAAGATGTACCAGATGATTGGCAGAATGCAGTATTAATATTAATATTAAAAAAGGTGATAAGGAAGATATTAAAAATTACAGACCTATCGGCCTTTTATCAGTTTTATACAAAAATTTTACCAAGATAATTACAACACGTCTACAGAGAACATTGGATTTCTACCAACCAAGAGAACAAGCTGGATTTAAAAGTGGTTTTAGTACAGTAGATCATAGACAGGTATTGAGAGAAGTTATAAAAAGAACAAATGAATATGAGTTACCATTATGCATTAGATTTGTAGATTATGAAAAGGTGTTTGATTCTATAAACATTTCTTCAGTGATTAAAGCATTGAATCATCAAGATGATAGATCCACGATATTGTCAAATTTTGAAGAATATTTATAAAAATGCAACAGCAACAATTAGATTACATAATGATACTAGGAAAGTCAACATTGAGAAGAGTGTAAAACAAGGTGACTCCATATCTCCAAAACTTTTTACAGTAGTGCTGCAAGAAGTATTTTGTGGATTAAAATGGGAATCTAAAGGAATGAAAGTAAATGGAGATTATTTAAGTCATTTAGATTTTGCAGATGATGTAGTTGTTTTTGCAAATAATGCTTTAGAGCTGCAGGAAATGTTGCAGAAGTTATCAGATGAAAATAGGAAATTAGGACTAAAGATAAATGTTAAAAAGACTAAAGTAATGTTTAATGGATTTTCTCAAAATATGAAAATAAAGAATGATTATGATGAGTTAGAAGAAGTTAACAGCTACAAATATCTTAATCAGATTATTAATACAGGTAGAATTAAACTTGGTTGGAGTGCTTTTGGTAGAAATAACTTGATACTAAAAGGAAATATGCCTATGTGTTTGAAAAAGGTTTTTAATAAATGTGTTTTATCAGTTCTTACTTATGGGTCTGAGACTTGGACACTTAATAGGAGAGCAATACAGAGACTTCAGATCACTCAAAGAAGTATGGAAAGACGCATATTGGGAGTAACAGGAAGAGATCGAAAATGCAATATATGGGTAAGAGAACAAAAGGTGTCACTGACCTCATTGAAAAAATTAAAAGACTGAAGTGGAGTTGGGCTCGACATATTGCTGGAAGAGATAATAGATGGACAATTGAAATCTTAAATTAAATTCCAAGAGATTGTAAAAGACCCAGAAAGAGACCACCTGTGAGATGGATGGATGAAATAAGAAAGTGTGCAGGGGTGATGTGGAGAAAAGAAGTTAAAAATCAGAGAAGATGAACTTGGAGAGACTATCCTGCAGTGGATTAAGAATGGTTGGTGATGATGATGAATTGGATATCTAGTTAAGCTAATTATCTAAATATATATATATATTGAGCTGGACTGATTACCTGGGGAAAAAAGATATGTCTATCTCAGATTCCAACTCAGATTGTGGTTATGTCACATAAACGCATTACCTATTAATCCACATGATTGTTATATTGAAAATAAAACTCATTAATATAGGAAAAATTATTAGCTTCGATCAAAGAGAAGAAAAGAAATCCCTTAATTAAATAGGGAGGGTGAATCCATTGTTTATTTCTAATTGCTTAAGATTTTATTTATAAGTGCACAATTAATTGCACTCGCAAAATGCTATAGACAAATTATACAAATCCCAAAAAAAAAAAAACACTCACATCTAAATATTCAAAAATAAAGTATTTGATATGGGTGTAATGAAAATTATACTACAAAAATATTGTACAACAAATATTATAAACATTATTATTATAAAGCTAAACTGGTCAATAAATAATCAAAATTACCCCAAATTCACAACTCAACCAGACTAGCCAAGAAAATAAACTCTAAAACACTACCAATGATTTCACTGCTGCAAGCAGATTTCTCAAGTATAAAGAACTACAAAGTAACATATTTAAATTAAACATTACCCACAATTCCACTTCCCATACACCCTTAATATTAAAAGAATTTTTAAATAAGTTAATTGCTTCAGAATCATACATTTTTAATAATAAAGATTCTTTAATCCTTTTTATTTCATTTCTTAAATGAAAGAAAACAGTACATAAAAGTAGGGTTAGAAATAAATCTTAGTTCTGCTTTATATATCCATGAAAAAGATACAGCCTACACTATCGATTTTGATAAAGCTAAGGTTGCCTTCTTTGTGAGAAATGAAATAAAAAAAAGAATTAGAAAATCTTCATTATTAAAAATTTATGATTCTGAAGCAATTAAATATTTGAAGTTGAACTATTTGGATGCTAAAATGCCAACAAATATAAAGACAGTAAAAATTACTAAAATCATTAGCATTTTTTTTACATTTCTTTGGGAGAATAGTCCTTCTTGTAAAAGCATTATCATAATTCATAATATTAACAACTTTCTCTTCATAAGTTCAGATAATTAAAGGAAGATTACTATAAATAAATTTAATTTTATTCTCTTAAAAAGAAAAAAATACAATGAAACTTCTGTCAAAAAAATTCTCCAGTCTGCAGGATCATAAGGCAACTCAAAAAATATAAAAAGAAATCTCATAGTAAAAAATGTCATAGTAGAAGACTGTTAATTCAATGTAAAAGTTAGATAGTTCAAAACTTTATTTTACTCTGATAAAAATCAATAATGTGACAAAAACTATCCATTCGATGTTATTTTCATTTACTCAAATCTTCAATATACATAAACTTTTTTGTGTGTCTGCATAACTTAACATAATACACACACAGTCCCATTTCAAAGGAACTTTCTCAATAATCACATAAATGACAGGAACAAGCTCATATTTATCTTATTTCTGGAAAATTAGTTTAATTTTAATATTCTTACTTTTTTTTTTTTACTGACTATAAATATCAAATTCAATAGAATAATGTCTATTTTTAGGATTGAAGTGCAGCTATGAAATATGTTCAAGCTAATAATTTCATTAATTTTCTGAATTAAATTTTATTACAAAAAAATCTCACAAACATAAAATTATTTTTTGAAATGATAAAACAATTAGTACACAACAGAAATATTCATTCATGAGAAGAAAAAAACTTAGATCATAACAAACTGCATGGAGTAATGAAAATATACAAAATAAGTAATCAAATATATGTGCCAGAACTGGAATCAATCCTAGAACCTCATCTCCAGAATCTGAACCACTGTCACAGCACTAAACCAGTTTTAATTTTAAATTATCTTATGCTTGCATGCAACAAATGTATCATCTAAGATTGACATGAAAAACACTTATAAATATAAGCATAGAAAGTTCAGAGCAGGTGTTTCTTGGAAATGTCAAGTTGACAGTAATATGAATATAATTTATTTAAATTGATAAGAGATGCGGTCAACTATATACAAGCATATAAAGATCATAATAAATAATTCCTAAAACATTTGAAAGCATATATGAAATGATTTTGACAGTTTATTAATATGTAGATATATTCACAAGCAAATGTATATAACATTCAAAATATATTTTATGTTTAGCACTATAAAAGGCAGGAACTGTCTTTCCATTGTTTCTTATAAATATTCTTAAATGAATTAATAATATTTGCAATAATATTTGCTATCTCTTACATAATAATTTGAATAAGATCATTAAAATAGAATTAACATTACTTTATCTATTTAAACCACAAGTGAATCACAATCTTTTTACTTTGAAAATAAAATATATTGCTTCAAGTTAGTTATAAATAATCTTAATGCGGTATTGTATGAAGTGTTTTGATCTTTTATATAGATATCATTAATGGTTTGGTTTAGCAAAATGTATTCTACAAGTTCCAATGCCAATTCTTTTACAGTATGATAGCAGTTGATGTTAAAAATATACTTAAGCTTTAAAATTATAGATAACAGTAATGTACTTGTATTGTTTATCATATATTTTTATTTCACAAATATGCTTATAAAATATTTATTATAATAAATTTAAACATACCATTTAAAAAAAATTATAAATGCTAATATTTGACAATATTATACAAGTACAGAATTGTATTTGCTATTGACGAAACAATTATTGCATACAAAAACTAAATATGAATTCTACATATGTGCATATCTATATAATCGAGCCTATTATCTCTTATGGACTATATTATAAATAAAACAAGATAATTTTAAAAAAATGAAATAATGCTAATTTCAATGTTTCCAGGATGTTTGTTAGTCTGTAATCTTAAAATCAAGACAGGCCATTTAGAATTTTAGAATTTTCTCTAAAATGGATAGACATACTGATGCAAATATGAAATGAAAAGTTGTAAATATTTCAATCATCAATGTATATGAACCACTGGCAGTTTCTTAATATGTGGCTATACAAAATTCTTTTCCAAAGACAGATGGAAGTAACTAGCCAACAGAACAATATACCCAATAAGTTAACACTTGATCATCATTAATAATAGTTTGCAACCATCTTCTCTGTCTCAATCAAAGCATTAAGAGCTTTAACATAAACTTTAAGGAAATTTAAATATCATTAAAATTTGAATTAGTTTAAAGTTATCCAAATGTAAATATATGTATATATTTTCAATAATAAAATTATGAAAGCTTAGATCATTGTTTTTATTTATTTATATTTTGGGGAAGTAAATATAGAAATTTTTTCATAGTATCCCATTTTGGGCTCATATTTAGTAATCAGTTTAATACATATATATATAACATGCATTTCAGTCATTAATTCATCAACATAAATAAATGTGAAATATTATTTGTAGCATGTTTTTGTGGATAGTTTAATCCATGGATTCCACTATAACTTAAATAAAAAACAGATTCGCTATTGTACTATTAGATTCCAAATTTTTTTTATTATATATCATTAATTAAGAGTTGTAATATAACAACTAACTAAATAAAAAAAATATTCTTTGTTGATTCCCACAAAGATAAAGAGATTCAATAAAGTTTTAAATAAATTTTCATTTCTGCATGAATATTGTGTATATTTATCAATTTTCTTTTTCCATTTCTTTTTATTATAGATAATCAAACACTAATTTAAAAAACAAAAGATTATATATGATAATTACTTAAGAAATACTATACAATTAAATTACATGCTGTAATTGACCTACATATTTTCATATGACTATTATCAATATTCAATAACTTTTTTTTTTGTTATTTTTTACTTCTCTCTCTCTCTCTCTCTTTTTAATTAATTATTGGTATTAACCTAATATTTTATTTACCTGATCACTACAAGAGATGGCAATTTGAGCTTTTCAATATTTAACCATTTTCTTTCAGCTTTGGCAGTTAACTGAGGGACTGCAGTCAACTTTTCAATGATAAATGTTAGTTCTAACATAAATATATATATTAGAGTAACACAATAGTCCTACAGCAATTTTAAATTTAAAAAAGAGAGAGAGAGAGATAACAAAAAATTAACATTTTTGAAAGCTTAATTATTGAAGTTTCAAAACACTATTGATTTATTTCTTCAATTCCATAAGTGAATGATATATTCATTAGACAAACTAATTTTCAAACTCTATGAAAACATTCATCCACTGCTGCTCAGTGTTTATGCCCTTATCCCAATCCTGAGTTCATTTATGGTTCAGTAATTTAACCCAGTAGGGTAGTGAATGATTTGAGACTTGTATATCTTATGACCTCCTGAGCAACTAGTCATTCAATTATATTCTTCTAAAAATTGAGGCAATTGATATCCCACACTCAAAAAACTATTCAATAGGATGCCACATAAGGAAATCTTAATAATGATTATGAGAAAACAAGATAACTAAGTTCATAATATTTGTATAATTTATATCATTTAAGTTTTAAAAAATACATGTATGTATATATATATATAGACATTTAAATATATCATTACAATCAGTCAACACTTAGACAATCCCAAATATCAATAACAATCAACAATCTCAAATATATGTATCTTACAATAGTTTTTGTTAAAAGAAGCAGAGAAAACAATCAATGATAATAATTAAATGTTTTCAATAGCTTGATTATAGAATTCATTCTCTAAATAAAAATAAAAAAAAACCTCCACCTGTTTAATGGAATGCAAAGTAGAGATAAAAGCTAACAAAATTAAAAAATCAGATTAACTAAATAAGATCTATTTCACATTTGCTAATTATTATCCATATAAAAATAATCATAAAGTTTTGTTAATGAGGGGGCATGCATATATATTTTATTAACTTAAATATAAATATTTGTAATTTGTTTTTTAATATAACAGGCTTTTCAAGTGTTAACAAAAATTGATGAACCAACAAAACTCAACCAAATAATATATTATGATATAAAAGATACTCATCAAAATAGTGAAATATTTTATTTATGAAATGGATAAAATGATTATAGTTTTGCTTGGATGTCACCAGAATTTGATAGTTTTCAGTTATAAATCTTATCAATATAAGAGGTGATGAAATGCTATGAAATGAGTCTTTTGTATTCTTTTTTTTTTCCATGTGTCATAGCATCAGCCGGGACGTGAACCCACAACCGTCTGCAACCAACTACTTGCTTGCATGGCAGCTGCGGTACCTCTCGGCTAACTTCGCAAGACTGTATTCTTAAAATTGATTTGCCAAAAAATCAAGGATGGATTTTTATTTGCCTCTAGGAAAATGAAGCCATTGAAAAAACATCACATGTATAAATGATTCTAACAAATTTAAAAAACATAGAACCCCATGAAAAATACTCACCCAAACAATAGACATTACATTACCAAATATATTCAAAGGTGAAAATATTATTATGATCAAAAGTAATAAACATTTTGTTGCAATGTTGAAACTTACTAAAATAAAACCAGCATATATATTTCATTTATATACTGAAACAGTAAGGTCTGCTTTGCAGATCTTCGTTTCACCTTTTCTCACCTACTTCCTACCCTCATACCTTAGTTTGAACCCCAATCTATCGTAGTGTATCTGCAATACACGTATATACCGAAAATCCCGCCTAATTTTAAACCACGAGCACAATGCTCGTATTATATATATAACTTATTCCCAAATAAAATAAAATATTATGAATTATGTATTTGTTCACATAATTTACATTTATTAAAAAGTAAGTTATATAAGTCGTAATTGCGCACACACTATGATATCCATTTTAAAACATATCAAAATTATAAATTGTTAGTTATTTTGTTTGAATCTGTTTGCAAATATATTACCATCGTAATATATTTTGATTTAAAATAAAATTCATTTAGTAAATATTCATTTAGTAAATAGATTCAAATATTGCAATTTAAAAAGTAAAATCATTTTCTTTAATTTAATAAAAGTTATTCCAATTATTTCTGTTAAAATCAATGAGGGACAATAGTTTAATTAGTAAATGTTGTATAAGTTTATCTAAAAACAGCAGATGTCAACTTAAGGTTTTCTTTAATTAATAAAAGTAATTTTAACTAAATCTAGTTTGTAATTCGAATGTCGACAGGGAAATTAACAAAAGAAATTAATTAATGTTGAATTCCTTTAGACATTCCGATGATTTAATTACAGCTGATAAGTCCGATATTTTTGTAATGCTCCAGGGCAGTTCTATTGTTAAATTCCACTATAAAAAGAAGGTTTTTCTTTTGTTCTCGAGTTAGTTGTTTTTATTCTAATGTGTCTAAGAGAAATCATTCTGTGTTCTATTCTAATAATTTGCTAACCTTGACATGTCCGAGTAGAGGCGTTAAGATGGCTATGTCCCTCGGAATAGCCAGCCGCTGCTCCATACCATCGGAAGTTATCACACGGACCCCGGAACTGCCACTGCCAAAAATATGAACATTCCAGATTTTGCTGCTGAATTATAAAACCTGCTGAACATCTACCTGCAAATGCGTCTCCAGAGGTAACCTAAATTAACCCAAGAGCTCTTGTGATTTCTAACTAACATGCTATAGCTATTTAAAATTGTTTTCCTTATATTTCACATAACTTCATTATGTATTTCTTTAAAGTGTTTAAATATACTCAACATTTTGCTCTATCCTTGGGTTAATATTTTCTATTTATAAAGCTTTCTTTTATTTTATTATGATAATGTGTCAGAATCGTCTTTGACCGAGTGAACTATTCCCTCTATTGAAAGTAAGACGCCGCTATTAAGGCATATTTTAAATTTATAATTTTCCAATTTATTATCTTGCAAATCACTCATTCGAGGGCGATTCTTTTCTTTAATATAATATAATCACATAGTTTAAAATCTACATGTTATTGATTTTAATCTAATATAAGAGTATGTGCGAAGTCAATGATTTAAATGTGTCCCCAAATGCATGATTGCGTATATAAATCTATACTTACTTTTCAAACCCGCAAGCATGCATTTTCCTATTTTAATTACCGTGTTCTATTTTAATTATAAAGTTCATCATTGACATCGAGAATGTGCGGACCCTTTTAAATAAATTTCGGGGAATTTGATTGGGCATTTCTCTTAATCCGAGTAGAACCCATTTAGTATGTTTTTATATACACTAGTCTCGTATTTCTGGTAAATGAATTGGTTGTTGAGACCGCTTTGTTTTATTTTCCAAGGATTCTTTACAAGGCAAAGTCCGTTCTTTTCGCTTATTGCAAGTTTCCAGGCAGAGAGTGTCCTGAATGACACCCCTGGGAATTAAACGCAATCGTCACACAGTCGCTAAGTTTCAGCTGTTCATCAAAATACTTTCCTACGGGTTAGCGGCGAAACGCCCTCCGTAATCATTCCGGATATTCGATATTGTTTTATTTTATATTTATTTTACAAAGCATCCGTGACTTAAACGTGTCACACCCTCCAACTTTAATAAATTCATTATCAGCAAAACTGACCTCCCAATGCAACTCTATTATTATTATTCTCAAATAAATGCTTTGATCCCATTCCCACTTTGCTGCTTAGTAAGCTTTAGTCCGTGCTATTCTCGAAATCAATAAATATTTTAGAGCACTTAATTTTCAAATATTTTCTTAAACTTGTATAATTTCTCACAGCACCTCGCACATATTCCTATCTCGTCAAGCACATTATCGTAATGCTATTAGCCCGAGGAATAGAATATATCACTTTGTTTTAAAACCTTTTGTCATTTATTGAAATATAATGCCAACAATTATTTAATACACGTCCCTGTCTCATATAAGCAGACAGTGGCGTTATATATATATTTATATAAATAAATTGTGTGAAATTATTTAAAACTAAACTTGATCTCTTATTTTATTTGATTCCTATCACTGTCTCGGTCTATATATATATTTTCTGCATTTCTTTTGTAAATCCATAGACGTTAATTAGCCACCCAAACTTCTTTTAGTATAGAGTCTTTTGTTTCTCCCTGACCACCAGGCACCGGTCAAAGGTTATACTAGTAGTGGCACCAGATGCGTTATCACGTAGATGGCGCTGTGAAATTTGGACTTTAGATTCGAACTTAGTATATCTAGAAGGCAACCCCTCCTAGAATGTTCAGTTTCGTATCTGGGGTTTGAATTCTGCAGTGTGTTAGAGAGATAGATGATTCTGACTGTTACAATACGTATAATAAAACCAGCATATATATTTTTTTGTGTATGAACAAATGCAATACAACAAAGTCATCTAGTGATGATAATGATATGTATTCAAGAAAAAAGAATGTTTTGGTAACAAATTAACTTGATTAACCAAATCATAGAATAATCTTCATTTAATAATAAAACACTTTGTCAAATTAATGTGTATTATGCATACAATCATATTTTTATAACAGAATATTATCATACTTAACTCATTTAAAAAAAACTGATATATAGACTCATTAATGATATCACTTTGTAAAATATACTTGTAAATTTAGCATTTTTTAGTTTATTTACTTTTTATACAAATTAATATATTGTACAGAAATGACAGTTGATAAATGGATTTAAAATTTAAATCCTTTCTGTTTATCTCAACGATGAGTATCATTCCACATAGTGATTTACCATATTGCTTTTTTCCCTCATTACTTGAAAAAACTTTTCTTTTTCAATCTTCTATTTCTTAAGATGTTATCATGTGACGTTTAGTGTTTTTAACTTCTATTATTACAATAAATTTTAATCATTTCCTATTCTTTTATTTTTATAATGTATAATTGACTTCAAACACAATGTAAATAATTTCAATTTCATTTCCTTATTGAATGATCAGCTTTCTTTCAACTTTTTTTATAGTTTGTTTATAATCTATTTAGTTTTAATGATAATCTTATTTTTATCAAATTGTTTTAATACTAAAAGTTCAAATTTTTTGTACTAACTTTTCTTTTTTCTTAGACTCTTTTTTATATTTTAATTATAACTCTTCCATATTTCAATGATTTTTGCATCATTTTCTATTAGACAGTTTAAGTGGTACTCATCTTTTAGCTAAAGATGCCGCTCTATGGCGCGGTTTTCGCGCCAAAACACATAAAAATACTGTTTCTGCGGCCGACACGTTCGAACCCGCGTTTTCTATAATACAACTTTTTTGTTGTGCTACAGAATGCAGGCCGCAATGTCGCATCACAGTACAACATGTATGTCACATAGCAGCAAATACATTTTCCGAATTCGCACAATTTATAAAATAATCACGGCTTGATGAGAGAGCTTGTATTTGAATTGTATTGTTGTTTTCATTGGATTTTTTTTATTTTAAACTATTGAAATGTTCAGATTTTTTAAAGCAATAATTATAAGACTTTTTACAACGTACTGTATTGAACTTTTATGTGGGAAAATGTTAAATATCTATGTTTTTATTGAGTTGCAATTAGGTAACGTGTCAAGTAACATACTGTTAGTAACATTCCACGAGACAAAGAAGATTCTACCATCTGTATATTTTTGAAGTAAAAAAGAGCGGTACGAAAAAAATATCCAGTAAGAAAAGTCCAAATATACAGGTTTTTTTGTAAATTTAATAAAAAGCAAATATTATAAATATGTTTAATAAGTAAAGAAGACATTTGTATGTGTTTGTTGTTGTTTAAAAAAGTTTGAATTTCTTTGTTTTGTCTGAGTACAGTTACGATTTTGAATTTTTTTATTTTAGCATTACAAACAGAACACTAACCCTAAAACTAACCCTAACCCTAAACCTAACCCTGAAACTAACCCTAAAACTAACTGTAACAATTTTTACTTTTATTACGATTATTATTTTTTAGTTAAACAACAACAAAAAAAGCCGTAACACAAGTAAAAAAACATCCGATAAAAAATTGATAAAAAAAAGCCGTAACACAATTTAAAAAAGTATACGATATAAAAAACACGAATCAAATTGTAATTTGTTTATTTTATTTTACATTTATTATTATCATTTAAATTGTATACGTTAATAAAAAATAATATTTAAAAAAGTTGATTTTGTTTTGTTTTTATTTTCGCACATTACAAAAAAGCACAGAAAAATTATTAAAATCAACGGCCCCGTGAATGTTCATATTTTATAGTTTTAGCGTGAAAACGGCACCATCCTACGGCATCTTTAGCTATAAGACAAGCACCGTTTAAATTATATTTCAACATTTTTATTTTAGTATTAAAACATTTATTCTAGAATATGAATCAATAATTGTACTAGGTTTATTAAAAATATAAATTTACAAATGAAAAACATCCTAAAAATTCATTTGACCTTTGTGAATATAGAAAAAATCATAATAAGTTAAATGTGTAATGCAAATGAAAGCAACAAGTTTTTTTCTTATTAGATGATTACTGCAATGCCAGTATAAAAAAAAAATAAACAAAATCTTGGTTAATTGAATTTCATTTCTAAAACTCAAACAAATTATTGTTAAGTTATGATAAAGCTATGAAATTCTGTTCTAAAATTTAAAGTTGTATTTATAATTATTACAATATCATAAAGTTCTGTATTATCCATGTTTCACAGTATGTTATATTGATGATAGTTTTGTATTTATCATTGCTATGAATTTCTTTTACTTTTAAAAAGAAAAATATTTGAATAAAATCTAAATGTAATCAAGAAATAATTATTTTTCAATAATTACATTTCAAAAATTTTATAAAAATAACCATAATTATTGAAATAAACTATGAAAAATAAAGAATTTTTTTTGCCCATTTGCTAATAACAATGAGAATGCAGTTCTAAGTACTTTCAAGTGCTGCTACAAAAAATCTATCAATCAAGGGCATTACCAGCTCATTTGTAGTATTTTCTTCTATAGAATAATAACATTTTGGGATTTTTTTTTAAAGTAATAAATCAATATTTACTTTAGTTCCAGTTTTTAGTATCAAATAAATACATAACTATAGATATCTGCAAAAGTTTAAAAAACTGAGTGACAATAAATACATCTAATTCACTTTTTACACAATAAATTGGTTCCTGAAAATTACATGTAAAAAAAAATTGTATAAAAAAATACATTGTATATATGGAAAATAAGGATATTTGTTCCAGATGTAAGAAATAAACAAAAATAATTGAATAAACTATATAAAAAAATTTGTTAGAATGTTATATTTTTTGCATGCTATCAAATTTTATTCATTAAACATTGTACATAAATAAAGATGAATTATAGAAATATAAATTTCATTTGAAAAATAAAAAAAAATGTAAAGGATCAATGAGCATGAAAATTAGACAAAATTTGTAATATGAGTTATACATAGCAAGTTTTTATTTACTGCCATTTTCTGACAATAAATACACACATTTGCACGTGATTAAAATACTGTTGCTATCACTAAAACTTACAACATCACTACTATTACTAACAATGCTTTGGTCATTGTGGTCCTCTTCCATTGATGAAAACTTCTGAACTACACTAGGTCTTTATATAACTCTCAATAAGATGACATTAGTGATTTCAGATCTCATTGAAATTTTCATTAGGATCATACTTGATAAAATGATTACTTAACTGCTTAGCAAGATCAATGCCTTCTTTAATTAAATTAACATTAAGCACTAAATCACCATCTTCATTATCACTATCTTCTTTAGGATCAGGAGTTTTAAGAATAAGTATTACAATTTCTTATTCACTTAAAACTTGATCAACCAACAATTCATCAATATCTTCAAATGATAGGTTATCAAATCCTTCTCCACCAATTAAATGGGCTATTATTATGATGTTGGAAAATTTGGTCATATTAGAAACAACAGGATTTTTGCTTTTCACACATTCTGGCCAAATAGTTTCCAACATCCATTCAAAGCTGAAGATCTTAATTCAGGTCATGTTAATCCAACTTGAATCCAGAATCAAAAATTTCTTCCATACAATGTTTTATCATTCAGTTTGTCCAAAATGTAGTGAAATGTTCATTTTACATAATAAGTTTTAAATGTTGTAATAATTCATTGTCTAATGCTTGAATAAAAAATGTGGTATTAAGTGGTATAAAACAAAATTGTACATTTGGGTGTTCCAAGATGAAATGGCTGTGAGCATTATTTAGAATCAATAGAACTTTAAATTCTAGACCTTTAGCATTCATATATCAACTAACTTCTGGAATAAAATATTTGTTGAATCTTTCCATTAAAATTTCAGTTGCAACCCAAGCCTTCTATTTGATTTGCCATCCAGTGAACTGGCAATTTATTCAAATCTACACCTTTCACTGAACCTAGACTTTGAACTTGATTAATAAGCAGAGGCTTCAATATGTAATCTCCTGAAGTAGTGGAGTAGAATATTTTGAAACTACCAGCAATTTTTTGTGATTTTTCTATGTATGTGGTACTTGGCATTCTCTTCCAAAAAAAGACCACTTTCATCAACATTCCAAATTTGATCAGGAGTATATCCTACGTACGATAATTTTATCTAATTTTAGAATAAATTCTTTAAATTGTTTCAACTGTGATGTAGTTTCACCTTTTATTTTAATGTTGTGAAATGCATGTCTAAGAAACTTTGTTATCCATCCTGCAATTGCAGAAAATTTCCATTCCTTGTTTAACTCAAATAAAGAGTCTGGTTCAATTTCTTTAATTTGTTTGTAAATTTTTAGTGCTATTGGTATTCTTTTTTCTAAGGCTTTTTCCATTTTCTCCTTAATATCTCTTCTGTAAAAATGATGACATCATTCAATTTTGTTCCAAAACATAACGTTCCAATAACAGCTTCATTATCTCTAATAGTTCTTATAATTGTTTGACATAAACCAAAATGTTTTCCTTCAGATGTTGCTCCTTCTCCAGTTGCAAGATGATCTAAAATTTGAATTTTAGTGTCCAAAGAAATCACTTTTCTCATCTTTTTTGTAGGTGGATTATTTGACATTGTATGAGGCTCCAGAAAAATATTTCAGATTTAATTAACAAAATATAAATTCAAAAATATACATCCAATGCATAACTTACTATCTATTGATCTTCGACAAAATTAATAAATTAAATTTAAACAAATTAATCAATTAAATTTAAACAAAATTTAATTTTTTTTAACATCAACACAAACAAGGAACACTTTTTTTTTTTAAATCCAATGTCAAAATGCAAACAAAACATCAATACCAAAAAGGTACTTCCCCTTTCAAAGCAAAACATCAAAAATGTTACAATGCAGACAAGCAAATTTTCCCATTGCAAGAAGCCGAGAGGTCGTGGGTTCGCGGCCCGGCCGATGCTATGCCATATGAAAAAAAAAAAAAAATGTTTGTTTTTAAAATAATAAGAAATAGAGATAAAACATTTTTTTCTAAAATTAGATGATAATAACAGAAAAATTTTTTGTTGTTATTGTTGGTTTTACTGATCATGTTATTTTAAAACAACTCGTGTAGAAAGAGAATTTTTTTTTTTTAAATTCTTGTTATTTCAAAATCATGCAAAAAAAATCATGTAAAAAAAGAATTAGATATACTCCATAATATCATGCAGCTGATAATTGAATAGTTAATTTATCAAAGCATTTCAAATGTGATTAATGGTCTTCATCTATGATGAAATATTAACTTTTTTTCAATATTTAAGGCAAATGATGACTGACCAAACCGCTGAAACAGCCTAATTTTTTTTCTATTTGGAATTAGCAATTTCACTTGCTTATACATACAAAGCACCTGTACTTTTCAGGCATTATAATTAGATCCCCTTTTTTTTCTATTTTTTGATTTTTTTATGCAACAATTCTAAGATTTAGAATAAAAAATAAAGAAGCTAGGCTTTGAGCACATGCAAATATTTTCCAAAAAAATACAAGCAACAATATCATGTAACTTTCTCATATAATTACTCATATGCTTACAAAAGCAGTTCTCATCATTCTACTCTAAAGTTATCTACTGAAACCTAAGTAATCAATCGACAACAAATGGTATAATACTATAATATCCACATTCCCAGATTACTTTCTAGCTTTTGCCTTTGTTACTGAAAACTTAGGATTCAAAGTTGAAACTAATACACTTATGCATCTAATGGCCATCTTTTATATCTATTTACTGTTTAAGCTAATAGCATAAAATTCAAAAAATGCTGAAGTTATATAGATGTGATACCAGATCAATCTATTTATTTGAAACCTATGTCTTATAGGTTTTTTTTCTATTCTTTGGCTAATAAGTTAAATGCTTAATCTTATACTTTAATCTATCTTCTATAAGCTTGAGTAATCAATGAACATCATATAGTATACAGTTATAATATATTCCTAGATTTGTTTTTGACTTTTGTCATCAGCAAGAACTTAATAATCAAAACTAAAACTAATTGGTGGTCGAGAGGTCAGCGCGACTGCCTTGCATTTGCAGGCAGTTGCCTGGGTTGTGGGTTCGCTTCCCGGCCGATGCTATGACACTTTAAAAAAAAAAAAAAACTAATACACTAATACTGAGTTAGATGAAAAATAGAAGAGACCTGCAATTGCACAAAACTAATGTCTTTCAAAATATATAGAAATCAATCTAGTATTAGATCTATATAACTAAATATATGAATTGGTTTAATTTAATAAGCTAGATTTTTTTATTTTAATCCCAGGTTATTAGTTTGAATAGTTTACAAAAGTAAAAGGTGGATGCTGCATGCATAAATGCATTAGTTTCAGCTTTAAATCTGAAATCTTCACAAACACAAAAGCCAAATATCCGTTTGTAAAAAAAGATATCTCTTGGAATTAACTATGCAAAAACAAATTTAAAAACAGGAATAATGAACATATCAAAAATGTTTTTTATTTTCCCTTAATATTAATATTTGTCACATTTATATTAGAATTATAACAAGGAATAAAATATAAATTAATATAAAAAACCCAATAATTTATAGCTCGGAAATTCATAAGAAATTTAAAAAGCAGAAGTAATAAAGTGGTGATCCATAGAGCTTGAGCTCCAGTCTACTACTGCACTAAATCATATAGGGCACTAAATTCATAAGTATATGATTGTAATAATTCAAACTCTCTCAGTAGTATTTTGTCTAACTGGTGCACAATATATAGATATATGAAAACTAATTTTCATTAAAATTCTCAATCCCTGTTTCTTAATGGAAAGATATTCACCATTTAGAAGATGAATCACTTTTGCCCATTTCCCATATATATATATATGTAGACAGGGAAATAAATGCACTTAACTCTTAAGAATTAATTCATCAGCAAATCATATGATGTTCAAGCAAAAAAATGGTCGTTATGCACAACTTTGGGGTTTTCTTTTTCTTTCCTCAGACAGAATCAATGAAAACTGTTAAATTTGAAGTTCAATATTTTTTCTCACTAATTAAATGCGGATTGGGTTATAATTTTGCTGGTATCATGCAGGTTTTTTTTTTAATTAATTTTTAAAAATAAATATCAATTTGCTACAAATCTAACCTTAATTATACATATTAAAACATACTACTTGAAGATACACATGTGTGTGTATAAAGATTTTTATCTTTTGCAGACAAAGTTTTTATGAAAGTGAAACTATTATATTTCATTATAAACAATTTGGTTTTGCTATTCGATATTCCATTTTACACCCAAGTAAGAGTCATAATACGTTTCAATAACAGATATCTAACGTAATTTATATATTGAATTTCATGCAGAAAACTTGACCGAAAAAAAAAAGAAAGAAAATCATCAGAAAGAATATTAGCAAGTTTGGGATAACTTTTTTTTTCTTCTCAATTTCTGTTTTCAAAATCATTTTTTCTCCAATGGCCTCTAAATGAAAAGCTAAAGAGAAATATTTCGACTTCTCAAGAGAGTTAAACCAAGCAGAATGGTCAGCGAATTATTACTAATTTACCTTCCCTACCCCCTCCTTTCTAAACAGCTCTTTAAATGGTCAGAATTTTTTTTTTTTTTTCCATGTGGAGTCCTTTTCCTTTTTAATTTTTTTTCTTTCTAATTTTACTGATTTGTTCCAAAAACCTAAAAATGGATTTTTTTTCTTTTTCTTGTAGAGTGGAAAGTTAATAGAAAAGAGAAAATGATTTCAAAATTATTTTCTTCCATAAAATTGCTGAATCTATTTCCTTTTTTTTCTTCACTTTGTAGAGTTTAATTACTAATCAACAGCAATATGAAATAATGTTATTGAAAATTACCCGCTAATAGTTATATATATGTACATTGTTGAAAGAAAATATTATTGCAAAGACTTTTCAAATAACCAAAACTTCAGCAATGAGCATATATATACAGGTACATTAAAATTAATCTGAGTAGCATGAGTTCGAACCTTTCCTTTTGTTAAAAACTTTTAGATCAGCCAATATGATGTTGTATGGATATATAAAGACTACAATTTCTGCAGTGCATACATTGGTAAAAAATTGAATTGCTAAAAATTAAAGCTAAAAATCTGAATTTTATATAAATACATGTAAAACATATTAATGACTTAGAATTTTATATTAAAAATTTGTTTTTGTTAATTTTCTAATGAAATCATAATGTATTTGATTAATACATAAAAAAAAAAAAAATCACATGATATATAAAAATTTTCCATCAATCTGCACAATCTAGAAGCAATGAGATTATATAACTACAAACTAAAAGTTTATTTTCAATAACAAATAGTTTTTTTTTTTATATCAGATAGATCAATTATTAAACAGCCCAAGATTAAAAAATTAAAATATATGATAACATTAATATCTTTAACTCAGTTTTTTGCAATGTTATGTTACTACTTAACATGATATAGTCAGCAATATTTAACATACTTTTTGCAGTGGATTTTAATTTGTGTAATAAATAAATATTATTTATTTGCAATTCTAACAAACAAAATCAAAATATTTGCAACTATATAGTAAAATTTTATTTTTTGAAAAAAAAAATGGCAATTTTCATACAAGATTAGATAATTAATTCAATGTAGAAATACATTCTCAAAATATACTAACTCTATAAAAAAGGTGAATTGTTGAAGTCATGTCAATTTGTTTCTTAACTATTATTCTTAACTCTTAACAAATATGTTTGTCTTAAAAATTTTCACAGAAAAACAATTTTCATGATATGCTGATCAGTTATTGAAAAAAGCATAGAAAAAAGCTTAATCTATTATTATCAATTTTTAATTACTTAATAATGTAAAATTTAAAATAAATGTCTATCAGTTTTTTTAATTACATCATAAAATGTAATCCTGTTTATAAGTCATGTTTGTATTTTTGATGCCTTTCTATTCTTTTTTTCAAGAGAGGAAAGTTGTTTTTCCAGAGATTAACATGAATGGAACAAAGCAGGAACTTATTATTCTTCCAAGCTATTTTTACATTATTCGGCAATTTGTCTTTCATTAATCTTTTATACACTTTTTCTGAATATGGAATAGACATTCATTTACTATCCCTATACCTATTCCTGTTATCCTCATTTATTTTATCTACCTTACCATCAAAAATTCGTCTGATTTCCTTCTCTTTGTAACCTATTTTTACATAATTATTTTTCATCTTTAATTTCTGTTTATATGCCTTGAGTAAATGGTTATATAATGCAAAAGAGTTAAATGAGGTTAGTAGGGGGGGGGGGTTGGTGTATAAAATTAATTGTGGAAAATGCAATAATATATATAGGACAGACAGGGAGAACAGCAAGTGAGAGAGGTAAGAAACATGATCGAGCAATTAATGGAAAAGATATGAGGTAAGGGCCATATTTGTATTATTTGGATACAGGGCATAAAATGAAGTGTGAGGAAAATATAAGTGTTATTAAGTATGTGAAGAATTACCATAAGAGAATATATTGTGAAACATTATATATTCAAGAAAATTTGGACAAATGTGTAAATATAATAAAAGTTCCAGCTAAATTAGGTGGGAAATGGGCTTTATTAAACAATTGGAAAGTGTAGGAAATGGATGTAAATATGTAAATACTAATTTATTTATTTTTATTTTTTAAGAGATGTAAAATATATATTTAATTATTGTTTTGGGCAATTTTTTACATGTATATGTTAAATTTATTTATTTATTTATAATATATGGGTACATGTTTAAAAGGAAATGAAATGTAATGTAAATAGTGTCCAGTAGATGGAGTGAATATTGTTAATTGGTTATAGAGAGTAAAAAGAGTTTAAATATATATAGAAATAAACAGAATATTAGGTGTGAGTTAATATATGATAATAGTAAG
This sequence comes from Epiperipatus broadwayi, assembly GCA_028023455.1. Lineage (NCBI taxonomy): Eukaryota > Metazoa > Onychophora > Udeonychophora > Euonychophora > Peripatidae > Epiperipatus > Epiperipatus broadwayi. The sequence continues at coordinate 1,632,307 of JAQFVV010012458.1, forward strand.
GAAAGTAATTTATTGTTTAAGGCTCGAACGGGATCTTTAGCTACAAAAGAATATACATGTAAATGGAAAAATATGGATGATTTATTTTGTAAATTATGTAAGGAAGGAATAGAAAATATTAGGCATTTGTTAATTGAATGTAAATGTTTGAAAACAGAAAGGGTACATATAATGAAGTTGTGGAAAAATAAATATGAAAAGAGTGATTATACAGAAAGTGAATTATTGGTTTTTATGCTGGGTTTGGAAAAAGATAAGGGGGATTTAGATATAAAGGTTATAGAGTTGACAAAGATTATGTTGTGGAAATGGGATAGAGCAAATTATGGCTAAATTTAGAGTGGGGAATATAAAATAAAGTGGCTAACAGGTTTATCTGGGCATAATTGCCGAGATATTCTTGACTTTGTTTAAGGAGAAGACATAATACATCACATCACATGTGAATTATATAGTATATCTTGAGAAGGTCTCAATGGAGATGAAAGCCGGTTTGATAAATATTCAAATATACTTATTAATAGTTGTTTATTTCAATCTTGTTTGATTGATTATTTATTTATTCTAGAGATGCACAGAGCTTTTCAACAAACATATATATGAATTAAGATTACAGTGTAAATAAATTTTAAAAAATAAAAATACAGCTATGAATATATATTTATAGTTTCTTAAAATAGCAATATATGAACAGAAACGTGTCAGACTAATAAACTTCCAAAGTTGTTCACATACCAGAAGCATGATCTTCGAGCATAAATAATGTAGATAAGATAGGCCTTTATTTCTGCAAACGAGATATTTGAAGTAGATGAAGTTGGTATAACTAGTGATGGGAAGTTATTTTCTCTTTAATTCATCAGAATGGGTTTGCAGGGGTTGTAATAGATTGGTAGTCTTCCACTAGGACTTACGTTCCATCAAAGAATCATTTTCCTCAATTTTATTATTTACAGTAATGTACAGCTTGGAACATTGCCCTAAGTTTTTTAATATCTATATTTGCCGATTGATTTTCCTCTCTAATTTTTTTTTCTTCCTCCTCTTCTGATAATGACATATGAAAGTTTTTTAATTTAGTTGTGTTAAATATTCCATATGCTTTCAATATTTTCTGCAACTTTTCACCAGCTATATCAACAAATTCATTTCTGGATATCCTTTTTCTTCAACAATTATTTTAATTCTATCAGAAACATAAACCAAACAGACATGGATTCTCAGTACTTTGGTCTTTTTCATCTGTATCGAATTCAGAATCTATACAGTCACTCCCTATCTGTTGGACTCAAATCTTAAGATAAATTCATATCCACAAAAGCTTTTTGGTGTAATACAAGGCCAACTACAGGAACATTTCTCTCATTCATACTATCCATAAATTCAATGCCTTTTCAGTTTTCATCCAAAAATCATGGTTATAACTTTTAGCTATTTCAGCAGAACAAAAACAACAATGGCACAAATTTGCCCTTTTTTTTTTCATTATTTCCCTAATAGAATATTCTTTCTTTTTGAACATAGGGCCCACTTAGGAACTTTTTTTCCCCCCTTTCGGTATTAAATAGATATTTAAATTATTATTAGAATTTGAAGAGTTGCTTGTTTTACACATAGAAAACATTTAATGGGATGAAATACTATGTTATATCAAATTTTGGAGAAGGGATGAAGAAAAGTACATACACTTTGAACTTATTTAAATCATAAAGAAACCATGATTAAATGAGATCTGAGAACATGATATTTACTAATGTTGTTCTAAGATAAAAAAAAAACTGGCTTTAAGTAATATCTGATTGGTAAAATTTAGCAATTTATGAGTGTTAATGTTTTTTACTTTTTGTTTATTTACATTTTTTTTATAAATCATGCATAATTTAAATAGCATCTTCTCCTTTCTCCAACTCTTCAGCTGTCCATATCATTGAAAATCTGGTGATGGCATGTTCAAAGACCTTGTTTGCCAATTTAGTTGTCATACCCATGTTGACCATAAGTCATTCTGATCCCTTATATGCAGAACCTTAAGCCTATTTTTAACAAGTGACATTCTAATTTAAGGTGATTAAAACATTATTGCTTTAAAAAATGATTGTAGATGGAGTAGTTTTTGTTTTGATTCTGAATGAATTTCAATCAATTATTTTTGGATAATTAGATTCCTTTATATATATTCTTACTAGGCAAAAAAAAATTCAAAGAGAATTATTTACTACAATAAAATCATATAAATGTTTTTGGAAAATTATAAAATTATTCTGCATATATTTTATTATTCATAATTAAATTTTAAAAAAAATTTACTGGATTATAGTTCAATAATGAGCAAACTAGTTTATAATATGTGTGAATATATATTTGTATACACATTAATAGTATTTGTCATTACAAAATAGTAAAAAAAAATCATGTGAAAAATATTGCATGGGAATTGTGATTTGTCAATGATAGAAACATAACAATGGATCGAAAAACAATGAAGCCATATATATATGATGTTAATTATTAAATAAAAGACAAACAATAAAGAACACAAAAAAAGGAAATATTCATAAACAATAAAGACTTCAGTATAATTCACACATGTTAAGGATAACTGTGTTATGACTAAAGTTTGAAATTGGTAATTTTTTTACCAATTTCTTGAATAACTATTACTGGCTTTAAAAATAAAATTTTAATTTATTTAAATCTGCCATAAAAAGAATTTTCCTTCAAACATTTTATTTTTTAGAATAAGGAAAATTAATTTTAAAGTCATTTTAAATTTGTGAAAAGCAATTTAATTTTATTTCATCCCATTCTAAACCTATCTATTTATTATTTATGTAATAGACAGGGTATGAGCACAGACTTTCACATGACCCACCACTCTCCACACTATCTCATAACACTGATACACTTGAACACACATATGTTGAAAAGATAAATAATCACCAATATACGTATTTCATGCTAAACCAGCAATCATCAGTTGGTCCAGATTACCATCTCCACACATATATGCTACAAGTGCTCAGATATATATTAAGATAGCAAACCCTCCTACTTTAATGGACAGGCTTCAATCTAATCCACACTCCAACTCTTCAACCGTCCATCCAATTGAAAATCTGATGATGGAACGCTCAAAGGCCACCCTGAGGCCGAGATTATTGTCACGCCCATGTTGACCTAAAGTCAATCTGACCCCTCATGTACAGGACAGTTATTATTTATGTAGATTATAATAGTCTAGGACTATATTCAAAGTTGAACATGGTTAAAATATTCTCAGGATATGTATTTGCTTTGCTAAATCACCAAATTAAATTCCATTTTAAATTTGATGCTTGAATCTGCATAGTGCATAGGTATGCAAGTATTGCATCACTGTTATGAAGTTCTGAACATGTTTTGATTTGAATGTTTCTATAAAGTGCTGTTATCTTCTTTATTTTATCAATTATTTTTAAAACATTTCCCTTCATAATGTCTCAAAAAAAAAATCAAATGTATGATAATACTTTAAAAGAAAAAAAGAAGCTGAGTGCTTAAAGTACAGTAAAATTTTGAAAACTATCAGTGGATCTATTTCTGGCATGAGTGTTCATGTAAGCAAGATTCATGCCAATGACTTTCAAGATGATGTTAATATTGGTGCTTCTTCAAGCAAAAGGCAACTTTGGTGTGATTTTTATCTAAAAGATCTGCTACTTATGATATTGCAAAAATGGTTTGCAAAGACAGATTTAATTTTAATCAAATTGCAACATGTGAATTTATTCAAAGTAACTTGGCAACAAACATTTATGACAACATGCCACCAACTACAGCCAATAGTGTAAAAAAATTAGTTTACAATTATTATCTAACCAAGAAAACTGAGCTATTTGATATTTTGAGAGTCAAATTAAAGCTGGAATTTATTACTCTATTTCTACTGATGAATATACGTCTTCCCAGAATCTTAAATATATAAATATCAATGTACATGATATATCAAAACATTAATCTCTGGCTTTAGTTCCCATTCAAGACCTATTAACTAGCAAGAAAATCACAGAAGTCATCAAAAAATGATTAAGTGAAGATCTTAGAACATCACATAGTAGGAGTGACAACAGATAGTGCTTCAATAATAATAAAATTTGGCAAGGCAAATGGCTTCATTCATCTATTATGTCTTACACATGGAACACATCTAAGTGTCTGCAATATTCTTTATAAAAAAAAAAGCAACTACAAAGAGAAATCTTAGAACATCACATAGTAGGAGTGACAACAGATAGTGCTTCAATAATGATAAAATTTGGCAAGGCAAATAGCTTCATTCATCTATTATGTCTTACATATGGAACACACCTAAGTGTCTGCAATATTTTTTATAAAAAAAAAAAAGCAACTACAAAGAGAAATGGAAGAGGAACTCATACTTGATGAAGACATAGGAAATTTTCAAGATATTCAAGACTGGGACAAGTGTAACATTCCTCTGACTATATAGCTACAATTATTGATTCTATTGAGACAATTTATTATGATAATGAATGTGATTGCTTCAGAAATTTCTATTGAATTGATTTTAAAAGTTAGAAAAATTTAAAAGATATTCTCCTTTGAAAAAGAATTATCTTTGAGAAATCGTTAAAAGTACTTTGAAAAGAAAAGAACTTATAACTTATTCTAGATACTTGTACAAGATGGAACAGCACTCTAGCTATGATTTCAAGACTTTGTGAATTAAAGAAATGTATTCCAAATGCTTTAAGAGTCAGCGAAATTAATGAGGTAATTTCCGATGAAGAATGGAAGAATTTAAAAAATCTTGTTAATGGACTTCACCCCTTACAAATAGTTGTCAATGGACTTTCTTGTCAAGACATTTCATTGTTGAAAGGCAAAAATTCCATGAAATTCATTTCAAAAAAATTAGAGAATCACAATTCAGCGTTAGTTATGCAATTTAAAGTCTTGTGTGAATGATAATCTTCAAGTAGGATGACAAACTCATTGGGTTAATAAGTTATCTTGAAAATCCCAAGTACTTGAAAATGATTTTGAATTTGAACACCCCTTCTTATAGACAAATCATAAAAGCATTAAGAAACTGGCTGAAAAAATATATAACAGACTTTTTCGGCCAGATGCAGAGGAAGAAATTCAAGAATAAATTGCTCAAGATGAAATTTCAGATGTAGAATCTGCAGATAAAGAAGGTGATTCAATGCTTCAAAGATATATCAGAGATTTCAAAAAAAAAAAAACTAAATGTAAACACGTTATTTCTCATAGCTTTTCTTTAATCAACAAAATGAAGCTTTTTGAGACAACTGGAGAGTGAACTGAGCATCTAGAAAAATTATCTAACTTTAAATACTATCGTGGCAACCAAGGTTGAATCAAATGCGGAATACTTTGTTTCAAAGATAAGGTCACACACTTATTACCAAAAACATTAAATAGTTTATGCTTTTTAAAATCTTATTTCACTAAAAATACACGTGAATAGAGTAGTGCTCTTTTTCCCTATAACATTAAAGAACTTTATTTTTTACAAAATCATTTTTATTTTCTTAAAAAAGTTTTTTTTTTTTTTGTTCAATAAAAGGAAATTTTTCTATATTTTTTATTCAAGTATTTTTTTCTGTTAAATAAAGCATTTTTTATTTCTTTTGATTTTCTTAATATCCTAATTAAAAATAAGTTTATTACTGGTAATTACCATTAATCATAATTTTACTTAGGTATTTAACGATAATTAAAATATCAATAACTTTCGAACCCTAGTTGTGACTCAATTTTTTTAATAATAGAACTTTTCATGAAAGGATAAACATTTGTTCTTGACCTGACAATCCATGACTTCAATAATTAATTCTTTTTTGATAAATTCTGCATTGGTCTGGAATGACACTGTGGATTAAATTTGTCAATTAAGATTTATCTCAGATATCATTTTAATGATCTGAATGCTAGTATTTGTATTGCAATCTTGTAGACAATACTTCCAAATATGAATAAAGATTATATATTTTAGTTTTTGATTTTATTAATAAATGGCAGGAATTACCAGCAAAATGTAAAGCTCTGTAGTTCAAAATTTGAATTGCAGAACTCAATTTGTAGATGGCACTTGTTCACATTTTATTTGTCAAAAAAAAATAATTGTAAAGCTTTTTTTTCCAGGTTGCTTTTATTAATTTGATAGATGTTTTTATTTAATAAATATAAAATATATTTATTTTTATAAATATATGATTTTTTAAGACTCAAACTTTTGTTGGTAGTGAAGAAGAAAAAAGTTTAAGCTATTCTAACTAATGTAAAAAAATAAGTGTTGCCTTTTTTTTATTTTTTTAAATAAATTTATAACTTACAATTTTATTCTTTTAGTTATTCAAACTGAAAGTCTTATATATAAAAGTTAAATTTTGTAAATTTAGACTCAATTTAAAATATTATTTTGCACAAGTTGACTATAAATAATCATGACAGAAACTATATTACTACAAATAATACTTTTATTACAATGATCATGTGCATGCATATATTAGTTATGATGGCTGACTTCAAAGTTCTCAGATGTTTTCAGATTAAAGGATTGTGAATTAATGATATTCTATCTGCACTATATTTTAAGACATCATCCATAGTACAACAACTATATTATGTACACTACTACAACTAATTACATCATGAGAGTAAAGTTTTATTTTGTTAATAAATAAACTTTAAAAAATTTACTTTAAAAGATTTAGATTTTAAAAAAATTCATGTTGAGTGTAGTTTTGCATAGAACACATTTGGATTTTAAAAAAAGGGACAAAGGCTTTAAATGACGATTTTGCAAATAATACATTGGAAAGGTAGTTTATAAGACTTAAAACAGAAGATATATGAATTTAGAAAAGATACATTGAAAAAGAATGTACAATGCATATAAGTTCTCTTCTGATAATAGCTGGAATTAAGAAAGACTGATATAATCAAAAAAATCTTTTATCATTGATGAATTTGTCATTGCTTAGTACTCTCTAAATACGATTTATTGCTGCTACTTAGAATTTATAAATACATTATAAACTATAAGATTTTTATATCAGTATGATGCAAAACTTAGTATTTGAGTAAAGATTATTTATTGATGTTTTAAACAAGAGAAAGAATTAATTGGATATATATTTAAAGATAAGGAAATTAATATATATATATATATATGTTAAAAAGAAGTATGGAAAGTAAGAAGGAAATGAAAATGAAAAATAAGTGATAAATGTTAAAGAAAAGTAAGTAGTGGTGGTTGTTTAAAAGATAAAGGACAAGAGAGATTAAAGAAGGCAATTTATGTAGGATTTATTTTATTAGATGACTGATTTCATATTTTACCATCAATATAAAAAAAAAACAATATTAATAAAATAAATAAATTAAATAATTATTCAATAACTTTTTAAAAAAATCAATATTTATTGCTCAATAGTTCATAAACAGTTGATGACAGAACTGGAACTGAATGAATGGTTCCAGAATCCACCAATCTATCACTGCACTAAATTATGCAGGGCTTGAATAAATTGAGTTATAACAACATTGCATTAAACTATATAAGACTCCAATAAATTAAGTTGTATTAATGTTATTTTTTTAAAAAAGCAACAATTTCAATTTATTTAAGTTTATATCAGTAAAGATTATGGATGAATTTTAATTATAATATGGACATACATTTATATACTTTTTAATGATTATCTTTTAAAAAACAACAAATCAGAATGTAATCTTAGAAACAATTATTTTATTGTGACATCATTAACTTGGTAAATGTTACTAACATATCTATGAATGTATAGACCCATATGGAAAAACAGATAATATATATGTAACGGTAATGCCGTTACAATATGTTGCTATTTTTGAAAGCATTTATATGATGGCAGTATTATTTAAAATATTTATCATATAATTAAAAAAAAGCCCTCTAGCTTAAATTGGCATTAGTCACATCTTTCTTCCAATTTCAAAAGCCACAATGAAAGCAATATTATTTTTATAAACATTGTGACAATATAGCCAATTTCTAGATAACTGTTGCAACATTTTTCCATGAGTGGCCTTTTTTTTTCTTTTCAAACTAATAGGCATTCAATGACTTTCTCAACTTCATGATTTGCTTTCCTTGAATAAATTTCTCATATCTATCTGTAACATCTGCCTCTTACAGACCATTTGTTCAGATACTACTCATCAAGTCTTCTTCCCATCATTTTCTTGATCATCTACTTTTCCTCCTCTGTTTCATAATCAATCAGTCATTACAGATCACTTCTTCAGATGCTATTAATCAGATCTTTCATCAGTTTCTTATTCCCTATTCGTCTTTTCTGCTTCATAATCAAACAATCAACCCAGGTATGTTCTTATTCAGTCTTCAAATACAACAATATCATATTAATTTTTTTTTTCAATAATTGTTATATTTTTTCCTTCACTCCAGTCACTTTTCTGATTTCTTGACTTGTCCTTTTCTGATATCTTGATCCTTTTAATAATTTCTTCTAATAATCGTTACCAAAAATATGCTCATTTTTTCTTCATCATTGTCCATGTTTCCACACCATATAATTATCCTCCATAATTTCTTTTTATCAGATTTTCTTTCCATCGTATTCTTGGTCATCTCCTTTTCCCCCATTTCCCAATCAATAAATCATCCCTGTTATTCTGTTCTTCGTTTTTCTAAAATGATTTAATGATTGTTATATTTTTTTTCGCTGTAATCTAATTATTTGTCTTTTTCTGTAACCTTGATCTTCTTGCTAATTTCTTCCAATAATTCATTTCTATTACCAACAGACTATTTATTTTACATTGTCATTGTCTATATTTCTACATTATATAACAATAAACTCACATATTTTTGTTTGATTTCTTCTCTGGCTTATATTAATTTATGATTCTTTTATCAAAAGATGAAAGAAGCTATCAGTTAAAGTGAGATTATTAAAATATATAGTTACTGACCTATTATTAAACTTATATGGCTACAATAGCAGTTTGGTTTGAGTTCAAAAACATTGGGAGTGTTTGAAATTTTCATACTACCAGCTTTAAATAGAAAATAAAAATTAACTGAATTAATAAAGTATTTGCTAGAAATCCTACAGATATCTGGTTATAATGTCAGTGGTAGTAATTTTGTTTGATGTTGCAGTATACTTCTGAAATGCCACATGTGGTTAAATGAACAAGTAATAGAAGGAAATAAATGTAATTAATGAACAAAAAACTCTGGCAATTAATTGATGATTGATAATTTAGAGATCATTAGAAATTTAAAAAAAATAACTACAGAAATTGTGGAAAATTCATTCATTATACATTAAATATCTAAATGATAAAAAATATATCAGGTGACTGGAAAAAACTTAAAAGTGGAGATATTAGAAATTATAAACTAAAATCCATATAATTATCTACTACAATTTTAGCAAATCTATTAAAAAAACTTTGAACTGAAGCTTTATCAAAAAAAAAAAATGTCTGCTTAAACAACAAAAAATTAATATTGAAAGTTGCTACTTTGTATTCAATTAACTTTTATGATATAGACCCAGAATATTGTCAAATTTCCAAGATTATCTACTGGTAAAGATATAAAGCAAAGTGATTGTCCCCAAAACTTTTTTTTTACAACTATTTTACAGGATTTGTAAAGTAAAATGTGAAGCAAAATACGTAAAAATAAATAGTAATTTTAACAAAATCATCAAATTTTTATATATGATGTGTTTGTTTTTATTTTTTAAAAATGCCTTATAGCAACAGTAAATATTATTATAAAAGCTATCAGATAAAACAAAAAAGTAGAACTAAGACTACAGCAATATTCAATGAGTTTTTAAAGATTAAAGACGGATAGTAAATGAATTACAAAAAGTTAACAATTATATATAGCTTATTTAAATTATTAAAATGGAAACAATAATAATTATTAAAAAAAAGTGAATGAAATGTATTCAAAATATATATATATATATTAATGAAAATATGATTGTGCATAAATTATGTTCAATAAATGTATTCTATGGTGTTTCCTTATTGTGATACATGGTGTATATGAGTTAAAGAGAATGCTTTAAAAATAAAACAAAAATAAAAACATTTTTTTTAAAAATAAAAATAAAAAAGGAAACAGTTACTTTATTAGGTAAAAATTGAAATATATTTGTCTTTAAATAAAATCAAAGAGTAAGGCAATAAATTACATCATATTGTTACATCGTAAATGAACAAATTATTAGATGTGGTACATTGGACTATTTCCAAGATCTATGAGTGAATGTTGAAAGTATAGAAAATTTTAAACTTTATTTAAACTTTCCAAATATAAACAACTTGTTATAAATAATATATAAATAGACAATAGAGGTTGTAATTACACAATATTTCGAGTAGTATTATTCTCCACTCTTCTTCAAAGTGTTGCTGGCCTGTTATGCCCAATGATAGTATTGGCATAGAAGTCGAACTCGCACCTTTAGATTCTTGAATATGGAATTAAGGCAAACACTCTAACCAACTGAGCTATTCTGCATTTTTTAATTTTAATTTAATATTTAAAAGAACACTTATCGGCTCTCTTTTAATTAAAAATAAAATTTCAAAGAATTATAAAAACTAAAGAAAATAAATTATAAATTTAACTATGTAAAAGTAACTATAATGTTAGTTTTGAAGAATTTCCTTATATAAACAATAATTGAAATTATGTAATTAGTGATCTAATTAAAGATCTCTAATTTGTGCAAATTAACTATCTGAACAGAAGGAATTTGGTTTTGTTAGATATTAGTATTTCCATTTGATTAGATAATAAATTTGATCAAATTGTAATTAAAAATTTAGAAGAGATTAACTAATTTTAAAAAAAATTGGAAAACTAATTATATAATGTAGCTAGTCAGACAATGGATGGCAAAGGTATATAAGCTATACAAATTTTCTATTGTTTTATTCTTATTCTTCTGACAAGTTTTACTATGAGAAATCTATAAAATTTGCTAGTTTTACTGTCAGTTAAATCAGTAGTGTATTGTTAATCATTTATTTTACTGCCAGTTTGCAATACAAAGTTTCTCAGTCATTAATCAGAAATGAATAACAATATTCATGGACATCTAAACCTTATCAAGCACTGCCAAACCACAGAGGAGTTTTCATTCAGGTTTCACCAACCAGTTTCTTCAATATCTGATACCTGACATGTAGTTAAGATCTTTGTCTACCATTGCTGAGATCCATGCCTATAAATATAGATGTTATTGAGAACAAGAACAAGATATATGCCAACCCAAACTAGAGAAGCAAACAGCTGCCAAATAAAACTAGAAACATCACAAATGAATTCGTTACCTTCAATGAGGACAGAGGTGATCATTCCAGAAATGAAACTACAACCTAGATAAATATAAAATACCAAATTCAATGTCTGCATGAACTTATTTTTTTGAAACTTTGTAATTAAAATTGGGTTGCTTACTCTTATTTTAGAAATGGACTAATCTTTAGCAAAAAAAGGCCATAATTAATTTATTTTATTTTTATTTTATTATGTTAATTTTTTTTTACTTTTGTGTATGCGTAAATAATTATATTATTTTGATTTATTAATTTGGCTTAGTTTTCTCTCTCCATACCTCACCGTATAACATTTAATCACCATATAATAGTATTAAATAAATTAAGAGTTTATTATACACATATGTATAAATATACTTGCTTTGACAGTCTGATTTAAGCAAGTTTTGTACTCTTGTGCTAATCAGTTAAAATCAAGAACTGGAAGCCTTTTAAAGTCTTCTTTTGAGGATATTCTAGTCAGTCTTGGCTAGATGGCATCCAGGAATCATCCCCATACAAATAAAAATATGCACAAAAGAAATGTTTGCTTCCTGAAGTTATGGAAGGATTCAATGATCTGGAAATGTGACTGTGGGTTATATATTTTGTACCCTTTGGGCCTGATCATTAGTATGTATAGTAGGTAAAAATATCCAATATTTAACTCCTCTACTTGAAATAATGAAATCTGCTAAATGCAGAAAATATTTATTATTAGTTTAGAAATGTCAATTTAGTTTAAATATACAGGCATGTTATGGTAATGAGCATATTTTTGTTATAAGTAGTATCCTATCACTCCAATATGGGGCCTGAAATTTTTATAAATGTTGTTTAATGTAAAGGGCCTGAATTTCCATTAAATATCTCTTCAATGTGAGTGCCCAAACAAGTTTGTTTCTTTTATAATAAATTTAAAGATTCAAGCAAGTAATTAGTTTTTACGAGAAGGAAGAAAATGGCCAAAATTGAAATAACTTTATTTGTTAAGCAAATATATATATATATATTCAAAGTTAAAAGAGTAGATAAGGTATAAAGTAAATAAATAAAATAATTATGGGCAAATATATAAAAATATTTGTCTTGCATTGGTGGTGAGAGGTCAGCGCGACTGCAAGGTAGTTGCCCGGGTTGCGGGTTCGCGTCCCTGCTGATGCTATGACACTTAAAAAAAATATATTTAAAAAAGGCAATCATGCAAATCATAAGTAACCAGTCAGATGATATTAGAGGTGGACTGTGGTGTGGGAGAATGGATGAACACACTGATCAAATAAAAAAATAAATTAAAAAATAATTATTAACTAAGATTAATTAAAGGAGATAATAAAACAAACGTAATATTATTATTATTCAAGAAATATAAATAAACTAAACAGGGTAAATGTATACTAGAGCATAAACAAAATGGAAACTCATGACAAAAAATTAGAAAAAGTTCCGAGCGAGGAATAACAAAACCAAATCAAAAAACAGGAAGTATTAAATAAGCTAGAAAATAGTGACACCATAAGTCTAATAAATAAAATGTTTGAAAAACTTGAACAAACAGCTGAAAAAAGTAGAAAAACAAAATAACGAGACAAATATAAAATTGGAAAAAAATTATGAGCTTAAAAGTCAATATAACAACACGAAGAAAAAACTAGAAAGTCAAGCTGAAATGCTTGAAAAATTAGAATAGCAAATTATATTAGGGTATGGGGAATTGAAAGAGGAAATTATGATAGAAATCAACGGAAATATAAAGCAGGTTGAAAGCAAAATAGTACAAAAAGAAAAAATAGAGCTGTTAAAGAAGGTAATAACAGAAAATAAACTAGAAAACAAAAGGATAGTAGAGAATATGATGATTAAAATAAATAATTTAGCAGAGTAGATAAAATCAAGCTTAAAAGTAGGCAAAATGAAACGCATAAGAAATTTGGAAAATTTAATGTTAATAATTGTGAGCACGAATATAATAAGCACGCAGATACAAAGTCATAAACCTGCAATAGTAAACCAATTTCTGAAAATAAGAATCTTTTCAAGTTACGTAGGGGAGGCTCTCACAGAACATATTAGCAGCTTGGAATGGCATTTTGTATTAAATCAGCTAAGTGAGGACATGATCACTACCACCTGCAGCCATCAGCAAGGCACTTCTCAGACATGGTGAGACTCTCTGTTTAAAAAGCCAATAACTTTTTCGTGAATATAAACAAGATCTACTAGCTAGCTTTTGGAGAGAAGTGTCAGGTATATATTAGATGTCAGGGGTTGCAGGGTGAGCCTTTCACTCCATTCCAAATTATGTGCTTTAACAGGCAGCCCATTATCTGAACAACAAACTTAGAATTGTACGGCATAATTTCTCTCATAATGTTGAACAAATGCTCAATGGGACTAAAAGAAAGACTGTTGAGCAGATGGTCAAATTATCAAGAGCTTTTGATAGCACCAGACCTAATTTACAGGGCCAAAGATTAGGGATTTAAACACCAACCCAAAGAGCCAACAGTCAATGCAATGAAATTTAGCCCTAAATAAAATTCTTGGAGTGGATCCAGAAAAAGATGATTTTCCTGTAGTCCGGAAAGAACAAAAATCTTCAGACAAACTGGAAGTGATTTAGATCTCATTTGGCCAAAACACTATGAAAAACAAGAGATGATTCGCAATCCCCCTACATGAGTGGCTGCTAACAAAAACTACCTAATTAAAAACTAAATTAGCAATCAGTCAGAGCTTGACTTAGAAAAATGAATTCGCATTACATAATATGAAAATGATTTAAAAAAGAAATATTGAAAATGATTTAAAATATATTTTCTAATGAAAATGAGTAAAAAAATTATTTGCATCCAAATAAGCTTTATAAAAAGAAAATAAATTTAAATAATAAGTATTATAAGTACAAATCAGATTAATGATAACCAAGAGTTTATGAGTAACATTTAGTCTGTGATTTAAACACAGCAGAGTGTGACAAAATAAATAGATAAAAAATATTAAAATATAGTATATTCAAAATGAAAAATAAAAAAAACACATTAATGGAAAATAATCTAAATCATGTCATTTATTCCTGTACACGTCAAGGGATGATGAGTAAGAAAATTATAGATCAAGGTATGTGTGCATATATAAGTACATGTAGGAACTCCGAATCATATTTTGTTTGGTTAAGCAATTTCTTTGCGAGATATTGATTTGCAGATGGGTCTGTATGTTAAATCTGTTTATAATGATGATGTGCCAGTAGAAAATGGCATCATTAACAATCGAACTGGAAGCAAAATTCCCAGAATATTAATAAGTAAAAATATTGTAAGCCAAATGCACAGTAGAAATAGTCTTGCCATTTGCAAATTTCAAGTCCCTGTTTTTCAACTGTATTGCACAAAATTTGGCCCATGCTGTAGTCACGACAAGAAATTAAATGTGGTTTAATTAGCGCAGAATTGATCTGTAAGTGTTATGTAAAATTCTTATGTTGGATAACTCTCTGTGTATGTATTCATAATAAGTCTTGCTCATCATTATACATATCTTTAAAGAAAATATTAATTTTTCTAGTTAAAAAAAAAAAACAAAGTTTAGAGAATTAAAATTGGTCAATGCCTAAAGAAAGGAATTGATGCAGTTTTACTCCTAAACTGGGAGGCAAGTAATGGGACACATATGTAACACTTTAAAAATAGTAGAAGTTAGAAAAACTTTTTTTGTTAAAATAAAAAAAAAGAAGCCAGTTAATTTATTAGGTAAAAATAGAAATATATTTTTCTTTAAATTGAATCAAAAGGTGAGATAAAGCATATTAAAAGGTAGAAATTTTTTAATTTAATATTTAAAAGAACACTTATCTACTCTCCTTTAACTAAAAAGAATATTTCAATGGATTATAAAAACAAAAGAAAATAAATTATTAATTTAGCTATGTAAAAGTAACTATAATATTACTTTTGAAAAAATTTTGTTGTATAAACAATAATTGAAACATAATTAGCGATCTAATTAAAGATCTCTAATTTGTGTAAATTATCTGATCAGAAAGTATTTGGTTTTATTAGATATTTAGTATTTCTAATTGATTAGATAATAGGTTTGATCAAATTTTAATTAAAAATTTAGAAGAGAAGATTAACTAATTAAAAAAAAATTTGAAGAACTAATTAATAACATAGGTAATCAGACAATGAACGACAAAGGTATATAAGCTACAAATTTCCTATTGTTTTATTCTCATTCTTATGACAAGTTTTATTGTGAGAAGCCTATAAAATTTGCTAGAGTTTTCCTACAACTTAGGTCACTAGTGCGCCGTTAATCATTCAGTCTATTGCCAGTTTGCTATACAAAGTTTCCCAGTCATCAATCAGAAATGTATAGTAATATTCTATACATTAGCATGCACTGCTAAAGCACAGATGGGTATTTATTTGGGTTTCACCAACATTTGATGCATGGCATGTAGTAAAGACCTTTGTCTACCATTGCTGAGCACCATGCCTGTAAATATAGATGATATTGAAATGACCAAGATATGTGCCAACCTGAACTAGAGAAGTAAACAGTTGCCAAAACTAGGCATATTGTAAAATGAGCTTAATATCTTCAATGGGAGAGGGATGAGTATTCCAGAAATGAAGCAACAACAAAAAAGCTAGGTAAATATAAAATACCAAATTCAATAAATAGTTAAACTGTTATTGTTTTTAAACTTTATAATTAAAAGCAATTGAGTTGTTTACCCTTATTTTAGAAAAGGACCAATCCTTAGCTAAGAAGGCCTTAATTAATTTTTTTTTTATTTGATTATATTAATGATTTACTTTTCTTTGGATATGTGGAAATAAATATGTTATTTTGATTTATTAATTTGGCTTAGTTTTCTCCTTCCATACCTCACCAATATAACATTTAAACATCATGCAATATAAAATAAATTAAGAGTTTAATATGTTTGTATAAATATACTTGCTCTGATAGTCTGATTTAAGTTAGTTTTGTACTCTTATGCTAATCAGGTAAAATCCAGTGCTGGAAGTGTTTTAAACTCATCTTTTGTCAGTCTTGGCTAGATGGTGCCTGGAAATAATCCCCATGCAAATAAAAATACCACAGAAGAAATTTTTGCTGCCTGCAGCTATGGAGTGGTTCAATGATCTAGAAATGTGACTGCGAGTCGTATATTTTGTATCCTTTTGGTGTGATCGTTGGTATGGACAATAGATTAAAAAAAATATCCATATTTAGCTCCTCTGCTTGAAATAATGAAATGTGCTAAATGCAGAAAATATTTATTAATATTTCTGTAATGAAAATTGGTTTATTAACTTCTCATAAATTATATAATATCAAACAATATTTTAAATAAAATACTGAAACATCTAATTAACATAAATTTGAATACTGCCCCTTATCACTATCAACTGCACACAGCTATGAGTATGAAGCCATGGAGCTTTGAAAGCGCTAAGCTTTAAATAAATTATTAATACATATAACTTCTTTAACGAGCGTTAAAAGTTCATAATTATTGATAAAATATTTATTATTAATTTAGAAATGTCAATTTAGTTCAAATGTAAAACCATGTTATGATAATTGGCATATTTTTGTATATATCCAATATATTAAACAAAGAAAAGGTCAATATATAAAGAGCATATAGCAAAATATGCAAAAATGTATGTTATGCTAAAAATAAATTAACTGAAAAGAGTGAAAAAATATCATTATGTAAATAAAAAGGCTGAAATACAAAGATGGGACAAGTTCTAGAGCAGGTTAAAACAGATGAGCAAATGAAATTCTAAACTGGATCTCAGATTTTAAGACATCTGATAGGAAGGTTACTGAAGTAATTTGGAAAAAAAGCTATGGATTGAACGTACTGAAACAAAGTCAGCATAATCTTTATCCTGCAATAAATTGATAATTAGGAATGAGAATGGTTTGTATCCCTAGGAATAGCTTATATTTTTGAATCCAATAGGCTGATTTATTATATCTTTATACTATTATTTTCCATCTCTCATCTTTATTTCTGAGCACTCATTAAATCTCATAAGCAACTTTCAATAAGAATAATATATATATTAATGAGTTAAATTATATCATCTACTTCCTTAAAAAAAAAATTCTTGATTACTTTGTGTTATTTAATACAATTACAAAAGCGTTAAGTATTTCCAAACATTTGTTTCTATACAATGTGTTAACTTGTCTAGTATTATTAAAAAGTACTTTTAAACAACACCAAAAAATTATTCTCAAGTATATAATATTGAATATTTATATATGTGAATCTTTACTATCTTAAGATAAATATTTCATTGCTACATTTTAAAAATAAATCAGAATTACAGCAGCAACAGCAAAAAAGATTTAATCAATGGTCACTCATAGATGGCATCACTGTTTCACTGGGTCATCTGATAATAAAAAAGAAGGCTAAACAAAATAAGCTTGCAACAGACATGAAAAAAAAATGGAGAACAGTTTTTAGAAAAACGAAGCAGTGAAGGCTAAACAGAAAAGAAAAAGAAAATGAAGAGGGGAAGAGGGAGGAGTTATAGTAGTTATTTAACCATGAAATGTAGCATTTGCCTATTCTTAGTCCATCCTATCATTTGGTCCACTACTTGCAAAAATGCTATTTTATTTTCTCATTTCACTGAGCACAATCAGTGATGTGTGAAAAGGTCAAATCCAAGCCAACTGCTTTTCTCTTTCTCCGAGTCTGCTTTAGATCTCCCTCCCCATTCCAGGGGGTACTACAAGGCCAAGGGCAAAACAAAGTAAAGATGTTATAGTGACTGGTTTGTGTTAGAACATTCAAGCCAGGTTGGTGGTGGACTGTGTAGAAATGCTATTTAAAGCATACCAATATACAACATGGCCACAGATAAGGGGGGGAAATTCAGTCTGCATATAATAATCTACAAAATAATTATTAAAAAAAAATTATTTTTATTTTTTAATTTAAAAAAAAAAAAAACGTCATTTGTGATGTCTCGCACGTCAATTCTTTTTTTTTTTTTACCATGTATGAGTATATCTATAAATATACACACATACATAATAATTTTATAACAAATATTTTTTGAAACAGATCCAAAATAACTAATAAAAATAATGTATGTTAATACTTATTTATTATTATTAAAAATTCATGCCGTAGTTATCTTGAAGTAAGCTAAGATAATACTTAAGGAATGACAATAACAATAAATTCCATGACAAAAACAGTTAATTAACACTGTTAATTTGTCAACAAAGCTCTCAGCATTTTAATATAAATTATTCTATTTTATTCTTTTTTTTCATTGTAAATATTTATTTAATATAAATATTACGTGTTTGCCTATTTATAAATTGAGATAGCAACAATAAGTTCAATAGCTCAGGAAAATCGAAATTATTAAAGATTCATTTCCTTACTATTAATTAAGGTTCTCCATAAGAATATTAAGATAGTATATCTAAAAAATCTAAAGAACGTGTGTACATAAATTAAGTTTTACTAATTGGCAATCCTATTTTTAAAAAAAAGCAATATGCAAGTATATATTTATTATTAAGATTTAATGTGAAATACCAAATTTAAAACAACAAATTATTCATTTTACATTATCATTTCCACACACATTGTTTTACAAATGAAGTTGCATTTTAATCTTTGGTATGCAATCTTAAACTTTTTCTCACCTAATATTAAGATGTATTGAATCAATAATTCTAAATATGTGGCCTGTGAATCTCTGAGAGCCCACAACCCTCATATGGCACTCATAAAAGTTTTAAAAAATGTTACGTAGGTAAAATATAAAAATATATATAAATGAATCAAAGAGAAGAAAATGAATGAAATCTTAATTTGCCTTGCATTTGCTAACCTATTGTACATTAAAACAAATAAAAGTAAAAATCGATTATAAAAACAACTGTCCACAACAAAAAGTGTGTTCAACCCTTTAGTTTTTAAATTTTAGGTCTTGTTATATACTCTTACTTAGATATCCATGAGCAGTCACAATAACGTATAAGGTTAAGACATCTCTAAACATAAGCCTAATTTATTTTAAAATGAGACTAATTTTAAATTAATAAATACTTAGAATATGGTATAAAAATAAAATAATGAGTATAAGTTTGCATCATGAAAAATCTTATTTTCGGTAACATTTGATTACTACAGGAATTAAAGCATTTTTTAAAAAATGTATGCCTCTATCTACAAATTCCCAATAATCTTTCAAATCTGTCTAATGTTCTGAAAATCCATTTAAATATGGATGTTTCTTTTAGATCAAAATTAATTTAAAATGCTTTCATCTTAATTTATGGTTTTTATAAATCATAAATTATGTACATAATTATATTTTTTTAGAAAAATTTACATGTGTTACTCTGATTTCCAACCACTGTTGATCTACAATTTAAAAATACTATCAGTGCATGTAGATAATGTTAATAAAGTAGATAATGTAATTTAATTATAGTATTACCATTTATTTAGGAGGTTAAATTGTTTTAAAAACACTATACTTTTAACCATATTTATTCCTACCCATAATCTTTTAATAAATATATAAATGATTATACAATTTTTTTTATTATATTAGAAATTATTACATTTCCTTTTAACCTTAGATATAATCTTTAGTTAAAAGTATAAATATGCAATTCATATAAAAACATATTATGAATATGTTACTATTGGGAAACAGGTTCTTGGTCCAAATGAGAAACCATGATTAGTCTATATATTTATTTAAACATATTGTTATATGTTTGAAGTTTAAGAACAGTGCTTGATATTTTTAGAAATATAATTTTATGCAATTGTTAATAAGTATCATTATGTTGAACAAGCAGCTCACAAAAAATCTTAATTAATAATGGACATCTGAAAGCTGTACGTATGTATCTATACTTAAACAGTGAAGTGCTGTTACTCATCCAAACATAAAATAACTTTTTACCTATATAAAAATCTAGAAACTGTAAATATATTATCCTAATAAATATTCATATTTTATTAAAAAACAAATTCTAACTTATACTTTAAAAAAAAAAAAAACTAATTCCCATTTTATTTTAATAAAAATTTCTTGGGTGCTATTTCCATGTTTCAAAAAATATTTTTTTCTATCTATGCTTAAAATTAACCATGTCTATATGGTACTTATTGCGTGACATTTTTTATCTCACTATATCTCTCATATATACACATTAAATTCTTCATTTATTATTTTTCAAGAAAATAAATACATAAAAATATAAAATGGAACCTTGTTAAAAATTATACATAACAATTAAATGATTATTCATCGACATAACTTATCCATTAATTTTAAGTAAAACTCAAATATTATTTCCAACATTCTATACCTAATATTTGCAAAAAAGTGCATATATAATAAATATCTATATAAAAATAGAGGGATTCCACCTCTATTGCTAAAAGGAGGTTGCCTTGATAACAGTTTGAAATTCTTGATTGTTATCTATATTGTGGATTGTCTAAGTATTAACTGTTTTCTAATGGTTATATATAATACAATATATATATATATCATCTTTAATATATTACTTATACTTTAAAAGTTGGAGTCGATATTAATTATATATAAGATTAGTTTCTGAAGTAAATAATCTTATCTAATCATTAATCTATTATGTAAACTAATTTCATTCACCACTTGAATTTTATAAATAAAATAAAAAATTAATCAACCATTCATCTTATCCAAATGAGGCTCTCTCAAATGAGAAATCAAGTAATTCAATTTACATGTAAGACCATCTATTGAGAGATTTTACTACTTTCTTTTTTTCAAATGTTAAAATTCACATATATTTTATTTCAATATTTTAATTACAAAAAAAACTGTAAAGAAATCAGAATATCCGAAAATGTGGGAAATTCAAAGCTTGCTAAACTCCACATTGGTGAGTTTCCACAATTTTCTTGGAGGTCTCGAATTTTGCGATATTACTTTGATCAAATATTTTGAATGAGACTAAAATTTGATTTTTTGGAAAGTTTATGATTATTTTTGCAAAATAAATACATAATAATTGCATATTAATTATTACAAATCAAGAATATATATTATTAAGCACATATTTTCAACAGAAATGTTTTATTTTTAAATATAAATGGTTATATTTTTCTGAGTGCTACTACCATGAAATTACAGCGATGTCAATTATGATCTGCTTAGTAACACATCATAGAATATATAGGAATATCATAAGAATGACTGAAGAATTTTAAACTTTTAAACTATAAGTTGATAAATTTATCAGATGTTAATAATTATTCATTCACATTTTAAATACAAATATCAACCAAGAAAGATTTTATTCCTTTTCCAAATTCAGTCTGCTCCTTCTGATAGCTGAATGATGAAACCGTGCTTTTTTTTTTATTTTTATTAACATCTAATTTTTAAAATAATTGCAAAATTCAAATGTGATTTTTTTTAGAATTTATTTAATTTCTAAACAAAAATATCTATCAAATAAAGTAAGATTTATTGTAGTCTGATATATAATAATAGTTTAATTGTAAAATTAAAGTTGAAAACTTATAGCGAGTGGAAACAAAGAAAACTATCAGGATTAACATACACTTATTTGCTTTGAACATATCTTATGGTTAAATTGATCTCTGAAAATTAAAAAAAACAAAAAAAACAGCAAAAGATTGCAAATGCAAACAAAAATTTAAAGAATGAATAGCAAAATGAGAAATGATAGGATGTGAAGATAATTGTTTTAAGTCATTTCTAATTCAAAATAAATAAATAAACAAATTATAACTAAATTACAAAAGTTAAAAGATATTATTTTTTAAACACAATATAATAAAAATTTTATTTGAAAATTTTAAAAAACAATCCATATGAAAAAAATATTGCATCAGGATTATCATTTGACAAAGATAAATTTGAAAATAATTTAAAATACAATAGACCATAAAAAAAATAAGTATTTTTATGGTGCTGATTTTGATACCAAAGAATGCAAATTATGAATATGGAAAAAGGATACATATGTACATGATATATCAAGAACTTTTAGTTGGACAATTTTGTATTATTTTTTGTAAACTTTTTTTTTTTTTTTTTTCAATGAAAGCAAATCACAAAAGACAAATTTATTTTGAATTTCTGATAAAATATATTCCAGTGCATTTATAGATGTGAAGTCATGCTCCTAACTATTTAGCTATAATTGTTTTATGTCAACTCTCAAATTTATTGACAATGATAAGAGAAATATATTTTTGAATAATATATTTACATTTACCTTTTAAACATTCAAATATAAAAAAAAATATTTTAAATTTATTTATAATTCAATATATTTATTTATTTATTTTTGGAAAACTCTCCTTAAAAAGCATAGTTACCCTATATAATATTATAAACATAATTTATAAATTGAGTACACCTTTAATCAAATAACACTTGCTTTTTTAAAAAAAAATACTGACTTAATATTTACATTTGTGAACATTAAAATTAAAACAGTACTTTTCATCTATTTTCTTAATGCTATTTTCTTTAAAATGTATAATTAAAAACAATAATTTAGTTATATTGTCTATAATTTTCGTAAGTATCAAAAGACTCTTTTATGTTTTCATTCAGCCCCCTTCAATGATCATAGTTTTGCATAATCATAACTGAATAACTATAAAACAGCATAATTAAAATTTTCACCGCTTCACAAATGAAAAGTTTATAGACTGGGAAATCACAAAACTAAATCCTTTTACTATGTGAAAACTCAAAATAAAAAAGGTGCTAGTAATTTAAAAATAAAATGGTCACTTCCAGTATTATCATATTAGGTATTTGTACATAAATGTTGTTACATATTATCTATAATTATTGTATGATATCAATATTTTTGAAACCAAAGAAAAATGCAATCCTTATAATTTAAATATGAAATTGGAAATTATCAATTGCGAATGAAATGTAGATATCATCTGCCATTTGAAAATTTAATGCAATTCTTGAGACACCATTAACAACTTACACTTAGTTAAGAAATAATGATATAAAAATGATAAAAATTCAATATAACAATGAAGCACAAATAAAAATTTAGCAAAAATTTATTTCAAGTAACATTTAATTGTTAAAGTCAATAATATTGTAAAACAAATTTCTAATTTTGATCACAAGATGAAAAATACCCCCATTTAAAGAATTAAAAGATTGTGCAGCTTTGATTGTTTAAATACAGCAATAATCATTCTCTTTATCTCTAGCAGTCTTTTTTTAATTTATGAAAGCAAAAATCCTGATAAATATTACCAAATTTTCATTATCAGTTATTTGGAAATCTAATTTTTAAAAAAGGACCTTGTTTTATAAGAAAAAATATTTTTAAATTTGAAGATAAAATGCTAATGATAAAATTATAGGGGAGGGGACAAACGACAAGACAATATTTAAATAACTTTACTTTTAAACTGAATGCAAAGAGAAAAAATAAATGTTAACACTATGATTATTAAATTCTTAGTTTTGTATTATTTTTTGCATGGGGAGGGGGGAGGTAAAATAATCTACTGCAAAACAGAAGCTTCTCTATAAGCCCCTCATAGATATTATTCCCCAGGCTGTCAACTGCTGGGTAGTGATTTGAGCATTTTTTCATCTGTTTTATTTTTTAGCTAAGACAGGTAGATACCCATTTACAACAAATATTATGGTTAGATGAGTTAGCTATAAGCTACTATCTGAAAACAAAAAATGCTAAACTTGAAGTTCAACATAGCTCGGATTTGAATCCAGATCATGGGCATGACAAGTAGATAAATATACTAATAATATTTATACACACAAACAAAAATAATTCTTATATAAAACAAGAATAACTATATTTATTTAATAATCATGCATATATATATATACATCCTCAAATTGTTAATCTAGAACAAAAATTTTCATCTTACCCTAGAGATAGTTTACATACATATATAGTAGCTCTTTTTTTAATGTTTAATCCATTCCTTTAATCCTTATTTTGTAAGGTCATCTTTTCTTTTTTTTTATCAAGAATAATTTTAAAAGCTCTTTAAAATAATCTTTTTTTTAACATTCTACTATTTCTTTTATATATATCATTAAAAGTTTTTTTTTTTTTTAAAAAAAAAAGAAAAAAATATTTAAAATAGATCTTAAGGATATGACATATATTGTTCTTTTAGGTTCTGAAAGAAATGTAGATCAGAGTGATTTTTAACTGATAAGGTCCATTTTAAATATTATCTAATGAATTTATTCTGTTATATCAATTCATGGTAAAAAATTATCTGTATAGATATGGTACAATGGTGTAAGTAGTAAACACATAAACTAAAGGTTCCTGGATCAATTCTCACTTAAAGTAAAAATATCTCAATTTAGACAACTTTTGTGCTCAAACATTATTGACCACCCATGATTATATATTTTTTTTTTTTTCCAAAATTTTATTTATTGAATTATATATTCCTAAGCAGGTTCTTGGATTTGACAATAACATTCTGATCAACAATAATATTACCACCTATGTTTATCATATTCTTCAAGTGCAATTAAAATACAACATAAAAAAGTAAGCCTCAACCTAGCCAATTGTTCTCATTTTCAGGTTTTACAACTAAATAGTTTAATTTCAATTGATTTTGGATTATCTCATTTTTTATTAAAATATTTTTTTACAAAAAATATTTATTTAACTGCAACTGTTTACTATGATTGAAAAAACTCAAGCAAAAAGAGAAAAAAAGATTAATTAATAATAAAATACTTGGAATTGTTGATAGATGTGAAGCATTTGAACCTTTCTTCTACTATTAACTTGTCTTTCACACGGCAAATACTTGAATCCTTTTAAAACATCAATGTCAATATATATTATAAATTGTTTAGTACTTACATTGCTGATAGATTTTTTAATAATTATCATTACAACATATAATGCAGAGATCTCTCTTTACTAACCCAAATTAAGTACAACTGCACATATGTAAGTAATACTTGATATATACACATTCTAAAAAATTTTAAATGTGATATTTAAATCAACAACCTGTTTTTGTGTGTTTCATTCTGTATGAAAATCTTTGATAATGTATTAATACTTATTTTCATATGTTAAAAATATTTTCATATTCTACAACATGGATAATAGAAAACAAAGAAAAAAAAATCTAACTTAGATAAAATTTGATTTTCATTAAAAGTCGTGAAACAGATCATTAATGTAAACTGAGAATTATCTATACTGGGAATTATCTGCATCATGTGGGATGACGATGTAAAATCCATAGATATCATTTCCCAAAAAAATAAAAAATACAAAGAAACTAAACTTTGATGAATGCATATTTTATTGCCAATTGATATCAACTGAATAGTGAAATGACTATATTTCAAACAAATACTGATAATATATACATATGTATTCCAAATATAGCTTGAATGTATAGGCATAAAAACAACTTTTCCCTTTATTTTGGTAAAAAATTTATTGTAAATAAAATGTTTATCTAAAATAACAGAATTTTAAAACTTAGACAGAAATATAATGGTGTGTTGCACACTTATTTAAACATACATAATTTGGAAAAAATTAATGTAATGAAAACACTAACTTTTTTTTTTACAGTTAAATTCCTACAAAAAATAGGAAGTTGAAATTAATTTCATAATGGATAAGAGTAAATGAGTTTGAGGGGTCAAAATTTTAGTGTTCAGTTTAGCTAGAGCATTAGTGTTTCAAAATCAACATTTTCAAAAAGTGAATGATAAAACATTCACTAAAATTAGGATAATTAAACTTCTACCCAATAGTTTTTGAAAACTATTGCTTAATAAAAGAAACTCAAATGTAGAACTTTTTTTTTTAAAAAAAAATAAAAATAAACATAACAGAATAGAATATTACAGAGGTCAATCAACATCACTTCTGTTTTACAAACAGAATATTTGCCATTTCAAAACTAGTGGTTTCTAATGTGAATGCTATGTCATGGAAGTAATGATGTCATGAGAATAAACTGGCAATATACTATATGAGTGAAAAAACTGATGTCTGATATTCATCAAAACATACCTACAGACCAGACTACCTTTCAAAAACTAAACTATGGTGATGGAATTTTTATGATTTTGACAACATTATGATATTCTCTTAATTAGTCTACACGAACATTTTGCTAGTCAAGTTTATTCTATGATATAAAATTATACTCTTTTGAGATAACAAGAATTCAAACAGATTATTAAGTTAAATATTTTATAAAGATGAAACTACATATCTCACATGGCCTCCTTAATCAGATATTAATTTAAATCAAGATTCAATGGATTGTTCTTGAAAGAGGGAATACTGGATTGAAAAAGTAAGAATGATGTTACATATCTTCCTTGCTTTCCCAAATCATCTAATTTAAATCTTAATGAAATATAATACATTAAAGATCAGCCTTTCAAGCTACTGTGCATGCACTTTTTACAAGTGTTAATAATAAATGAATACTTTCACTCCAACACAAGATATAGTATTTAAGAAAGAATAAAATGAATCCACTTAATCTTTCCAACCCAAATGCTTATATATGGGCAAATCTTAAGTACTGGAAGTGAAAGCGTGAGGATAGACCACTCACTTTAAATTACTGTTTACGATGTCTGAATGAATGACGTCGGCGAAATTATCTCATTTAAAGTGAGTTGTCTATCCTCACGCTTTCACTTCCAGTACTTAAGATTTGCCCATATATAAGCATTTGGGTTGGAAAGAATAAGTGGATTCATTTTATTCTTTCTTAAATACTATATCTTGTGTTGGAGTGAAAGTATTCATTTATTATTAACACTCGTAAAAAGTGCATGCACAGTAGCTTGAAAGGCTGATCTTTAATGTATTACAATTTATAAACATGCGCTATATAAAATAAATGCTTATTTAATGAAATATATATATAAACTTACATATGCAGAAAATGTAGAAGATACCCTATTATTTTTAGTAATTATGATTCATCTTAGATAAAATGTCATTATGAGGAGCTACAAATCTTATAAATCTTGTATTAACAACCTCTTATCCACACTATTTAGGTTTAAAATTAAATTTTAATATTGTGCAGTGTGGGTGTCAAAGGGTCACAGTGTTTGGTAACCCTTAGGCATATAATGGATTATGCATAAAAATATGTTAGTTAATTTTTTGAAAATTGACAGCATTAGCTATGTCAAACAAATCAAAAAAAAAAAAAGCATACATATCTAAATAGGAACCTATGATATTAAATGTTAGGGGGGGGGTATTAAAGTCACTGGTGATTCCTGGTTACCATATAAATGTTTTGTTCTGCCTACTCATAAAATTTTCATCATAGTTTACAGGAATAATTTTACAGCTTTAACATGAGCAGTTTGATATGATATTCTGTTAATGACACAAGTACGATCAACTGCTCCCATCTTTCTATGAGGAGCATTTTACACTAATAAAAAATTTATATATATGGATACTTTTATTTAAATGGATACTTGAAGAATTAAACATTATAGTAACCAATTGGAAAAGATATATATAAATCTATAAAACAGCCTTCAAATAGCCCATTTCAGGAAAGATATTTTCATTAGGTTTGCCAATTGCTAGCTAAAGGGCCATTGAATAGATTTTCATCCATTTATTACCCTCTAGCTATAAATAGATAGATATTTATCAAATAGAAATGAATGGTTAGTTGGATTGGCCAGCTATCTTTTAAAAAAAAAAACATACTAAACCTGAATGAAATAAAAATTTAAGTTTTATCCAAACCAGATTTTAATCAGAACATTATCATGGCAGGCAGATGTGATATCACTTCACTATAAAGCCCTCAATAATTGCTATAAGTTCCTTTAAATATAAAAATCGACTGAATGTAATAAAATATTTTATCCTTAATTTATAATATAAAATTACAAAATTTGAATTATATATATTAAAATTTATCACAATGATAATGACAAGCTGTTTTTTTTGTTTTGTTTTTTTATTTATCATTTTTATCAAATGAAAAATAAATATAAACATGAATATACATATAAAATGTTCACTTTTACAAATTTGTAAAATGAATTCTTACTGATCAGAAAATGCATAAATTTAAAAACTGTGTATTCAAAATAACAATATAATACAGATTAATTTACAGAGCATATAATGGGAAAATCTTTCATTGCATTTAGACAACTTTAGTCTCTAAACACCATTCACTTTTATTCAGAATTAATCAAAGATGGATTCCACTCTGATCTACATGAATAGTCCGTACAGAGATTTACAAATACTTGTCAAAGAATCATTGTAAAGGAAATGAATATTAACAATATTGAGCAAACTAACTGTTGATTAGTCAATACTCTCAATCCTATAGACATATTTTAAAAATCCCTAATATAAAATGATAATTAGTTTAAAAAAGAACTGACTGTAAGTTCAAATTCAGAAAACAACCATAAAAATAATAGATCAGAACTTTTCTTGTCATCATTACTAAAATTATAAAATCTTTTCAAAAATAATACCATTCACTTTATTATTGGGCTGAAATTGTGCTTAAACAGACAGACACAGAAATTATCATATATAAAAAGGGAGAAAAAAATCTATCCAAAGAGTTAAAAAAACTTCAGTGAATTTAAATTATAAAAATTTAGCTTTAAAAAGTAATTATATAATTTAAAAAAATATGGCTAAACAATATTTGTCAAGCGTTGGTGGCCGAGTAGTCAGCACAGCTGCCTTACAAGCAGTTGCCCCGGATTTGCGGGTTCGCTTCCCGGCCGATACTTTGACACATGAAAAAAAAAAAAAAACAATACAAAGTAAAACGTGAAAAATCAAATTTATTATAAGTAATGTTTATAAAATGGTGGATATAACAATAAATAAAAATGAGTTTCCTAGATTGTACTTCTCTTATAATAAAATAACTTTTGGCAACATATTTGAACAAAGGATATATGTATTCAATAAACATACATATTAAAAATTATAATAGTCTATATACAAAATGGCATGTGGAAATGTTAATAAATAAGAATTAAAATATCATAAGAAGCAAAAAATTGCATGTACAAAGAAAACACTGCAATACTATAACAAATAAAGTGAAAATTAAAAAATAAAAATAAAATGATGTAGGATTAAAAAATGATTCTACAAAATATAACTTAATACATTGTACAGGCTTAAACCTGCATTTATATATGTAATATATGCGGGATTCGAACTCAGATTTTCACACGACCCACTACTCTCAGTGCCATCTCATATTGCTGACCCACCAGATTACACACGTGAAAAGATAAATAATCACCAATATATGTATTTCATGCTAAACCAGCAACCATCAGTTGGTCCAGATTACTATCCACACACATATATACAATCAGTGCTCAGCTTTATATTAAGATAGCCAATCTTCATACTTTAATAGACAGGCTTCAAACTATTCCAACTCACAACTCTTCAGCCTTCCATTTCATTGAAAATCAAATGGTGGGATGTTCAAAGCCCTTGTTAGTGCCAAGGTTATCATCCTACCCATGTTGACATTAGTCATTCTGACCCCTCATGTACAGGAGAATAATCCATTTACACGTACATATGTGAGGGATGGGCAGACCTTTTACACACTATTTACGTGAGGATAGTAATCTGGACCAACTGATGATTGCTGGTTTAGCATGAAATACGTATATTGGTGATTATTTATCTTTTCACGTGTGTAATCAGGTGGATCAGCAATATGAGATGGCACTGAGAGTAGTGGGTCGTGTGAAAATCTGAGTTCGAATCCCGAAAATATAACTCAGTAAATATGATAAATAATAAATAGATAAGGACAAATACATAAAAAAAAAAAAAATTACAAATGCATTAAATTAGAATTAAAATAAATAATTGAAAAGCTTTATTGCTTGGGAGTTACATAAGAAATTCGGATGCTGGAAGTGTCAGCACTGGAATCGATCTGAGGACCTTGTGCTCACAGATCTGACACTCTACTACTGAACTAAATCATATAGGGCAAATATAAACTTATACGTATGAATACAGAGATGCGATAGTAAGCCCATGATGACTTCGATCATACAAATCAAAAATGCAGTGACTTAAATGAGAATTAATGCTACTAACAACTTTGTTTACATATAAAAAAGGGACATATATTTAACCAATGATGCCATCGTTCCATATGTCATAATTCTGATAAAGAACCAAAACCCTTATGGACGAGGCTTGGAGTCAAAAATTCTTTAATTCCTGTGAACAATACATATTTAAAATACATTTGTTTATTGATTCTAACTTCAATTACTACATTTCTGAAGCTAACATACGTAGTTGTTGCTGAATTTTTTATTTACGCATATATGATGTTTTGTCTATCAAATATAAAAATAAAACCAACTAAAATCTAAAGATAATAAAATGTTTAGTATCTATTAACATCTTATTTAAATATAGATCAATCATGTCTAATCATTAGAATATTATCCTAAAACAATCTTTTATTTTTTTAAGTCACATTAACAAAGTTTATACAAAAATGAACCAAAAAATTTTGCAGCAATGCCTTCAGCAAAGAATCACTTTAAAGAACTAATTGAACTTTGTAATATATTTCTGATACTGAAATATCATGGCAAACAATGTCATGCATTCACCACTGATACACAAGTCTTCTTACTTGATTATAACATTATTATCCAGTTATCACTACTTACTATCAGAGAATGAATTTAATATATATTCATTTTCGCTTAAATTCACAACTACCAATCCTTCAGTTATTTTAAGACATTTGTCATTAACTCCTTTAATAAACAAAATTATTTCAGCTTCACCAAACTTGCACAGTATAATATTCTTGCTAATATCTCTTTATGACTTTTTTCTCATAGACATATTATTTAAAAATATATACTATGTATTTGAATACAGACTTTCAAGATTCCTTTAGCTATCAACTCTATCTCATACAACAGATACAGATGACCACACACTTGTGAAAAATATAAACGATCTCCTACATATTTTGTGCTGAACCAGCACTCATCAATTGATGTAGATTATCATTTCCCACATATATCTATAATTAGTGCTTGGTTTATATAAAATAGCAAATCTTCAAACTTTAATCGAGTCTTCAACCTACTCCACCCTCTCAACTATTCATCCCCTCATACCATTGAAAACTTGATGATGGAATGCCCCAATACCTTGTTGATACCAATATTATATTGTCATACCTATGTTGCCCTTAAGTCACTATTACCCCTCATGTATAGATCTTTCCCATTTAAATACACAGAAGAGGGATGGGCAGGATACAGGCTGAATCTGAAATATTTTTGAAATACAAGCATAATTCATATACTTGGAGTTTAAATGTAATATAGGGGATTTGAACACACTTTCAGGCTCCCATCAACTATCTATCTCATACAACTGATACTATATCTTGCCCATTCCTCTTCTGTGTACTGAAATGGACAAGGTCCTATACATAAGGGGTCAGAATGACATGGGATCAACATGGGCATGACAGTAATATTGGCATCAACAAGGAATTTAGGTGTTCCATTATCAATTTTCAATGGTGTAGATGGCTGAATAGTTGGAAGGTGAAATAGATTGAAGCCTGACCACTAAAGTTGGAGATTTGCTAAACCAAGCACTGATTACATATGTGTGGTAGATGATCTGAACCAACTGATGAAGGCCCATTACGCACAAAATACATATATTGGAGATCATTTATATTTTTCTCATGTGTGTAGTCATGGGTATCAGTTGTATGAATAGGGTGGATAGCTGAAGTCTGTATTCAAATCCCCTATATTACATTTAAACTCCAAGTATATGAATTATGCTTGTATTTCAAAAATAATATATATATATATTTGTAAATAATCTATGTTTATCAATTACAAGTTTTTCCAATAAATACAATTATAACAATAACTTGGGGAATATAACTGCATGTATTTACATATTTAAACATGAGAATGTGTTACTACACCCAAACAAGTATATTTATAATGACCCATCTTTAATGATATAAAGGCTAATTAATATTTAAAACATTAACTCTAAAGTTGAGATTCTAGAATGTTAATAAATGGTAGAAAGCAATGGCAAAATACCACCAATGGTGATCAAGTGCTATCGTTTGATTATAGTATTTTAATGTCTAGATACACTTTATGTCTGCTGACACAGAATTTAACACGTAATACATTAGAATGTGTGCAGTATATCACCAAAGCATAAGAATTCATATATATATAATTAACCAGATCTTAGACCTTAATAGCACATTCC
Organism: Epiperipatus broadwayi; assembly: GCA_028023455.1. NCBI lineage: Eukaryota > Metazoa > Onychophora > Udeonychophora > Euonychophora > Peripatidae > Epiperipatus > Epiperipatus broadwayi. The sequence goes on from JAQFVV010012458.1 coordinate 1,665,100, forward strand.
TTATTTCTGAATGTTTGCAACTGTTCCCAGAATAAAAATTATTAAATTACCTTCTCACTAAACATGTAATTCAAGGAAAATCTCTTGTCAGATGAACTATAAATTTCAAATAATTGAATCTACACATCCAGAAATGATGTTTCAATTTGCATTTATATACATATATAGCTAGACTGCTGTTTGATTTTAGAGTTAGAATATATTCACAATAGTTATACACAATTGACATCATACACCTTTCATCCAAGCTTAGAATTATTTCTATCCATACTATAACACCCAGAAGAATAGTAAATATTCCACAGTAAACAATATGTATGGAATAACTTAATAATGACTTCCCTAGAAATATATGTATAGTCAGAAGCACGACTGAATAATTTTTATACCAAAGAATAGATGCAATATTAGATTTCAAAACCAAATAATGTTCTGATAAGAATATGACTGGTTACATAGGTTTCTCCAGCACTAGTGTCAAACAAAATATATGTTTCAACTTCAACTTTTACAAACCACAAAAAAAAAAAAAATTTTGATCAATCTAATGACTAATTAATAAAGAATAATAACAATCTTAATCCCTATATTTACAATTTCTTTTTTAAAATCATAATGATTGTGATAAAAATATTCTTTTCAGTATAGTTTTATACTATAATTGGCTTGCAATTTTTTTTATAAACAGACGATAAATAATACTTGTTCTATTTTATATATATATATTATTAGGCCATCTATCATTTTAACTCCATCATATCACTTTATTGTTATACTTTTGATATATAAAAAAATAGTATTGTTGAAGTTTATAAGAAAGTTGAAAATGGTATGATATGTAAATATAGAAATCAATACATATGAAAATGAAGAAAATTATATTACTTCCATCATATCACATCCATTCACAAATGCAGATGGAACAACCCGCTCTCACTATGCATTTATTTTGCGAACAACTTTCACTCACCACGTGAGCTAGAGGTATCAAACACCTGAATGTCCATGCCCATATTGACAGCTTGATAATTTTTCATTATATCATTCTCATGCAAAGTAGGGAATAGTTACTATCCACTTTTGATATTTCAGGGAAAATCAATATTGCTCTAGACATATTTTCAAGTTTTTGGTTTTTATAAATGCATCCATCTCAATTCTATATCGCAATTATCAATCAGTATGGAAATTCAAAACCACCTTCCCTCATAAGGTACTAAAATTAATAGAAATCAGTCTAGCATGAGAATGATGTGATTGAAAAAAAATCTAGCTGATAACAGACAGAGGTTCATATATTTGATACATCTAGCTAATCTGATGAACAGAAACTGTTTACAAAATGCATGCATATTGACACAGAGTGCCACAGTCATAGAAAAATTATCCTTAGAGGTAGCCAAGTGATATTACGATCATGTCACATTTGCCTTCAGAACTAATATATCTTGGAATGCTGTTGTGATTATTAAATAATAGTGAGAATATAAGAATTTATAGACATTTCATTTATTAGAAGGTTGACCAATCACAGATAAAAATAAAAAATAAAAAACTTGCGAGCTGTCTCTGATTATTTCTTCATCAACTTAGTAAAAATATTACTAGTTGGTGGTAACGACTAGTTTTATTTAAAATGTATGACTATGTAGTGAAATTAGTGCAATCTATATGCTATGAGATAATACATGGAAATTCTAAAGTGATCAGAAATAATAAATAATTAAGGAAAAAACTCAATATCTTTTCTATATTATGAGACGTCATGACTTGTCATTCAATCTTCCTTCATCATAAACAATAATTTTATTAAATTAAGTGGTCAGAGATAATCTACACAATACTCAGTCAACTTTCTGATAATAAAAATACAATGAATGAAAAAAGATTATAAAGTATCCCCATTTTCATTTTCATTTTAAAAATCATCACAACAATTCTCAAGGACACATTGTGCCTGAAAATAGAAATGTTGGCTGCTAACTTCTGTATAAAATTTTTCTACATTTGTGTATCACTTTTTTAAAATGTTCAATAACCTGACCTATGTGTTCCAATGCAATAAAATTATTCTCTTTGTTGCAGTCTTCTATTGTTGCAGATTTCTACTCAATAATACTTAAAACGTTTTTAAATTTCATATACATATTGATATTTGTATAAGTTAATATAGATTTTAACGGCAATATAAATCCATGTGTAAATGTACTATATACTTAATAAACCAGTAATGGAGTATTCATCTTGATTATTATATAATATTAACTGCTGGGAAAGTTTATATTTATATATAATGTTTAAACAATTAGCTCTTAGAAGACATTTCTAAAATAAATATAATAAATTAAACACCTTCATTATTTCAAAAATATATAAATTAGGATAAGTGAAAATATAAGTTCTATTTCAATTGTGACTCAAGAGATGTAACCCCCCCCCCTCAGTAATAGTAATTAGCAAGCTATTTTCATCATTAAAATTTATTTTGTGTATGCATGACTTGCATGGCAGGTTAAGATTTTCTAAATTCCAGTAATGGAAATACAGTATTGTACTATGTTCCAGGGTAATATGAAGTTAGTGAAAATATTTCAAAAACAATATGCTTGATCAATCAGAATTGGCCTTCAATACATAATAACAGTGAAAAACAGATTATGCAAAAAAAAAAAAAGCTAAAAAAACAATGCAGCTCCACATAAAATGTAATTCTAAAGCCTCTTTTGAATAGGTGCATGGAATGTTAGAGATATAAAAACGTGAAAAGGAGAAATATATTTTAAAAGAAAAAAAAAGTTTAAATATTGCAGGATGTCATAATTGTGAAAGTTTATAATATAGCTGATAAAAGCAGATATGCAATAGTAAGTAATATAAAATCAAGAGTAAGAGATAGTTTTATACATAGCCATTCTGGTGGTGGAGAAGCAAAGATGTTCTCATAGATTTTAGTGGTTATACAAGAGTATATGCTGGCTAACGAGCATGATAAAAAAAAAAGAGTGAAAGAGAGATTATGTATCAGAAATTTTTTTAAATAATTCGAAAATCAATACAAACAATAAAATGTAAGAATAAAATGTTTAATACCTTAGAAGAGAAAAAAAAAGAATTATGGGATTAGTTATGATGTTTTTATAAGAACAACAGCATGATAATCATAAAATTTAATAACTGAATGACTGAACAACAGCATGATAATAATAAAATTAAATAACTGAATGACTCATTGCTTAAGAGTTCATAAGAAGTTTGAGTAACAGAAGTGATAGAGCTGGGTGCAATCCATGGATCCTGAGCTCCAGAATCTGTCACTCTCCCAATGCATCAAAACACATATGAATACATGTATGGTTTAATAAAGATTTTCGCATAAAGACTCTTGGGTAATGCAAATAAATTTAATTAGATTACAAGTTAGTTTGATAGGTTTAGGAAGATGAATGCATGCACTCATCTTAGAATAAACATTGATTCAGATTACAATTTAGTACTGATAAAATGTCACTGCACATCTGAAACTATAAAAACCCGCTCACCTATCCATATGTTTATACTTGAATGTTTTAAAATCATATGCACTGAATCAATTGTATGGGTGCGGATACACTTGACACGCACCGACACTCCCTAAATTTGTTTGTAACAATTCTTGTTGATTGCATTGTAATATCCAAACTTATGCCTCTCAAATTGTCTTGAGGCACAAATAAAGGCATTTGAAAGTAAAAATAAATCTAAATTTTAAGAATAAAAAGAAATTCAATGCAAGAAATGAAATAGAGCATTAGTAAAAAAAATGGATCATTAATAAAGTCAAATGATAAAGTAAAAAAAAAAATTATTTTTTTTCAAATTTATTGGACAAACCAACTGCATGTTAATTCAAATAAAAAGTGAGAATATTCGAAGAAATTTAAGGAATCTGCAGCATAGATAATAGTAATTAAAAATATATATATATGAAAACAATAAAGACTTAAATTAATAACGAGTTCATTAATAAAAGAGCAAATAAAGTTATATATAGAAAGCTTAATGTGAATAAACAGTCAGGCAAGATTCTTTTTTAAAATATTTTTTTAAAATAATAATAATAATTTACTTTATTTGGGAAAAGCATAGTCAAAAAAAATAAAGCAATAATTAAAGCTAAAATGATATGTTATTAAAGAGAATCAATGTATTGAAGAGATAAGAAGAATGTATGATTTGTACGATAGAATAAGTTTTCATCCATTTTAATAAATAAAATAATCAAATAGTTTATTGCTTTGAAATTTGTAACAAATTCAAGCACCAGAAATAATAGAACTGAAATGCAATTCATGGACCTTGAATATAGTGTCATTCCATAACTGCATTAAACCATGCAGAGATCTTCCCTCTTAGTAGAAAAATATAATCCTATGATTATCATTCAGATCAAATGGTATTTGAGTACCAAACACATTACCCATATCACATCATTATTCTTGGTGAAGGGCAAAAAGGAATGTAAAGCAGATAAGAATGAAAGATATACAACAATAAATAATAATTACATAAAAGGTATAGCTAAGATAAAAATGGATTAGAAACTGATGAAATCCCAACTGAGTTACTAAAAACTGTGAGCAGAAGAAAAACTTTGACTAAATTAGATGAGTTTGGAATGTCATTTACAACTTAGAAATGTCCAATAGATTTTTTCCCCAATATTTATAATTTCTGTAGATAAAATATATAATAAAGTGGGAGAATTAAGTTTACATGTTGTTGAAAAAAATAAATAGATTATATAAATTTATTTGAAGAGCAGTTTAAATTTAGAAAAGGCAAAGAAGTAAGATGTAATTTTAATGATGAGGTATATTATTAACAGTGTTATATATTCTGTTGATTTTAAAAACATATTTACCAAAATGAATTAGAATATTTTATTGAAATTCTGAAAAATATGAAATCAAAAGTTACTTAGAAGATTTATTTATAAATCAAAAGATATCTGTAAAATTAAATATTTTTTGATTATAAAATATAAAGGAAGAGATCTAAGAAGAAGATGCTTGTCATATGTTCTCTTTCATATTTATTTACTTTAAATAAATTACTAAATAATTGCTCCATATCAGTTTTACTGATATAAATAATCAATGATCAAATATTAGTCTCGCCTCATCAATGCAATACCAAGATGAACTCAGTCATATATATGTGAACTCTACCATACTATCTAAAGACTACCAAATAGTGGATTGATCACATCATCTACCTCAACAATAAAAGCTAACAAATTTAATCATGAGCTGAATGGCTTACTTATAAGAAAGTGACGGACAGATCTCGGGATGCTTGGGCTCGGACTGACGGATTGGGAGTGAATCAATGACCTTGTCAGTGTTCTCCCAGCCCACCTAGCCTCTGCTTCGCATCTTGACTTTAAACCTATACTCATTATCAATTTGGACGTGCCTTTCAATGCTCAATGAGGCATACATAATTGTTCAACTGGGACAAAGTATGGACCAATCTAGAATATTACTGAAGCGTTGATCCAACATTCATGTATATATCCACTTCTCATTTAGCTATGGACATTGCTTGGTATTCATGTAATCATCATTGTATAAAATTGTATAAATCATTTAAATAAATCATTTAAAAAAAAAAAATAATGATTAGTCACTCAGATCATGTAATGTTTGAGCACCAGATTGACTTTTAGTCAAGAGCAATTTAATTCTTAAATTCACCATTCCAACAGAGTTCTAAACAGCACAGACCAGTTTTGCTGCTGCTATGAAGTGCTTGCAGATCTGAGAATGGGTTTTAAAAATATTAAATTTGATTGATGGACTCTGCAACAACAAAAAAATTGATATAAAAATAAAGCTCAAGTCTAAAGCAGTCACAACTATACATGGAAGTAATAAAGGATTAAAAACAGTTTGAATTAATGATATAGATAAAAATATTGCGGTAATCTTTAACAGATTATGAAGTTATTTTAGGCATCACTAAAAGCTTGTATTTGAAGCAGTTTTACAGATAACTGAAAATTGTATAATTAAAAAAATGATAAAATATAGGTTTTTGTGATGTTAAAAAAAAATGGAAAAAGTAATTACAATTGCTGTTAGAAATGTAGAGATGTTAAAAAGAGCAAATGAAAAAAAAAAAAAATTGTTGAAAACATGGCAAAGTGGGAAATGAAATGAACTGGATATAAACTGAGAAGTAATTATGAAAGACATGATAGAAAAGTATATAACTAGTAAGAGATGAAAGCTAAATGATAAGCTGTGATTGTTTGAAGAAAAGAGAAAAGGGTAGAAATGCATGGAAAAGATTGTCTGGGATCTAGACATTTTGATGATTTTGAATAAAAAGTAAATTACTATTTGAAGTTTAAACATTTCAAAAAGTTTGTTACTTTTGTTAAAAATTCTAATCATTTATTTTATGGCAACAAATCTATTAATAAATTAATGATGATATAACTAATAGCTTGATATAAACACTGCAGGTTGTAACTGCACTTATGTGTACTTATACTTTTTAAAAATACACTCAGTAATCTAATCAAATATTATAATCTTAAATATATATACTGCATATCAAATTACTTTACAATATTAATGCAAAATAATCTTTTTTTTTTTATTGTCATGGGAGGAAAAAATGGTTTTATATTTATACACCATACATACAATCTTCTAAATGTAAACATTAAAAGTATAAACTAGTCAATAAATCATCAAAATTACCCTAAATTCATAACTCAACCAAACTAGCCAAAAAATACACTCTAATGCACAAACAATGATTTTATTGCTACATGTTATTTTGTAGTTATTTACACTTGAGAAATCCACTTGTAGAAGTGAAACCATTGGGTGTGCTTTAGAGTTTATTTTTTGACTAGTCTGGTTGAGTTATGAATTTGGGGTAATTTTGATTATTCTTCTAAATATATTTCATTAACTAACTATAAAAGACTAAATTAGCTAAACACATAGGAATATTTTTTATAAACTCATTCTTGATATTCGGACAAGAAAAGTGCATTTTGATATACTTTTAATAAATAACCACTAACATGAACTTTCTCAACTAACACACCAAAACAAAAAAAAATTAGCAAATTATAAAATTCTCTTATAATCTTTAGAATTGTCTTAACATTATCTCTTTTCAATTATAGCCCTATATGATTTGATGCAAGTTTTAAGCTTGGAAAATATTTTACTAAATGATGTGACTATATACTACTATATAAAACTTTTAGGTAGAGAGGGGAAAGTATATGTGCTTTCAATTTATGTTACTTGTACTGTAATTAAATCACAATATATATATAGTTAAATGAATTTGTATTTAAGATTTGAAAACATTAAATTTAATGAGAGGACTTCAAGACAAAAAAAAAAACAGATGTTACTATATCTTAAGTGATTTATTTCAATATTATTTTTTGTTTATTTACTTTTTTTTTTGGATAGCATATCATTGAAGTAGTGTATATGGGTGAGTATATATAGAAGCTTTACTATATGCACAAAAAGGCTATTTGTTATTACATTTTTTGTAGAAGCAATTAATTAATAGAAATTGAAAAATAATAAATTTACAGTTCAATTTAATTAATATATACAAGAAAAGCTATTTATTATTCATTTTTTTTACTAGTAATAATTAGAAATAGTGTATTTATATGATGAGTTTACTCATGAGGTGAAGGGATATTTGATCATAGTAATTTCATTTCCTCTAATCATATTAAGATTTTTTTTCTTCTTCTTTAATTAATCAGAAGTCACAACTAATTATGCTAACCAGCAAATATCTTAAGCTGAATCAAAAGCTAAAGATAAGTCAAAGACAAAAAGTTTTTTTTTTTTTAAATCAGCTCTTTATCAAGTACTAAAAAAAAAGTTCAATGTTAAATTACAGTAATAATCACTAGAAATTGCAAATAAATTTAAATTCTCAAATTATATATAAACAGTCATTATGGAAAAACATTGCTGAATGAATAAATATATCATAAGTGAAAAAAATAACTAAATAAACCCAAATAGATAATAAAAATGAGATAATTATGCATTTCATAAGCAGAGCAACACCATTCCATAAATATATCCACAACAGCCATTTTATAACCACCATTATCATTATTATACATATTGTATATACATACAAACATATAAACTCTATGTAAAGTATAAATTTAAATTTCATTTAATAATTAATATGCAAAATAGAAATTTCAAATTAATGACAGACAGATATTATTTTTTTGAATATGTATGAAAAAATTATATCAGGCTATTATTTCAAATGCTAAAATAATGATGCTCAAAAGAAATATGTACTAAACATTTATAATATTTGAATATAAGTATAATATATATATAATTACATCTAAACATTTATAAATAAATAAGCAAATGATAAATTTATCATAAAGAGCAACAAATTACCTGTGGATGTAAACAGTAATATAAATTTGATGTACCCTTCGAAGTGATCTGTGTATATATACAGATATACATACTAATACATCTATTCACACAATATATATGTATGTATAAATTACTAATTTGTATATAGTAAATGAGGATTTTTTTTTTTTATTTCTAAAACAATCTTGAATTTAAATCACTGTTTGTATTAATTTGAAAAAAGTTGGCATTAGAAAAACATTTAAGTTTTCATCCAAAAATAAATATAAATGTATATAATTTTAATTCCCAAATAAAAATTAAATCCGAGTACTAGAAACATTAGAAGATTTCATCTTTAAAAAAAAAAACAAAGTTTTCTCTAAGAATCAGCACATAATGTTTGTCTGACTTTATGTATGAGTCTGACAAAGAAAGTATATAGTTCTTTGAAACTTTTTTTTTTTTATGAGGATGCAATGAAGACTATATTACATAATGGCCAATGATATCCTGAATCAAAGACTCCTAACTAGCAAAGAAATTGACATAACAATAATCGGTTATCAATTGAACATTTTCTGTGTGATTAACAATGTTCACATCGAATGTCTTTAAATTTTATACTTAACAGTATAACGTTTGAAGTTTGTTTCTCTATAAATCTGATTAACTAGTAATTAGATATTTAGAATCAAAATTGCAAAAAAATATTATGCCCCTGCTGCATATATGTATATATGTAAAGAATTAAACAATTTTTTTACAAATTTCAAAATGAATAATTTTTTTCACATTTTGAATGTAAAATTTTTAACAGGCTTCTAAAATGTATCAAAAAATAATTACAATTCTAATAGAACTTGAATCATTTTTGATGCAAAATGATAACAATATTTTTTTTAAACTTTAGAATAAAATATTTAAATAAGTGAATTAAATATATATAATTAAATGATTATTAAATCATGATACAAAAAAAAAAATATTTAAAACAAGTATTTACATTAATTTCAGAATGAATAATAACTATCTAGATAATGAAGATCCACATAAAAATGATGAAATCTTGAGAAGAGTTTATGAACATGTGACTTCTAAAGAAAAGTTTTTAAAAATAAATATATACTTAGGATCTTTTAAAGAAAAAGTCAGTTATGATGATATAAAATTTTATAAATATCTAGGCCAATACTCATAAAAAATGTATTTCTTCCTTAAGACAAGGAATGTAATTTGCATTACAATATAAGACACAAGAACAATCTAATATCTTTCATTATAATTAAAATTTTAATTTTAAAAAATATCATAAAATCAAATTCATTAAATAAAACACTTCAAGATTATAATATTACTACTGCAGTAATAAATGAAGTACTAAATAAATAATTGTATTAAATATAGATAAAACATTATATAATACATTAAACAATTTATATATGTGTGTGTGTGATTATTTTTAGATAGAAAAAATATATTTCTTACTAATACTTCCATGCATTACCAAAACAAGAAATGAAACTAATTGGAGACAAATAAAGATACTACTTTTAAAATTAGAAATTCAAAATTTTAGAATTTAGTGGACAGTTTTTTTAGCTACAGCTGGATTAATTTAGATCATTATAACAAGTATTTGAGATTAGCCAAATTTTAAATTTTGCTTAATAGATACATTTCAACTTCTTGAAATTATTTATATCATGTAGTAATGTCATATTAATATATGTCACATACTTGATTTTAATGCCTTATGACTAGTAATAAAATATTATAATATAAAATTGATAATTTTAACATATACATTGCAAATAATAAAAAAATATAATTGGCATAAAAATATTTAACATGAACATTTTTAACATTTTAACATAATACTTCTCAATAGAAATGGTATGTGGCTACAAAATAATTTACTCATTATAAACAATTTGGTTTAGTCTTTATATCAAAAAAATTAAAACAATTATTTATCCCTCCCCCCTTCACAGGAAGATGGAAAGTTTTAATTAATATATGTAATCACTTTATCAATATTTACTAATCTATTTTTTTTTTTTTTTTTTTTTTTAAAAAGTGCATTATTACTCTAAATTAGAGCTTTGCTTGAAATTAGCAAAATTTTCAATTTTAAAATTTACAATCCTAATTAATAAAAAGAACTTCAATAGTAGTAGCATTTGTTATGAAATTTTCAACCCCCAAACACATCTACATCTGGCTTATTTTTTAAAAATTACTTGCATATTACAAACATTTATACACAATGTAGTAACCACATTTATAAAAAAAAAAAATGCTGAATATAACTGTTCCTTGAAAATATCTTTAAAAAATTACTTTAAATAATAAATGTATTATTTATGAAAACAAACCACCTTCGAATTCTAACACTGAACTTATCTAATCAAATGCACAATTTATAAAATAGGCCTTTCCCCGGTACCCAATACATCTTTTTAATTATTATGGACTTCCTACTTTTGCCTTTATGATTAAACCTATTCTAATTCAACATTACTTACTCAATACTATTTCCTGTAATTTATATTGATAATATTAAAATGTAGAATGGATTAAATATAAATTGGAAAAATAAAAAATCATTAATATATAAATATTATGTATTTAGCATTTTTCATTGCATATTTATTTAAAGTATTTTTTTTTTAAAAAATAGAACTTAAAAAATAAAAAAATTAAGTGAATTAAATAAACTAACAAAGAATTACATGTATTTATATTACATAGTTAATCCCATTAAACAGAAGTCAATGCATGCTTTCAGTGAATGTAAATGACTAAATTAAGATTTCTAGCTATTTGACTCGGTAAAATAAATTCAATATTACTTGCTAGTCCACGGGAACATAGCCAGGATTAATTAATATTCGACTCAGTTAAAAGGCTGCTTCTTATGCAAAGCAGATGCTACTACACATAGCGTAAATATTGAGAAAAGCATATACAAATAGTACAATAATAGGCACTTATTAATTGTAATGCGTTTACTGCTAGTTAAAAAAAAAACGTGGCCAACTTTAAATTTCAGGTATACTAACTCTAAATAAAACATATCTTGAAAAAGACGGTTTTTATGATGGGAGGAAAAAACCCATGAACCATCAAAATTCATACGGTGACTGAATATTAAATCTATTTACAGTTAAAATGTTTAGAAATGGATTTAAAAGATCTTCCAACAGACTACCATCGATCACTTAAATAAAAAATTCAAAGGGGATATATATATATTTTTTTTGTTTAATTTATGCTTAAAGGAAACTCCATATATCACCTGCAAAATCTCGTTAAAATTCATCAATTATACTTCGCTATATCATACAAAGATACAGTTGTAGATAAAACCGTTTTATTCAAGATTTATCAATCAAAAATCCGGATAATAATTAGGAGGAAAAAACTATAGATCTAAATAAAACAAAGTTGTGGGGATTTTTTTTTTTACATAAAAATTTATGAATTTTTCACCTCCCTCTACGGTCCAATTATAAATATAAATAACGTTGATATTAGAAATAAATTAAGCTAATATTGAATGGACGAAGTAATCATTTACTAATAATCTAAGCCAAACAAACGATTGGAAAAATGTAAACACGCAAATATATTGAAAATATTGTTTGAATCATTCGGAGAAAAAAAAGGCAAAAAAGAAAGGGGCTAATATATAAACGGTTTTCAAAATACAAAGTCAATAACCAATATAATGTTTAAATTTACCTCCTTATATCTTAAATCCCCCCCCCCTTTTTTTTTTTAAACGCATGCACATATGGTGCAATTTACGGGAAATAGCTTAACACGATCGCATTATTATTTAACAGTATGAAGATAATTAGTTCACACTAACTAATGAAGTCTATAGAAGTAATAAACGTGATCGTATCAACGATTGAGGGCAACGGAAGTAGTCAGCAGCATAATACAATACTGGCCAAATTCATTGCTAACTTGTGCTTAACATCTCCACATCCAGAAAATACAGCACTGCACAAGCCTTCAAATCTACAAACTATAAAGAAAAGTATTACAACTTTACTATTCCATTCATTCATTCGACTGTCATCAAAGGCAAAAGTTTCGATTTTCCGTCAAAAAAAATGACATTTAACTGGCAAAAATTTCGGCTAACAATGCTATTTGCATGGGATTCCCGCCACTACTTTGCGGCTTTGAACAAATTTTTGTTTTTAAGCCATGCAACTACTCCGCGGATAGTTCTCATTTGATTTTAGCACACTCTGCATTAAAATGAATTTTAGTATAACAAAGAAACTTCATAAATACACCTTGCAATCAAGCAGTACAGCATATATTATGCTAAATTTGAAATATGAATATGTAAAATCATCTATTATTACCTGGGCTTTCATTCGGAGGAGACGACGCTGAATCCGCCATTTTGAATAATAATATCTGGGAATTATTTTCCGGAAGCATACGGTGTTTGCCGAACACTAATTAATGTCAATGAAAATCTTAATAGTAACTCAAATAATTCTACAGGTCTTATTATGAAATACCACTAATATATTCCCCCAAATCATTAATGTCTAAATTCTTTTTAATATATTTCTATTATAAACAAACAACCTCAATCTAAACAATTTTTCGCTTTAAGATTGGTTTAAAAAAATGACATAAGAAAGTTAATAAGTTAATTCAAAACAAGTTTAACAGTATTAAAAATAATGCATTTTAAATTTTCATTTATATTAATATATTAAGTAAAGTAAACTTGTTGTTTTTTTTGTTTTTTTTTTTGCTTACCTTTGCTTTTATTTTCTGCGATTCTAATATTTATATATATATACACAGTCAATATGGCGGAGAACAACAAGATTAAACGCTTAGAAATACGAAAAAAGTCTGATCAAATGCTTAATCTTTATGAGATGTTTGAACGAGTCGGACGTCAACTTACAAATAATGAAGTGGAATTATTAAAATTACTATTTATTAAAAATTTTGGACATGAGACTATTGCTAATATACGCAATGGAAAAGACTTTATGTTAGCTGTTGAAAAAACAGGCCGCTGTGATCCTTCCAGTTTTTCTTATATATTTGATGCTCTTATGTCTATTAATCGCCATGATTTGTTACCTTTGCTAAATCTTAGAAGACGCAAACCAGGTATGTCTTGTTGAATCATTAATCTAATATTAAAATTAGATATGAATTAGAAATTTTTACTTCTCCAATAACGTTGATTTATTGATTATCTTAATAATATTGTTGTTAGTCATTCATTTATTTATAATTATTTCAGCAATTTGTTTAGCATATAAAGTATCATGTCATTTGTTTGATTCTTTTCAATACATTATACGAATTAAACAAATCTTTACGCCAATAAATAAATACAGTATAGATTTTTCTAATTTGATATTTTACTAATTTTATATTATTTAGTCATTATTTTTAATTGGATCACAATAAGTAATAAACGAATAAAAACTTAAGAATGATGTTTCAATGAATTGAATAATATGAAATGATATTACATAATGACCAATAAATTGAATTATCATTCTATCTCCACCGTCCCCATTGAATGTTATATTTTGTACATTGTGTTCCCCTTTTTTCGTTTCTGTATTAGATCGTTCAAAAGCTGGTGATATTTTTGCACTAACTAGTATATATTGTTTTCTTTGTTTTACATACACCTTGATGACTATATCCTTGCTTTATAAATTTATCCAATCATTTGCATTAACTAAATTATAGTGATCAATTAATTTTATTGCTTATGAGTACTGCTATGGACCTATTACCTAAAGAGTTTTTAGGTAATAAAACTTGTACACAAAAAGATATTTTATTTATTTATGCTCAGGAAGGTTAGTGGACTTACCAATAGTGAGATGTATGAATTTCTTCATCACATCAATGCTTTTGAGCAACCTAAGAAATTAAACAGATGTTAGGTCATTATAAACTTCATTAACACTCCTTTAACATTTTAAGCAAATAAACTTTATATATTTATAACAGTTTCGACTGTCCTAGCAGTCTTCTTCAGATCTACAACAAAAAATATACAAATAGTACATCAATATAACCAAAATTCTTATTCTTTATATTTTCATAAAAAGAAACAAAATACAGAGGGAGAGAGAAGAACTAGATAAGAGTTATATATGTTAGGTCATTCTAAATAAATGCTATTCATATCTTTAGGAGACTATAGCACAGATTGAAAGAGGTTATAGATCGGCCATGTTAAAACTTTTGAAGTGTGCAAAAAGTTGTAAACTGAAAAATAAGAATAACATTGATACTTTTGAATTGTTGTATTACTAAAGACTTTGAGGATACCATTAATCGCAAAATAAATAAACCAATTAAATATTTGATTAGATTAGTCCTAAACTAACATTCATGTTGAAATTGTTTTATTTTTTAACATATCATAAGATAATCTAATTTATTAGAAAAATCCATAATGCTAGGAAAAAATGTTGATTTAGTAATATATCCAACCAGAGTTAGATGGATTCTCTCAAAATAATAATATATCTGCCTTTGAATAGCCTGAAAAAATTCTGACCATTTGATCGCAAAGATTCACCATCGTCTTGATGGTACCTAATAATAATTGAAAGAGACGGAAACTGATCTGCATTGAAGTGATTATTGATGATAATTTTTTATAACAATTTTAGATATCTTTACATATATAATGATTTAGATGAATTATAACTCTACACAGAGAATAAATAGAATAGAACTTAATTAAACTTTCTGGATGAAAATAAAGGTGAAATAAGACATCTCTGGCTCAGCTTTTTGTTTAAGCAACTTTTTTCTATTATGAATTATTAAAATAATATCTCAAATTATGGAATATTCTGAATGGGTCATATTTATTCATAGTTGACAATAAAAAATAAGCACATATTTATAAGTACATATAAGAATAAATAATATTAAAACAGGAATAAGTAATATTAAAGGTATACTTCATCAAATAATTATTCTTGTTTATTGGGTAATACTTTGCAATTTCTTGACATTCCCTTAACACTTTTATGAAAATATAAATTTACATGGTTAAAAAAATTTCATAACTTTTATTAAGTTAAAGATATATTTTAAAAAGCTTCAGGTGAAGCTGCTAGATAATTTACATTAAAATTTTCTAAATGGACTTGAAAGATAGCTACCTTGGATTTTAATGCTTTTTAAAATACTTCTTAAAATATATATGTATATACACATAATAAAAATATTTTATGATACAAAATATGTGCAATCAGTATTATGTGCTTGTGAAGCAGAATCAGTAACTTTTCACACAAATGTAAATATTTAATAGAGATATAATAGATCTTATTAATAAATTAAGAATTATTAAGAGTATTTAATATTAATGTTTGGGCTTATTTCATTGGAATTAATTTTAATATTTTGAACTTTGTTAATTTCAAATATCAAACTGAATTGCATAAATGTTTTGTTTTGTTTTTTAAAAAAACTCATGTAAAAAAATGATCTCTTTAATAAATCAAAAAATTATTTGGAACAAGCCTTTAAGATATGGCCATGGTGAAAAATGGAAAAAATTACTTGGATGAATAAAATGAGAAATGAAGTTTTGATGAACATTGATTGAAGAAATTACATATAGAAAGAGAAACTGGATTAAGAAAGGATATTTTAATGTAAGATGTTTTGGAGGGAGCAGTGAGTGGAAACAAAAAGAAAAGATGGAAAAGCTTGTCCATGTTGGATGATATAAGAGATGATAAGAGATACATGAAATTGAAGAGCTGGGCAATGAAAAGAATGGAATGGAGAAATTTGTGATGTTACTGCTTTCTGAACCTGTTCATAGGACAGAATACTATTGATTAATTGATTGATTGATCTAAACAAAAAAATAGATCTCTTATCCGTCATTACTTTTCCAAATTTTTAGAAAGGTATGAATGAAAATTATTGTCTCCTGTGCAGTGTTTTTCTATCTCTTCAATTCATTTTTCATTTAATGAGAGCTCATTTTTCTTTTAAAAAACTTTTTTAAACTTGATAATGCAGCAGTCTTTATATTCTTAATTATGTATTTTAATTATTTCACAGATCCATTTATTTTACTCCACTAAAAAGATATTAAAGTAGAACTTCTTAAACTAGAATTCACTCAGTTCAGACATATAAAATATTAGCATGATAGAGTTGAAACATTTAAATTCTAATAATGACAGAAAGATTATATTTCTAAGTATAATTTGATTAGTGAAAACTTTTTTTTTGATAACCATCAAGCCTCCATGAACAGAAAAAACTTGTTATAGTTACCACTCATTTCATTGAGAAAAATTAAGACCAGAATTTATTATCTTTATGGATTAGTCTAAAATGGGCTTTGTTTCCATGAGCATATAACTTAGATATGATCTGACCATGACTTAAGATTGTATGTGCATTGTCAGAACATATCCTTATAAGTTTCTCCAATTTATTTCATGATTAGTCTAAATTTCAGTGATATTATTTAGAAGGGAGTACAGTAATTCTTTATCTGTAATTTGTTCTTTTTCACCTCAAATATAAATCATCTACCGTACAAAATTTGTAAAATCTATTTGAATTTTAAAATCAAATGTTTTATATTTTAAATTAATTTTTTTTTTTTAATTAAGCTGCCCTTTTATTGTTTCATCCAAAAACTATCATTTGTTTAAAAATTTGAATTGTGTTGATGTTTTAATGCCATAGATAATGCTGAAAATATTTTTGACAACAATATTATTAAAGTTTCTCCAATTATAAGTAGTTTTGCAGAATTGGGCAATTATTAAGTGACCAAATTTGAAGCTTTCACAGCTTGTATATTGTTGTTCACAATAAAAGGACAAACTGATGGGTGCTGGTTTAGCATGAAATATTTATATTGGTGATTATTTATCTTTTCTACATGTATCAGTTGTATAAGATAGTGTAAATAGTTGAAGGGTGCTTGAAAAATCTGAGTCCAAATTCCGTATACTCACTAATAAAAGGATTAAGTAAATTTGTGTTTTCACTTAATTTTATTTTCTTTTAAAAATTTTTTTGAGGAATCTGCTTTTCAAGCATTTAGATTTGTTATGAAAATGATGTTCAAAAGGAATGGTTTTGTCAAATGAAATTGCTTATAATAAATAGCATAGTGCAGCTACAATTGATTTCATCCCCATTTTCTAAAATCCATGTGCTAAATAACTTTCATTTTTTTTATTTTTGTAGCATTATTTATTTTCTGGTTTCTGCATGAAGTTCAACCATCTGCTGACTATTTTGTCTTTGAATTATCATTTTAAAAGATTTATTCGTTATAGATAAGAATGACCTATTTAGAAAATAAATTAATAAAAGAAATAATATGGTACATATATGCAAGGCTGCATTCAATCAGATAATGAATATAACATACTTGATGTAATAAATGAATATTTAGTTTATCTTTTCTAACTGCAGAAGCAGATTAAAATAATTTTTGCATAGAAACAACTTTCATCATTAATGATATCCAAAAAAAAAACCACACACACACAAATAGATATGTGCACAACGAGTAGGCACATAGATTTTTTAAACTGTCTTTATGACTGAAAAATATACACCATTTGAATTTATATAATATTTGTTTTATTTTATTTTTCTTATTGAAATATTTTCCAAGTAAATAAAAAAATGTATTTTTGCAATGTATGCCCAAACTAAATGAACAACAATGTATTACTATTGATAAGTGTGCTATAGATTAAGTTTCAGAAATCTAGAAGCTTGTGATGGTTTTGGCTAATTCTATAAAAAACATTTAAATTTGTTGTAAATAGATATTTTCTATTCTCCTTATCAAAAAAAATAAATACTCTGAAGCCGAAATTAATGCCTGTCTAAGATGCAAAGATTATTCAGGAGAAAATCATCAATATTGTTCATAAGGAAATCATAATAAATGTTTTACTAACAAAATATTAACTAATTCTGACATAAAGAACATTAATAACATTAATAATAAAAAATTTTATCAGAAATCATTTATTTTGGATGATTTTTTATTTAAAATGAACAATTACTTCAAAACTTATAAAATGACACTGATACATTAAAAAATTATGACTAACATGAGAGGAGAATGTTCTGTGGTATGATTATAATTTTAAGCAGTAGTAAAAGTTATTTACATATTGCTGGAATTAGTAAAGCTAACATCCTCTTTGTATTAAAACATCATTTGAGAAATATATTTATTTCTGAAAATGTTAACGCCAATATTTAATGATAACAATATTAATCTTTAAAAAAGGAAAAATAATCTTTCTGGCTGTACTGAAATATTTTTTTAAAAAACTCAGGAAGTATCTATTATACGATAACAATCACAATTCCTAATGTGAGCAAAATCAGTTTCATCTCTACATTTTGACAAATTTCTATAACACATAAATTACAAGTGAGGATTATATCTAAGATTTTCTTAAAATTGAATTCACTTTAGAGTGATATTTTTCCAATATCAATATTTTTAATCATTTATTTGGTTAATCCTCAGACTGATAAATTTATTTTATAACATTTTTATATCATGAATAGTTGGAGGCTGTTGATAATATTAGTCTTAACAATTATATGGAGTTTGTCTTTTTTTTTTCTGACCAAAAGCTTTCTAGCCTTAATGAAAAATCTATTGAGGGTATTAATTCTTAATGGCTACAAGGTATACATTGTAACAAAAACTTAAACTCAATATTTTTGGGTACATTATTTATACATACATCAATATGTTTAATATTTTCCAACATCATGGAAAGCATTGTGATATTAATTAAGTTGAAATAGGCCTCTAAACAATCCAGAAATCTATAAGTAAAATCAAACAATTTTAGTTTTAGAGTAAAATTAGTAGCCAAAATGTTTCTTAATGATTTTATATCTTTAGGCCAGTTTTCATGTATCATCCAGATTTAGGAAAGATTCTTTAAATAATTTAAATAAATTTAATAGATATGCTTAACTAAGGCATATTTGTTTCTGCTCAAGTGATCTATCATGGTTTAATTGTTTCACAAGTTCATTTTTATCCAACAGATCAATACAGATTTGCCATATATGAATCATTTAGAGATAAAATCTAAAAACTATTTACAAAAATTCTATGAGATTTGACTGCAAACATTATATACTTCAATGATGATTTTATTCATAATATTAAAAGATTAAAAATTAGATAATTCCAATTTAGTATAATATCATCAACAACTGTGAAAAAATCCCTATCTGTCATTTTCCATTTCCCTTCAAATAGAAGATTATTTATTTATTTATTTCTGAAATAGATAAATCTAGTAAAATTCAGCATCTTCAAAGACTCAATCCATTTCCCAAGTTACCAATAATTTACAAGACCATAGTTGACACAAACAAGAGGACAAAAGTAGATAAAACTAAGAATTATAACATCCATTTATGAATAAGCATTTATTTTATATAGCGCATGTTTATAAATTGTAATACATTAAAGATCAGTCTGTCAAGCTATTGTGCATGCGCTTTTTTTTTACGAGTGTTAGTAATAAATGAATACTTTGACTCCCAATACAAGATTTAATATTTAGGAAAGAATAAAATGAATCCACTTATTCTATCCATCCCAAATGCTTATATATGGGCAAATCTTAAGTACTGGAAGTGAAAGCATGAGGATAGACCACTCACTTTTAATTACTGTTTACGATGTCTGAATGAATGACGTCGACGAAATTATCTAGAATTTACTAAACATCATTCTCAAATGAAATTTAAACATATGTAAATAGCTTGACAGGCTGATCTTTAATGAATTACAATTTATAAAC
Source organism: Epiperipatus broadwayi (assembly GCA_028023455.1). Classification (NCBI taxonomy): domain Eukaryota; kingdom Metazoa; phylum Onychophora; class Udeonychophora; order Euonychophora; family Peripatidae; genus Epiperipatus; species Epiperipatus broadwayi. The sequence goes on from JAQFVV010012458.1 coordinate 1,685,405, forward strand.
ATGCGCTATATAAAATAAATGCTTATTTACATATGTTTAAGTTTCATTTGAGAATGACGTTTAGTAAATTCTGGATAATTTCATCGACGTCATTCATTCAGACATCGTAAACAGTAATTTAAAGTGAGTGGTCTATCCTCATGCTTTCACTTCCAGTACTTAAGATTTGCCCATAAATAAACATTTGGGTTGGATAGAATAAGTGGATTCATTTTATTCTTTCCTAAATACTATATCTTGTGTTGGGAATCAAAGTATTCATTTATTATTAACACTCGTAAAAAATAGCACATGCGCAATAGCTTGACAGGCTGATCTTTAATGTATGACATCCATTTATGATAAATGCAGCTATGCTTAATATCAATGATCTGAATTTATTATCTAAAATCCATATTTTATTTTTTTTTTTAATAAATACTCGGTTCGCTTTTCAGAATAACTGAAACAAAAATCTATGTCAATACTCTTCTCAATGTTTAAATTGACCCAATATTATTATTAAAAGATGAATAATTTGCCTTTATTCATCCTCATACTTATTCTTATAGCATGTGATGTTGATTGAATTGAACAATTTATATGCGACATGAATTCTTAAACCATTTAAGATTTGATTCAAGATTGTGTAAAAAATGGAAAAGTCTTCACTATTTCTTTCTTGCTTGATTAATATGATAATATGTCTTTTTTTTCTTTTCTTTTCTTTTTTTTTTTGCACTTTTCTTATATTTCCTCATTAAGATAATTTTAAATGTGCATACTATCCAACTATAGTTTACATACCATAGTACAACCTTCATTTAACTTCCTTATTTAAAGCTATAACCCATTGTGAAGATCAATATAAAGAATGTTAATTGATATCAACGTTAATATCAATCAACTACCTATGAAGTTAATTTATGATTTTTCTAAGACATTCTCAAAACTTTCACCAAATTCAGGCCTGCATAGTTATTGTGTGACCCATTGGGAATTATATTTCATAGTCTGGCCCTTGACATCTTTTATTTGTAGTAAAATAGATAAAATCATATTATTACCTACTCTATAGTCAAATCAGATTATTTGGTATGTACCTGCAAAAAGTTAATAACCAAAGAAAATAAGAAATATAGTCACATTAGTCAAATAAAAAAAAAAAGGAGTCATAAATCACATGACCCCATTCTTTTAAGCTTGTAAGATATAAACAAGAGCATTGCTAATTGCTCAACAAGCTTTATGATAAATGCTTAGCCAGAGAAATCATTAAAATATCTTTGTCAGGAATCCCCCCCTCCCAAACCTCTGACCATGTTTTCATGCTTTGGCACTCCTCAGAGAGGAGCTAAGGTAGCTTCAGACACTACATCTAAAAATATCAACCCAAAGCCAGCATTTATCTAAAAGTTATCTATTAAGTGGAACATCTGAAAATTTCAGACACCTACGTATCTTCAAACCTAGCTATCCAATGCAAATAGCTATATGGGGCTGAGAGATCTTCAATCAAACCATATATTAGTAGTCTTAGCAATATAACATCGCATAAGAAAGCAGAAACTATAAATAATCAAATGCTCATTGTTTATATCTTACAAGCTTAAAAGAATGGGGTCATGTGATCTATGACTTTTTTTATTTGACTATTTATAGTTTCTGCTTTAAGTCTTATGTGATGTTATATTATTAAAACTACTAATATATGGTTTGGCTGAAGATCTCTCAGCCCCATATAGTTATTTGAGTTGGATAGCTGGGTTTGAAGACATGTACGTGTCTGAAAATTTCACATTTTCCTCTCAATAGATAACTTTTAGATAAATGCTGTCTCTGGGTTGGTATATTTAGATCTGAAGCTATCCTAACGCCTCTCTGAGGAATGCCAAAGCATGAAACCATTGGTCAGAAGTCTGGGGGGGGGGGAGGTCCTGACAAAGATAATTTAAATACTTTCTCTGGCTAAACATTTATCACAAAGCTTGTTGAGCAATTAGCAATGCTCATTGTTTATAGTCACCTTCTCTAATTTTTTAATTCCTAAGAATTTTGCAGATAATTAATTTATCCATTCAATGAATGGTTCTCATGTAAAATATATTATAATGAACTATTTCCAAGCAAAAGTAACTTAATTAAAGCTATATTATTATAGAGGCAAATGAAAACGCCACATTTCTTTAATAACCTGAGAATAAATAATTAAACTGGTTTATAAATTCAACTCTAGAATAATCTATCTTGTCTACCATTACAGCACTCATTATGTTCTTTCATCATATATAATAAATCTTGTATAATTTTCTTGCACGTTATTATTTTGATATGCCTTATTGAACAGAAAAAAATATTTGTTACCTTTAGAAGGACAGATAAGATATCTTATCTTAACTCTTTGTCAATTGAATATATTATTGATTGATCTTTCATGAGATTTGCTATACCAAAGATAATAATTTAGCAAACATGTTTATGGTCTTAATTAATTTTGATGAAAAATTTTATAGCTTCAGCTTGTTATCTTTTGCTGATTTCTCTGAATTTATTTCCAAATGTGGCATATAGTATTATAAATTACATAAAAAAATAGGCCAGTTTCCCATATCATTAATACAGCGTATAGAATTTACTCATGCATTCTTGGCACTATTTAATAAGACTAGGAAAGTATAACTTAAAGCAAGAAACTTTTAAGTTTAAGCATTAGTTGTTTAATGTAGAATTCAACATGAGTTTCTGGCATGTAATTCTCAAAGATTTGATTTATAGTCATAGTATGATCGCCATTGCAGTATTTTTTTATGCAGTTATATTGAATTTATTGTTCATGTTGAAGTTTAATTCAGCTGCCTTAAATAGAAATAGTTATTATAATGATGAATATTATTTGACGACTAAGATTTTTTATATATGTATAAATTTAATCTTGGAAAATATTAGTCTTTTGCTAGTAACATTACCCAGAAAAGTGATATAGCCAGAAATTGATCTCTAATGGTAGCTTTGCCACAGTCCTTACATAAGAAGAAATTATCAATTAAGTTTGCTCTAATAAACAAACCTTGAATCTTTATAGTAAATTTAGTGGCATTATTACTTAGATATGCTGTTGCCATACAATCCTTGATAGAAAGATGACCATAAGGAGATGATTGGAGAAACTGTTAGAAAGTTAATATGAGTTTTATATATGCTGTTTGAATTTAGAAAGAGTTACATTACTAGTGCCCAATTAATGAGAGCATTGGTATACAAATTGTCAAATCATTTAAAATAACAGTCTTAAAGATCATGACTGTAGTTACTAAAGATGTGAAAACAAATTTTGAACTATAATTAGAAATCAATATTTATTTCAGAGTCTAATAAACATTATAAAGAATTGTAGTCAAAAAAGTGCAGCAAAATCAATCATTACATAAGTCAATTTATCTGATCATTACACTGACTTATTTAGGACTGCTGAGTAGTCACTGCATTTTGATATAAATACTCTCAAGTGAAAGAAATGGTTTCATGAGTATAGTTACTGAGAATCAAATAACTGAAAGTATATAATATAGTGTAAAGAATCCTGGATTTATCATTTTCCCATTTATCAAGAGGGTTTATATCTCTGTTATCACAAAAGGCTTATTTTGCGTGAATTAGTCCATTGGTATATTGGTGGATTCTGGAATTCAAAGTCTAGATCTTGGCTTTATATTGGTGGATTCTGAAACTCAAGGTCTAGATCTTGGCTTTATATTGGTGAATTCTGGAACTCAAAGTCTAGATCTTGGCTTTATATTGGTGGATTCTGAAACTTAAGGTCTAGATCTTGGCTTTATATTGGTGCAGTCTAGATCTTGACATTATATTGGTGGATTCTGGAACTCAAAGTCTAGATCTTGGCTTTATATTGGTGGATTCTGAAACTCAAAGTCTAGATCTTGGCTTTATATTGGTGAATTCTGGAACTCAAAGTCTAGATCTTGGCTTTATATTGGTGGATTCTGAAACCCAAGGTCTAGATCTTGGCTTTATATTGGTGGATTCTGGAACTCAAAGTCTAGATCTTGGCTTTATATTGGTGGATTCTGGAACTCAAAGTCTAGATCTTGGCTTTAGATTTTTAAATTTTAGGATTCCAACTTTTTATAAACTCCCAAACAATACAATACCATCTGAATATTTTTATTTTTTACAAAAAGACTTTTTACTTTTTTCAACAAAAAACATAGTAATTTGGGAACGCTTAACATGGTATTTTTTCAATATAATCATTATTCTACATGGATGTATTTTAGCTGTAGACCATTTGAACACTTTGGTAAGGTTTTTTTATCCATGGGCAGTCATTGCAGATAAATAACTTTTTTTTTTTTTTTCAAAAATAATTATTCAATTTACACACTCATACAAAGTAATATTATTTTCAAAAACATGAGGATAAAGTTACATTTCTTTTGGTTCTTCCATTCACCTGGTTTGCATATCACCGAGTCTCTTTGGGCTATTTTAGAATAAGTAAGAGATTGATATGATATTTCTCAGAGAATGTGAGGCTTTTCAGCATATGAAATTGCTTAATTTTTTTTTTTTTTTTTTAGATGTTATTCAAATGTGATATAACTTGATATATTTTTAGACCCTATTCAAATATTATATAATTCTATTCCATATAAAATATGATCATTTCTGAATGAAAAAATAATTTTTACATTGTATTATTATAAAAATTACTTGTGTTATTATTACCTTCATTAACTTCTATATATGTGTGTCTCTATAAGGAACCCATAGTTTGGTGATAATGCATCTACCTCTCATGTTCATGATCTGGTTTTCAATCTTAATCTTGTCAACTTGAAGTTTTTGTCACATTTGTTTTTTTTTTTTTGTTTCAAGTGATTAGGTCTTAGGCAAACTAGATACCTATCCAATATTAGTTTCTAAATAGGTCTATATCTAGTTATTTGAAGTTAAAGGATAAAACAAGGATGGAAAGCAATTCAAATCAATATGTACTGAGATGACAATGTATGAAGAAAGAACGGAATATTAAAATTTTAAAAAATGATCCTTTATAAAGAATTGAATATCTGGATCTTTGTAAAATGGTATGAAAAAGACTTAATAATGATACAAAAAGTATAATTGTTTATTGGGAAGGAAAACTATAGAAGAAAATAAAAGTCTCAAAAGTGTTAAACATTCTGATATTGGGGGAAACGTTATTTCCACAATAAGAAAAAAAAAATGGAACTATTACTAAAAAGAGGGATGACATAATGAAATGTTATGAAGAGTTCTATAAAGAATTAAATAATAATTAAAGCCAAGAAAAAAAGTATCCCCTATAGTTATATCATATCTAAATTGTTCAGCATTTTAAATGAAGAAGTGAAACATGCAGTTAAATTTATGAAGAAAGGAAATACTGTTAAAAGATGAAATTATAATTGATATCTTAAAAAAAGCAATTAAAGAAATAAAAAAATTGTTGGTAAAGTTATATTCCAAATGTCTAAATGATAAAGATATATGATTGAAAGAATGAAGACTACTATTGTTATTTAAGAAAGATGATAAAGAAGATATTAGAAATTACAGAACCATCAGTTTTATATAATACCTTTACTAAGATGATTACAAGTAGTCTCCTGCAGACATTTAATTTTAACCAACCAAAAGAATACAAGCAATATTTCAAAGTTGCTTAGGATAGTGGATCACATTGAAGTATTGAGATAAATTATACAAAGAACCAATGGATATATTTTATCATTATGCTTTGGATTTATAGATTATGAAAAAGCACTTGATTCTATAAGCATTTTTTCTGATAATTAAAAAATTGGATCATCAATATGTACTTAATGTGTAGACTCTGGATAATGTTCTATTCTGAAAAATATTTGTCAAAATGCAATAGCTATGATTATATTACATAGTGATTTTAAACAGATTAACATTGAGAAGAGTGTATGACAGAGTAATTTCATATTTCCAAAACTTTTTACAGGAGTTATACAAGATGTATTTTGTGGATTAAAATGGAACAGCTAAGGAATACAAGTAAATGGAGATTATTTAAATCATCTAGATTTTGCAGCTGATGTGGTTGTTTTTGCAAATAATACTTTAAAGTTTTGGGAAATATTGGGAGAGTTATCAGATGAAAGAAGAAAGTAGAACTAAAAGTAAATACTAAAAAGATTAAAATAATGGTCAATGGATTTTTCAGAAGAAAATAATGATTGATAATCGTGAATTAGAAGAAATTAACACTACAAATACCTTGTTCTAATTATTAATATATTAGATGAAATTAATCATAGAATTAAACATAAACAGAAATCTTCTGATAGAAATAATATTAAAAAGAACTATGTCTAATATGTTTGAAAAGGAAGGTTTTTTATAAATGTATTTACCAGTTCTGAGGTTTGGACACTTAAAAGAAGAGCAATTCTGAGACTTCCAACTATTCAATGCAGTATGGAAAGATATATTGTAGGAATAAGAAGAGATTGGAAATTTAGATATATTGTAGGAATAAGAAGAGATTGGAAATTAAAGTCATGAGTGAGAGAACAAATGGGTCCCAATCACATCATTGAAAGAATTAAAAAACTGAAATGGGGTAGGATTTGGACCTATTGCCAGAAAAAATAATAATAGATGGATAGTTGAAGTCTTAAACTGGATCTCATGATTGTAAAATACCTAGAAAGAGACCACATGTGAGATGGATGGCTGAAATAAAAAAAAATGCTGATGTGATATGGAGAAGAGAGGAAAGACTAGGGATTGAAAAAACTGGATTAAACTTGGAGATTTTAGACCCACAGTGGAATAATAATGGTTAAAAATAATTATGATAATGATCCAAGATATGCCAAAGCTTTATTTATAGAGCAAAATATAAATTAATGGTTATACTCTTATTTCAGTCAACTGACAATAAGTTAAAATGAGGTATAGGATCATGATTTTAAAGAATACCATGATCTCATTAACTGTGATAAGCCTTGTTACACTTGTATTATAAAATGTTATTTAAAAGCCTGACACATTAAATAGGAAGTGATTAATTCTTGGTCTGATTATGTTTTATTTTGACTAGAATTAAGTTTTTTTTTTAATAGGTAATGTATATGTATTGTTATTAACATAAGCTGAGTATGGTTATTTAAACTTCTAGAAAATAAAAGCAAAAGAAAAATAGAGAATAGAAAATTAGTAAATATGGGGGGGGGGGGTAAAAAAGAAATGTTTGGCTTCAATAATTATTGTGTAAGAGGCTCCTGACAGCCAAATCATATATCACCTAAAAGAAGAGAGAATATTAGAAATTGATTAATATAATTCAAAAATGTTAATATTAACTATTAGTGATTAGAGAACATCTCGAGTAAGATCCAAATTTAAAACTGTCCACACTTTTAAATGAATAAATATTTATAGCATCAAAATTTCTAAATGAAAATGTAGGTTCAAATCTATATCTAATTTATTTTTTATTTACAGGTTTATATTTAATTATCCAATATTAGATAATTAATGTTCTTAACTAAAAAGTAAAACAAGTGTAGAATACTATCCAAGACACCTTTTCCCAGCATTTATCAAGCCTGGTGAGTAATGTCTTCTTTACTGTTTTGTTGAAGATGACTTAACTCTGTAGTAGGCTCTTTAAATGTTGTTTTACTTTATACAAATATGTAAGCCCTTAAAATGCGGCCATGTCCTATCTATGGAGTAAAATATGAATTAATATTACAAATTAAATTGTTAAGCTTCTATTCAAGTCAACTGATGAAAAGATTAAGATTTCAAAAGCCATCAAGAATTTATTACCTGTGATAAAGCTTGCATTAATTTATAAATGTATGTATATAAATCAAAAGACTGGATTTAACTCTACACTTTTCGGTATGCAAATATATATATAAATAAAAGCTATAACTAACTTAGAAGAATAGCTGCCATTTTGAATAACATTTACTCAAGATGGGAGTAATAAAGTAAACTAACCATAACTGTAGTTTTCTTAATGATATGTTAAAGTTTAAATTTAATTCGAATATTTTGGTATATGTTACTTTATCTGATATTACACATATATGTATATAGAAAAAATAAGATTAAAAATTCTAGTTCAAATCCATATATACTGTATATAATATATTATCAGAAACCTGAAAAATATCTACTATTGAGTTAACATTATTTGTATTCCTGAGTTCAGTTTCTTCACTCTTATTCATCACATATAATTAAGGTAAAATAAATGTTGATAAAATTACATTTGTTATAAAAATATTTATTGAAATACTGAATTATTGTTTTCTTCTTCTCAAAATCTTTGATAGAATTTAAAATTTTACATTGGAAAAATTCATTTATATTTGTTCCATATGTAAATTCAAACGTAGGAATATATACATATACAGTTTTTAAAACAGTTTGGCTTTATGACTTGTTAATGGTGAGCAATGACAAATTATCATAAACAATGATTGAATGATTTTGCTTGGTTTTGTAATCTGTCATTTGACAGAAAACTTATAGCCAATGTGGTAAAGAAAATAAAACTTATCATTTTTGAAATGTACTATTAGCATTTATTTTGTTCCACTAAAGAAGACATTGTTTATGATTAAGGTTTTGTATGCCCTATATAACTTAAGAAGCTATAAGTTATCTTGACTTGTTTTATTTATAAAATTATTACTGATAAAACTAATGCATTCTCATGTTTAATATAAGGAATTGATTTTAAATAGTGCATAATATTCTCTAAGTCAGTGCTTTCACTATAATGGAAATCAACACAATCTAACACATCAGAAAAGAGAATCTAATTTAAGCAGCCATTTTGCAAAAAAAAAATTCTAGATGTTGCTGCTATTTTGCAAAATATTTTTGCACATGTCACATGTTTGTTTTTTTTTTTTCGGATTTAATGTCTTATTGGGCATATTCTGCATTTTAAGACTCTATGAAAAATTGGTAGAAATTATTGAAACTCAATTTGATTTTTCCTTTATAATGACTACGTAAATCTATAAGAAAATGATTATCTTCCATAAAGTAATATTCTGACACCATAACAACTTCATTGTATATTGTGGATTTTTGTTATTTGATCAGTATGGTTTTTTAAAAATTTACATTCCATTTGCATGTTGAAAATTCATTAATTAGTTTTGAAATTTTAAATATTATCTGTCTCTCACTATGAAAATTAACGATTACACTTATCAAATTACATAGCCAGATTAGTGTCTTTCCTTCAAATAGTAAGCATATGGTTTTTCCAATTCCTGGATCTAAAATAGAATGTTTTTGCTGTTGGTTTCTTGCCGATAGGCAGCTTGCAATATTTATTTTAAAGTTTTTCCTGGCTTTGTTTTTCCAAATTAATCTTTACTTAATAGCGAATTGATCAAAGAATATGAAACAAGAAGACATTGTAAGTTTGTTATAATTCATTAAAAGTTCTTCGTTGTAATTACAGTATTTTTATGTATCATGTAATTATTCAAAAATCTGCTCTCTTAAAAGGACATAACTTCTTTATTTAATTTGAGGTTGTTTAACAAATTCTGATATGATAATTTACACATTTAATATGAACAACTTTCTCAAAAAAAAAAAAAAATTCTTAATTTTCTGGCTTCACTATTACCAATTTTCCTGTGTTAGATTCATCTTGCTTAAACTTTTTCTAATTGTCCTGTTGTTTCATCAAGCACAGAGTTGTTTGTGAACAATCAAAAAAATATCTTACTCATATAGAATGTTTATCTTGTTCTTTTTTTTTTTGATAATCAACTACTTCTGAGTTTTATACTGAAAAACATGTATAATTGTATATGATTGGTCAACCTATTTATTTTTTAATTGCTCACACCCCCATGTATTTGTGAATTTGTAACTATTTTGATAAAGACTAATAATTGCATAATTAATTGAGTAGACACAATATTTGGAGCAATGTCATAATCTTTAAAAAGCATTTTACATCATTAATCTTATTGTGCTTCTGCTTCTTGTTTAAAAAACAATCCTTTTCTGTTTATTCTTTTCAAAACTATTTCTAACAAACATTTAAAAAATAATAATTTAACATTCAAATTCCATGACCACAGATTAAATTCTCACTTCAGTAAAAATCATTCTTATTTGTATCATATGTCACTAATTTATACGTAGCTTTTAATTTTATAACCTAATTATATATCTTTATTAATTTAGTTTTATTTTATCCCAAACTCTATAAAGTCTATATCCTTTATATTTTTGATTATATCCATCTCATATAAAAAAGTATTTAATCTTCTCTTTTATTTTATAGATAAATTCTTGTTTAATTATCTCTAAAAGACAGAATATCCAGCAAAATAACCCATCTCACTTTATCAAAAGCTTTTTCATTCTATTGAAACAATTATTAACTTCCCTTCCACATTTTATATGTCTTTCAGTAGTCATTCCCAATAATAACAATTGTATTTATGATTTCTAATCTATGTCTACTCTGTTAAAGATGCACTTTTCCCAACAGTAACATTTTAATTGTGAGATTAAACTATAGTAAAATCCTCAAATTTCACTGCATTAGCCTAATATTTTAATTAATAATGTGGAAAATCATTTTTAAAATGTTATGATTTAAAATCCACAAAAATTCTGTTTGATAGGATAGATTGATATATTTATAATTATTTCAGAAATGAAGAAAATTGACAATGATTAAATCCACCTGCTCAAAAAACATGGTTGATTTTTCTAAGTTTAAAGCGCAATGAAATGTAAAAAAGATTGTTATTCAGTTGTATTTTTTTATCGTGGCATACCAGTCTTCATTGTCAGCATATTTTTATTGATTCTTTATATAAATATATCAAAAATGTTAGAAATTACTTTGAGAAACAGTTCAATTCAAATCACATGATTATATAAAATTTCCATCAGAACAATGATTCTTGATATTTTATTAGCTACTATGGACTAAACTTCAAGTTTTTATATTTTCTGTCAAATTTATTTAATCAATCGTTCTACCTATCATACTTCAAGTTTGAGATATAAATTGGAATTTATCATTTCTCAATACAATGCTTCATTTGTTTTTAATTAATACTCAGCAGTATATTAGTCTTCCATAAATAAGTTTGATGTGTTTGATATAAATATGTACACATGCACATAAATATATATATATATTAATAAAGCTGTGAGCATGAAAATTGCTTTCTATGCTGATCTTTCCATCATAATACCTTTCCTAATCATTGTTTTTAGCTTTTTCCCATAAAACTTAAGATACGACAGACAAAACTCACTATACGTATTGCTACATATAGCAAGCTAGAATAATCAATGGATGCCAGAAGGCTTGGGCATAAAATCCCCATCTAGGGGGTAGATTATCATTAAAACGAACATCTGTAATTCAAAAACTTCTTTTGTTCATACAAAATTACAAAACATTATTTTGTTTTACTATTTTAATTACTGCCATTTAAAAATTTTAAGCTGACACAAATAAATGTATATTCTGTACTGTACATGCGATACATATGTATGTAAAATACAAAATGTGTTTATATGTTCTTGTATACAAAATTATAGATAGTAAAAATTAATGTTTATTTAAATTTTCAGCAGAATTTGGGTTTTAAATGGGGGGAGGGGGTATTGAAATCCCAAAAATTCACAAATCTAAAAATGCCCTGGAACCAATGATTTCAGATTAATGGTCGACTGTCTGCATCAAAATAACTGTTTTTAAGATAGTAAAAATAAGTTGGAAGCAAACATTGACAGTTTTTCTCATATTGAATATTTATAATTAATAATCACTTTGTATTATTTACTAATCATTGAATTATTTTTTTAAAAGAAATTAATTTACATTACTATTTATTAAGTGGTATAAACAAAATATTCTGCATTTGTGGATCAGTCTATATTTTTTTTATTTAGTGATAGTCATGGGTGAGAAAATACTCACTCCAATACTATGAATGGAAGAGATTGTAATTTATCAAAGTGTGAATGATACATTCTTAATGTGGAAAGTTATCTATCTATACTTTAATGCAGCAGCTTCTAATAGAAAACTTCAAAATTCCATTACTTTCTTTTAGATACTTGATACTTATTGTGCAATAAATAAATAAAATATTTTTATTTAAAATAAAAATAGGTTCTGTTAATTTTCCAGAGTTTGTCCATCTCAGTAATATCATTAGAAACTTAATCAAAAAACAATAATTTTGATACAGAGGTATAATGATTTTTTTTTTTGGCACTCTAAACAAGTCATTTATTTAATATTTTTCGCTCTTCTTTCACTGCCAAGTAGGATTACTGTCTCCTCAATCAATCAGCATCTTAGGCATTTGCCTGCTTATCTATCCTATTCTTAAGGCTCTTTATAGACTATATTGCTGTTAAATATTTTATAACAATGACTTGAAGGTGAAAATACAAAATAATTTCTATTTTCTGATTGCTGATTGAAATTATTACCTGTTGTCATAAAATATATTGATGTATATAGTATTTTCCTGAAGGTTTGTGATGATTTTGTTTTAGATGTATTTATATATTGAACTATTTCCATCATCTAATATGAGTATTGAATGTCTTTAGAAAAAATTAATATTCCAAATGCATTCAACTGTTAGTAATAGCACACAGGTTAGTATATGCACAGCATTTTGAGAGATATTATTTTTCCCTTCTTTACGTGTTGCTAGTCTGACAAGTGACAGTACTAGCATGGGAATCAAACCTGACCCTTAGATTCTTGAGTATTGAATTTTAAGGTAACCCTAACCAACTGAGCCATCCTGCCAAAGACAATTGTCAGTAGAAATTTCATATACTTATCTATGAGGTTCCTCCTGATTTTTCCACCTAAGAGCAAAGTTGATTAGTGGTTTCCATACATTATGTATAGTCACCCTAGATTGATTTCTGGGATTTGTCTTGTGAGCAGCTTCTTTAAATTTTTTTCTTTATACCTTTTTTTCTTTATCCAATATTTTTGTATTTTTCTCAATTGAACATATGTTCATTGGTACATACATGCATGGTCAGCTACTTTAGAAACATCTGTTTCCTCTCTTCTAACCATCAGTTTGTGTTCTTGCAAGCACTTTTCATAGGTCAGTAAGTCTCATCAATATATGTTCTTCCACATTTACATGGTATTTCATAGATGCAATTTTTTTCTTTTCAGCATTTCAAGTTTAGGTTTTGTAGATGTTAGAATTTCTCATAATGTAGCTCTAGAAAGATGTTCTGATGTTATCCTGATTGCAGATTTGTCTTAATTTGTCTGTGATTTTCAGTATGTATGGGTACACTACAGTATCAATAATTGTTTTTTATGGTTCTTTTTGTTGTCTATTTAAGGTTTTTTTAGTAACTGCTGATGAATAACTATTTTTCATAATAGTTTGTTCTGTAGAGATCTTTACTTTTTTTCAAATAGCTGGTTTCTGAACAAACTATTTTTGCTTTGTTCCATAGTGAGAATATAACTCCATGTTTTGGGTTTCTGTTATGAGTGCATGTATAGGCTAAGTATTTTCCTGTATATGTGGGTTTTTGGTAAACTGTAGTTTTGATTTTGCCATGAGGAAGTTGTAACAAGAACATCTCAAGAATGCCAATTCTTGTTCTGATTCTATTGTAAATTTAATTGATGGGGATATGTTGTTGATGTGTTTCCAGAAAGTTTATAGTAGTGCTTCACCATGTGGCCATACACCTAAAGTCTGGCTTCACTATGTAGATGATACATTTGTTATATGGCCACATGGTGAGCCACTACTACAAACTTTCTGGAAATACATCAACAACATATCCCCTTTCAATTAAATTTACAATAAAATCAGAACAAGAACAAAAATTGGCCATCTTGGATGTTCTTATGACAAGACTCCCTCATGGCAAAATAAAAAATACAGTTTATCGAAAACCCACACATACAGAAAAATGCTTAGCCTATATATTCAATCACACTAGAAACCCAAAACATGGAGTTATACTGTCACCATGGGACAGTGCAAAAAATGTTTGTTCAGAAACTAGCAATTTGAAAAAAAGAAAAGATCTATATAGAACAAACTCTTTAAGAAGAATGGTTATCTATTAGCTAATATTAAGAAAACTTTAAATAGACAACAAAAAGAACCAAATTAAGGGAAATTGAAATCAAAATAATACCAGAACAGCTTTCCAGAACCATACCACAGTATGAGGAATTCTAACATCTACAAAGCCTAAATTTGAAATACTGAAAAGAAGAAACTGCATCTATGAAATACCATGTGAATATGGAATGACTTTTATTGGTGAGACCAGTCATCCCATTGAAAAGCGCTTGCAAGAACACAAATTGATGATTAGAAGAGAGAAAACAGATGTCTCTAAGGTAGCAGACCATGTATGTACCAATGAACATATATTCAATTGGGAAAATACAAAAATATTAGATAGAGAAGAAAAGGTACAAAGAAGAAAATTTAAAGAAGATGCTCACATGACAATGGCAAACAATATCATAAGTCAGCCCAGTCTGACTATACATAATGTATGGAAACCACTAATCAACTTTACTCTTAGGAAAAAGTGGAGAAATCAGGATGAATCTCATAGATAAGTATATGAAATTTCTGACTGTTGCCTTGGGCAGGATGGCTCAGTTCGTTAGAATGTTAATTCAATACTCAAGACTCTAAGGGTCAGATTCAATTCCCATGCTAGTACTGTCACTGGTCATGCCAGAAGCACCGAAGAAGTGAGAATAATGCCTCTCAAAATGTTGTGCATATACTAACCTGTGTATACTAATAGTTGAATGTATTTGGAATATTTAAATAAAATTAAATTTTTCTAACATCATATGATAAAAATAGTCCAATATATAAATACAACTAATGTGTATAGTGTTTTAAACATTTATCTGTATGTCCATAATTCTTGGTTCAAATCTAGTGGATCTCTGACATTTTTTTATAAAGCAGATTCATGGCAATCTAGTTTATCAAGAAATCTTGGTCAATAAAAGAAATTTAGCTATTTTTAGTTAGAGTCTAAAGATCCATAATAATTTGGGTAGACTATAATTATCATAAAACAAAATATGAATTATAATATGTACAGTTATCACTACTGGGTGAAAAAATATTCTCTACTCATATTGAATCCACATTTCTATTCGATTGATATAAATTAACTATGATTTGGTTTTCAAATTTCAAGTTTTTATTATATATTTAAAAGCTTCAACAAATATTCTTGAAACATGTGATTCTGAAAATGACAGATGACTCCAAGATGCACATTTCATGCAAAACCAGCAATCATTAGTTGGCCCAGGTCTCTATCTTAATCAATTCAGATAAATGTCCTAATGATTATTGTAAATCATCTATTAAACTAGAAATTACATCCCACTCAGATATAATTTTAACCCTCAATTAAAGAGTAATATATCTGGCTTTATATAAATTCATGGAATAACTCGACTTCATTTCTCCTTTTTTATGTGTAATATCTTTTAAGATATATTTAATATCTCTATTCCATCATACATTCTTCAAATATATGAATAAAGATATCTGAAAAAGACAAATGATCCCCAAGATGCTTATTTTGTCCTGAACCAACATTCATCAGTTGACCTAGGTTACTATCACATATATATATATCTTCATAATTTGTTCAGATGTTGTCAGTATCAAATCATTACAATTTAAGTATATCTTTAAAAAATATTATACATAAAAAAGGAGAGGTGAAATTAAGTAATTCCGTGTGTTTAAGTAAAGCCAGATATATTTATCTTTAATTCAAGGTTAAAATAATATCTGGACCAGAGATAATTTCTAATTAATAAATGATTAGTAATAATCATTAGTTTATTTATTTGAAAACACTTGTAAATCAAATTGTAATGAAGCTTTATCTATGAACTCCTGAGCAATAAATCATTTGATTATAATAAACTATAACTCTGTTACTGAAATATATTAGTTAAGCATTGTTAGCCGAGAGGTCATCGCAGCTGCCTTGCAAGCAAGTAGTTTGTTGCAGATGGTTGTGGGTTCGCCTCCCGGACAATGCTATGACATATGAAAAAGAAAATATATATTTAATAAATTAAAAGTAGTACTAATCTTGCCTCATAACAGAGAAAATAATTAAAACATTAAATATAACTGCACCCTTGTCAAAATCAACTGTTATATACAAATCAAAAACAGAAAATGATAAGTATTTTAACACATTTTACTCATAAACTACACAAAACAAATCTAAAATAGTGAAGTAATCCATGCTATTGTTGTTATCCTAATTATTGACTAGTGATGATATTAGCTATTTCTATTATTGAATGGTTGTTTTTGATAGTATAAAGCATTAGATATGAAGACTTTGAATATATACATATTATTTTATAAGAACAATGAACAATTATTGAATCGAAACATTTCTCACAATAATTCATCATTTTCCCATTATTCCCTGCTGATAAATCTTTTTTCCTCTCATTGTTCTATTTAAAATTAATTAAAGAAATCAGAATTGGTTTTATTATGAAATTAATTCTCTCACTTTTAAAATATGAAATATTTTTAATTAATCTTTTTTTAATAAAAAATAAAAAAACACATACAAAATCATATTTTATATTGAAAAGTGAAAGTGTTTTGCAGAGGCTACTAAATTCAGTAGTCAAAGTAGTTGAGATTTAATCAGAGCAAAAAATAATTTCAGAACAGAAAAAAAAAAACATGTAAATGTGAAGCTTTTATTCATAATGATTTTATCAGTCATCAAAGAAATATCCTCAGAAGATGCGAGTTTTGAATGGTTAGTTGACCTAGTTAAGATTGAAAATCCCATTTCAACTCCAGATGAAAAATAGCAAAGTCAAGCGTTGGTGGCCTAATGGTTAGCATAGCTGCCTTCCAAGCAGCTGGCCTGGGTTCGCTTCCCGGTCAATGCTTTGACATATGTAAAAAAAAAAAAATAGCAGAATATTACTTTAATTCATTATTTGTCTGATGTTCTTTGATGGATTTTTAAGTGGATTAAAAGAAAACCTAAAGATTATTGTATTTGATGTCATGTGAATTTTTAAATAAAAAATACATTTCCTGTGAAAAGTTTTTTTTTAAAAAAATGCTTCATAACAAGTTTTTTTAACATGCTGATTGCCATTGTTGGATATCCTGTACACATTTTTAAATTTTTTTCCAGACTTCTGCGCTCAACTCAGTTTGATTTTTATGAAAAGTTTACTCCAATATCGCTTGAATATATTAATATGTTTATAGCACCATAAACAAAGCACATAGAATATATATAAAAAATTATTTTGTATTTTTAAAACACAAACTACACTCTTTCACATAATTTTTTTTCTTTTAACCATTTTTCTATTTTCTATTATACATTCAAAGATCAGCCTTTCAAGCTAATTGTGCATGCGCCTTCTGCGAGTGTTAAATAATAAATGAATACTTCACTCTACAATACAAGATATAGTATTTATGCAGGAATAAAAGGAATCCTCTTACTCCTACAACTCAAATTCTTTTATATGAGCAAATCTGAAGTACTGTTGAGTAAAGCGTGAGAGTAGAATTCTCACTTTAAATTACTATCTACGATGTTGTAATGAATGACGTCAGTGAAATTGTCTAGAATTAACTAGACGTCACTTTAAGTGAAACTTAATTATAAATAAATAAGCATTTAACACTCGCAGAAGACGCATGCACAATTAGCTTGAAAGGCTGATCTTTGAATGTATACAATTGTATGCATAGCGTCATATAAAAATAAATGCTTATTTACTTATAATTAAGTTTCACTTAGAGTGACGTCTAGTAAATTCTAGACAATTTCACCGACGTCATTCATTACAACATCGTAAATAGTAATTTAAAGTGAGAATTCTACTCTCACGCTTAGAGTGAAGTATTCATTTATTATTTAACACTCGCAGAAGACGCATACACAATTAGCTTGAAAGGCTGATCTTTGAATGTATACAATTGTATGCATAGCATCATATAAAAATAAATGCTTATTTTCTACCATCTAACATCGTATTAGCTATCAAATTGCTAATTGAAGGCTTTTTTACTCCTTTACATTACTTCTTCATAACTTAGTATTTATATTGCATTTTCTTTATTTTTTTTTTATATTTCTATATATTTCTTTTGAATTTATTTCAACATTTAGTTCTCTACTATAATAATTACCTTTATATCAGATGTTCATATATTTGCCCTTCAGTTCTTCAATAAATCTTTTTTTTTTTCGTCTAATGGTTTGTTTGTTTGTTTTTTGTTTTTTAAAATTAAACTTCACTTTTATCACTATTTTTATTTATTATGCATATTCTCAGTTTCTGGATGGGGAAAGAGCAATCATATGATATTTAAGCATGAAGTGTTAGATAAATAATAACAATTCCATTCTACTAAGTAGATTGAATTTTTCTCTCTTTTTTTTTTTCTTAGATAGGATTAGACCTAGAATTTTTTTGTTTTATAGCCAGTCAATTTCTCAATACCTTATTTAGAATGATAACTAAATTGTAATCAAAAATATATATCAATTTTGAGATGATCAGTTATACTTATTTGTTTTAAATAAATATATAATCTGATTGAAACCTGTTCCTTTTGTTTTTTAATGCTTTCTATCCTGTAATTAATATTTCTTCTTATGAACTCTGAACTATATATTTATAATTGATATGTTATTTTTATTATAGAAAATGATTGGTCTTTTCTTTCCTCATTTCTTACCTTCATAATCTTTTAACATATTGCCTTCTCTATCTTACTATAGTTTTAATATATAATTTGATTGAAACATTTTCCTATTTTTTTAGTGCTTTCTATGCTGTGTTTAATATTTCTTCTTATGAACTCTGACCTATATATTTATTATTAATATGTCATTTTTATTGTGGAAAATGATTGGTCTTTCTCTTACTCATTGCTTATCTTAATTCATAATCTTTTAAAATATTGCCTTCCCTGTTTCACTATAGTTTTTCTTTCAGTTTTTTCTTCATATTCTTAAATTGTTTTTGTTTTCCTTTTTAATTTTGTCAAATATGATTTCTATCTTTTCAGCATAAATTCAATAAATGATAGTTATATTTGCTTAACTCTGATACTGTGATTGATTTAATTATTTTTATCTGGTGAAAGTTTTGTAAACTTTCAATGTTTCATTTTAGTGTTAAACCATTATTCTATAACAGAATAAAGTAAATTGACGTGATTTGATAGAAATTTATGTTTACAAATGAAATAAAGTCTATAAAATCATTTTGAATTTTGCAAATATTGAAAAAATAAGATTGTAATAAGAACAAAGAACATTTTTTGTCATTTAGTGGTTAGCTGGAGCAGATTGATTTCATAAATTCAATGAAATCTTTTTTATTGATATTTGTGTTTAAAATGTGAATGCATAAATGTCAATATGTGATAAATTTATCAAATTATGCTTTAAAATAATATTGGAAACAAAATTTTTTAGAACAATGTTTTTATGTAAGCAGCCAACCAAAAAGTAGAAAAGTAACAAAGAAATCTGACTAAAAAAACATGTTGTCTCATTTCATAAAAATGTTTGAAGCAATAAAAATCAAAAAGGCCTCAAATGCTTTTATGAAATGATACAACATGTTTTTTAATCGAATTACTTTGTTATTTTTCTACTTTTTTAGTCGGCTGTTTATATAAAAGCATTATTTTAAAAAAAAAATTTTTTTAATATTATTTTTTTACTTTTTAGTTAGAAATAAAACATATAATTTCAATTTATATAGACTAATTTTCTTCATCAATCTCTTTTAATTGTCTTTGTTCATGTGCAATTTTATCAATATGATGTTATTACCGGCATTTTTCTATAAATGTTAGTCTATAAATGTTAAACGTGTATATATATTTTTTTAATTACTTTAATTAAGTATGAATTGAATCAATATTAACAAAATTCTACAAATGTACTGTTTTTGTCACATATATTTTTTTTAATTTTAATTAATTTAACTAGTTTATCAAGTATATCCGCTTATCACACTTTGAATAGAACCTAGCTGTTATGTTTTGGTCTGGAGTGCAGACCCAAACTACAGAAAATAATGTAAAATAATACTGAAACAAGTATTACAATTAATATATTTATTATATGTACAAATATATACAATACAATATACAGTATATATACAAGAGAATATTTACAAATTCTGAATATTGGAGTTTAATGTAAACTCTGGATTCTGCCTACCGTTTCCAGCTACACCTGATGGCTTGCCTCACGGGTAGGATATATGGCTCTTCCAGCTGTACAAGACAGCTTGCCTTGAGCCGAGTGTGGTCTTAGTAGCGTCCGGTCTCTGTGGGACTTGCTTAGCTGGTTAGACTAAATAGCGTAGTGCTATCAATGGGAATACTTGCTGCTGTTTAGGTTAGCAGAGTTTTCCTGGGAGAATGCAAAGAGTCTGTTTCAGGTTAGACAGACGTTCTTCCCCTATTTTCACAAAAGGCTGACTATTTATACCCAGATCCTTGACCTTATTGAAAACCTTCGGATTCAGCAAGCATCGTTGTTTATTGGCCTGTAATAATCATTGGCTATATTTTTATCTATACATCAGCCTGTTGACCTGTGGCAAACAATGCTTAATCTGATCAGATGAGGCATCTGGAATAGTCCACTTCTGAGAGAAGGGAGGACTATAACACTAATGAATATTCCACTAAACAAAATACCATACTGCATACTTTTATTTTTACAATTAAATCTTTTTTCTTTTTATTAAATTAATATTTTTAATTTTTGTATGATCTATTTAAGATTTCAAATGTCTATGTGTAAAAAAAATTAATATTTAACATTTAGAACATATAAAAATTAATATTTAAACAAAATTCTTAGCTGAAAACAATGGAGTCTGCCATAATTGAATGTATTTACCTATTCAAAAAGTTAGAAGAATGAAATATTAGATATTAGAATTTGTTATTTAAAAAATGATATTTCTAAAAAAAATTCTAAAAGTTAATAAATTATCTATTGATATTAAAATTTTAAAGAATATTTTTTGCTTTCAGTTTTCACAAAAGCATTTTTTAAAACCAGTAGAGGCTGCTTCCAATTAAACATAATGAACTTTCTAGAAGTGTTTTTTAAAAAAATGAAATGTTTTCAAAGATAATCCCCTACTAGTGATATAGTTTTTGGTATAATAATAAATCTTTTACAAAAAGATTTTATCATAATCATTAACAATCACTGAAAATCACATTTTTCCTTTTATTTAGCCCCAGGGAAAGAATCTAAAACATCAGCCAATCATAAATCTCATTTCTAAGCCACCTCCTTTATAGCTTTGTCATAATAACGAAGGTGCTATCAATTACACACAAAGGTCTGTATAATGATGATGTTTTTAAAAAAATTTTAAAATTAAAACATCAATATTGCAGTATCAGACAAAAGAACTGCTACAACCCATTGCCTATCGTAATATAAGTTATACATATATGCATATATATACTGCTTATAATAACTTCTTTCATATACACTTTAATGCAAAAAATTTTTTTAATAAAACTTTTATTTTCCTGACAGTTTCGACTGTCCAGCAGTCTTCATCAAAGCTACGATATTTGAATGTTATAAATACATAACCATTACTTTATATATATATACACACATATGTTTATCAAAATATATACACATATATCCCCTACATACATATATAGATCCATATCCATAGACATATATATAAAATCCATACATATATATGCATATCCAAATATATACACATATATCCTTTAAACATACATATATAGATACAGACATATATACAAATCTATATATAAATATACGAATACATATCCATATACATACATAACTTACATATAAAATATATCTAATACACATTTTTTAAAAATATTACCCTTTTATTACTTCTTTATTAATATTATTTTATAATTTTTACCTTTCTCTTTTTTATTATTTCTACTCTTATTCTTTATTAATAATTTATATTTTTATTCTCTTCAATAATTCCTTATTCATTTACCTTCCTCTGCTTTTAAATAACTGATTTTTTTTCAAAATTTTCTACCTTTTTTTAATATAGATTCCTTTAATACAATTCCCTCTGTTATCAATTTTTTAAAACTTATAATTCTATTTGAAAAATTAAATCTTACAAACCTTTATATGTATAAAAAATATTTACAAGTCTTTTACATGCTTATTTTATTATCATTGTTAATCCTATAAACTAATACTATTTTTAAACTTATTTTTATTTATTATTTTTATATTCTGTATATTGTCATACATCTATATACATATATACACTTATTTTTTAATACTAATAATCCTACAAAAACAATAATAACCTACAAAAACAATATTGCTTCTTTTATTTTGCTTTCTCTTCTTTTATTAGTATATCCTATCATTTTTATACTATCTTTCTCAAATATATACCGTTTCCATAGTATGCAAATAAATTGGTGACTTTTTGTCATATCTATGTAGAATTAACCTTGTAAAAATTGAATTCTTCATCTCACCTACATATTTAGTCCTTATCTTATTATTCCTACAAGATCTACAATCTATCTGATGTATCCCATTTATATATTTTCCTATTCCTTTAGTATATTATCTAATATATTCATTACATTTTTTTATTTACAACCTTATATTTAATTACATTATTTTATTAATTTTTCTAATAATTTTATTAACACTCTTAACTATATTATTATATGTTTTAACACCTATATACTCCTCCTTCCTTATACTATTCTTCCTATATTTATCCTTCTTTTCTCTATTAACTTCTTTATATTTTTTTCTGTTCATTTTATATTCTTCACTATTACTTTCTCTGGATATTCATTTTCTTTAAATTCTTTGGCTATTAATTCTACTTTTTATACTCCTCTTCACTTGAACAATAATTAATAGCCCTACATATTCTTGAACTAATACTATTTATTTTATATTTACTATCTGTATTAGAATTTCAATTTATTATATTACTATTCCCATTCATTTTTTTATACATTGATGTTTCTGTTCTACATCTTTCTTTATCATATGTTTTTGTTAATAATATGTCTAAATATAATAACTTATTATCTTTCTCTCTTTCCACTGTAAATTTAATATTCTTATCTAATTTATTAATTTTACCTAAATATTTATCTATTTGTCTTCACTTCTATTAAAAATTAATAGATAATCAACTACATATCTTTTTAACATTATTGGACCAGTCTCCTCATCCATTATCTTTTTTTCTATTTCCTCCATATGGATATTACTTAATATTCCACTCAATGCCCCTCCTATCAATAACCCTTTTTTCTGTATAAAATATTCTTCATTAAATTCAAACATTATCTCTTTACAATATACCTCCAGAATCTGTTTTAATTTAATTATTGGTATTTCATATTAATTTTTTCTTCATCTTTTATATATTTATTAATTGTTAAGTCTATTACTTTATCTACATCCAAATTCATATACATCGACACTATATCTATCTTAATCATTGTCAACCTATATTTATCATAATTATTAAATTTCTTCATAATTTCCTTAATTAACTCTTCATTATTTTTATATATGCAGTTTTTTTATCAATGTATTTTTTAAAATATTAAAGTGTATATGAAAGAAGTTAAGAAATGCAAAGAAAGTAAAGGAGAAGAATAAGAGTTTATACATATATGCTTTAAAACAACATAGAAAAGGAGCAATTGCAGTTTTGTTGCGATGCCTAAAAAATGAAGCTTAGAGTGTAAAGACCGTGAATATTATTGGAAATAGTTAATTAATTTAGTATGAGTTAAATCAATGGCTCAGTTACTAAGAAGTTTTCTTGAGAAGTGTAAGGATAAGGGTTTGAGTTTTAAATGGGAACAGATTTTTTTTTCAATGTTAATTCAAAAATGTGGACATGCTGAAAGAAACACAGACAATTCTTCATGCAAAAATGTGGACATACTGCCAAAGACACAGACAGGCACAATTAACTATTTAATATTAAAATTTTTAAAATAATTTTGGCAAAATCACAGTATATCCTAACAGAATATCAATAAATAACATATTAGTGATTAGTTTGAAAAGGTGTGTTTACCAGACATCTGTAATTAGCTTTGTTAAAGTTATACTAAAACTTATTTTCGTTTATTTTTAAAAAATAAAACATGTACACCTAATTCTCTTTTTACATGAATTTTTTTTGCATGATTTTAAAGTAACATTAATTTAATATATATATATTCCTTTTTTAACATGATCAACATAAAAAAAAATGGTTTTTGGGGATCAAAGCTTATTGTTTGGAAGGGTTAAAAAAAAAATTTCTTAGATTCTCTTATGTTGTTATTATACATTTTTTTTTTAATTTTAAATAATTTCATATAAAATATATATATTTTTTTTTTAGAAGATTATAAATGTTTTTAATTCAGTGTTTATTTACAGAGTTGTTTCTGGGGTTGAGTTGTCATGATAACATCATAAATCTAAAAAAAAAAAAAAAGGAAATCTTTTCTCTTATTATTATCTAATTTTTTCAAAAAAAAAAGTTCCATATCTTTATTTCTCATTATTTTAAAAACAAAAATCCCATTTTTGGCAATATTCCTGCAAATTGGGGTGTTTCTTTGTCTGCATTTTAACATTTTGTTTTGTAAGGGAAGTTCCTTTTTGGTATTGATGCTTTGTTTACATTTTGACATTTGGGTTTAAAAAAAAAAATCTTTGTTGGTGTTGATGTTAAAAAAATTTAATTTTGTTTAAATTTTATTGATTAATTTGTTTAAATTTGTATTTATTAATTTTTCCAAAAATCAATAGATGTTAAGTTATACATTGCAAGTTTTAGTGATAGCCATAGTATTCCAATCATGCACAAACATATACGTTTATTGACAGAAAGTGGCAGTGAATAAAATCTTGGGTACTTTTCTATTTTATGGGAAAAGAAGATGTCTTCCATATTTTTGATAAATGTACAATTTAGGAGGCCTACAATTTCTCTTTTTAAATGTATTAGTTGTTAAATTTTTAAAAAATTAATAAGTTAAATGAAATAAAAATAATAAATACCGATAAATTACATTAATAATCTTTATTTCAATTTTTTTTTTTTACTTATAACTTGGAAATGACAATACACTTTGAACTTTAAAGTTTTCAATAGCTTGTGTAGAGAAACTAATGAGTATTTCATTGTAAGTATTATCACTTTCAATTTTTTTTATTTTTCAAATGAAATTTATTTTCCTATAACTCATTTTTTATTTATGTTTTTAATATGTATGAAGTCAAATTTGATAACACACAAAAATTATAACATTCTAATGAAATTTTTCATTTGGTTTATTTAAATTTTTTTTTTTTTTTATTTCTTAGGCCTGGAATCACTTTTCTTCTGTACAATGTATTTTTTTACTTAAATTTCTTTTACACGTAATTTTCAGAAACCTATCTATCATGTAAAAAGAGAATTAGGTGTACAAATAAAATAAATGTGTAATAATCATGTATCCTTTTGATTTTTAATAATTATTACACAATTGTTTTGCAAAAATAATTATGAATCTTAATAAATTTTGTGCAAAAAAAATCCAGTAATTCTAAAAATTTTCTCAAACTAATCTCATAAAGTATGTGAAAGGGAAATGTCTCAAACATGTCTTTAGATTTTTTTTTTAGAATTAAAATATCAGAATTAAATATATGTGAAGTTCTGAATCTAAAAAAAAATAGTAAAATATCTCAAAAGATGGATATACAAGCAAGTTAACTCCACTGCTTTTTGTGAATTTCTCTTTACAAAATCCCTCAATTGGATAAATTATTAAATCCATCAGAATTGTTTTTAACTTAATTATCAACAGTCTAACTTTTCTACTTAATTGTGAATTTTTTCCTTAGCTCTTCCTATATTTCATAAATTCTCATATTGTCTAACCTTTTTTATGTCTGATCTTTATTTATAGATTTGCCATCATTTTCTGGTTTATGGATCCCAGGTTTGATTTTAATTGTTCTTATAATGCTTGCTTACAACAGTAAAATAAACTCTCAATAACTGCATCCTTGAGAAAGTGATGTTATTTTATTATAATATTT
Source organism: Epiperipatus broadwayi (assembly GCA_028023455.1). Classification (NCBI taxonomy): domain Eukaryota; kingdom Metazoa; phylum Onychophora; class Udeonychophora; order Euonychophora; family Peripatidae; genus Epiperipatus; species Epiperipatus broadwayi. The sequence continues at coordinate 1,711,634 of JAQFVV010012458.1, forward strand.
ATTAATTAGAATCTGGGAGCTTTTCAAACTGTTTTTTAATCATAGTCCCTCAATTAGTTTGAAAAGCAATAATTTCTAGAACTATGTGTAATTAGTTATTAGTTTTAATCTAACACCAAGTGAATGCCAGAATTATATAATGACCTAATAAATGAAACTAAAAACAAAAGTTGAGAAATAAGATTATACTTAGTTGGATTGTATGTGCTGTTTTATTTTGAGACAAGTCAATTTATATTTCATTATTAATCAATGCTAATTTTAAATCAGTTTAATGTTTTTTAAGACTTCTTTTAAATTAGGATTGAAAATGTCACTTTATAAGTTTATTTATAAATATAAACATATAACTAAAACAGTCATGTTGAGATAATAAGATTGCTAATATGCTGTGGAAGATGCTAAAGTTGGATTTCTTTTTTTAAACAGTTATAAATTAAATATCAAACAATAAAAAAATATAACAAATATTAGTTTTAAAGCTAAAATTTTGTATATAATAAACATATTGCTAAACTTTAAACAACCCTTGTATGATTACTGTGATTCTAAGAGTATAAAAGTTATTTACTGATGCTATAATTTACAACAGTTGTCAATAATAAAAAATGATTGAGTTTTAGTAAAAACATAATTTATTAAAAATTGCAATATATATATATATATAGAAATGTTTATTTAAAAATAAAGAAATTAGATAATTTTTAAAATAAATGAAAATCATGCAACTAAAAACAATTTAATGGAAAAAAAAATAGTAAAATATTAATACATTTTAACTATACAGTATATAAATATGATAAATACATTTTTATGTAAGATACCTTATTATTTCATTAAAATAAGATAAAATTTTCAAATATTTCTGTAACCTTCAAAAATCTTTAAGTAATGCCTTGAAGGATCATGTTGCCTAATTTGAAAAGTCGTGATCTAGAAAGGTTTACTAATTTATTATAGAAAAAAATGAAGCTGAATATACTGATAAAAGCCTATCATGCATACAAGCTCATATTAAGCCGTGTAGTACTTATTAATGACACAAAAAAATAATAAGTATAAAAATTAAAATATCTGCATTTATGTTTGAATTTATGGCATTCATGTATTTATCAATGAAAACAGTTTACTTAGCAAAAAAATATATAAATTATTTGGTAAATGAAAAAATATATTGATTTTAAAAAAAGTAAGCTGAAATATGAATTTATATATGGCCTTCCAAAAATAAAATTAAGCATGGCAGCAAGTCTATCAAATAAAAGTAAGAACAAAATGCATAAGTAAAAGAAAGCAAAAGATAGTTGATAACAGTAAATGTGTTGAGCAAAAACAATTCATAAATTAAATGTAAGCATGAAGCCAAATGCAAATCTATAAGAAATAAAATTCCAAAAATAAACCATTTATGTCAATAAATTTATCAAATTAAAGCAAGCACAAAATATATATTAAATGGAAGGAAAACCAAAAGCAGCTGAACCCATTGTCAATTCCGAATGAATAGGTTGACTAATCTTCTTTCCATGGATTCTATAAAAGTGGACCAACTTTCTTTTTTTTTAAGTTTGTTCTTCTTTTCTTGTCTCTAACAGATCACATCAATCATAATATTTTCTCTTCATTGCATATATCTTAGCAATAAAACTTCTTGGTCAAAATTTAAAAAATGATGAAACTCTTGTGGTCTGATAAAATAAACATGATAGAATACTGCCACAATATTTGATGTTATATTGTCATGAAGTGATATAGTACAAAAATAGTGATGGATGAAAGTCAACAACTGATTGCAATTTAATAAATATATACTTTGGCTTATATGTTTTTTATAACCTGTGTATTTTGCATTACACTTAAAATATATTGTTTTGGAGTTGTTGTTTTTTTTTGTTTATTGTTCTTGCTTTTAGTTAATAGACTTGTTGCCACAAATGGTTTTATTTTTGGAATTTTATTTCTGGATTTGCATTTCTACATATATTTACTTTCTTATCAATATATTTTTTATTAAATAAATTTATTTATTTATTTTTTGCTTGACAAATTGTTTTCATTGCTAAATGTATTATTTTCTTGATGTTATTTAATATATACTACCAATCATAAATTCAATGACATTTTTTATCAATTAATTTTTAGGTCATTGATAAATACTATATAGATACAAGTTGAGCATAAATATGATACCTGTATGATGTTAAGTCTCAGTTCTTCACAGAATACTGATGGTATTGCAGTTGTTTTAACATTTCTTCATTCTCCTGTAGCTATCTGTAGTGTGTTATTTTATCAGTTTGCATTCATTTGTCAGCAGAAGCTGAAACTAAAATGTGTGTTGATTTATTAATTTTTTTAAAAATCTGAAGTTATTATTTCTCAGTCTCTTTGAGAGTGCTTGCAAGAGTAAATTATAAGCATTTATTTTTGTGTGTGTTTTTATGGAAAAAAATTGTATATTTTCCATAGTTTTATTTAATATTTATTTTTGCAAAATATATCTATTTAAAAATAAAAATATTCATGATTAAGTTTAAATTTTATTCAAACATGTTTGTTTTTAAGAAAACAAGTTTAAAAACCCATTATAATAGTCAAAAACAAATTCATCATTGGCTCCACTTTTACAAATATCATAGTATGGAATTTTGTCATATTTTAGTAATTATACAGTTTTAAATTTTAGAAGAAAATTTTATTGCTTTGTGTTAGTTCAACAATATTTTGTTTGGAGTTTAGAAATGAAGTTTATATAACAAATATTTTGTTAATTTTTTTTATTATTATTAACAATGCAGAAATTACCCAATAAGAAAAAAAAAAACTACTCTGATTATATACTTAAGTTTATTACTTTTTTCTATATTTGCAAACTTTAAATATTATTTTTAAAGATCTTTTTTAATTTGTAAATTTATATTTTTAATAAGAACAATTTATTGATATATAAGATAGATAATAAAGATTTAATCTTAAATGTTGAAAATATAGCCCAATAAGCTGCTAAGAAATGGTAGATGATTTTTATGTAAAATGTTTTACTGACACTACAATCTGGCTTAAATGACCTCAACAGTAAGAGTCTAATTCATAATCTTGATGGTAAAAACTTAAATTTAGGAGAAAAAATTAAGTGATTTTTAACTAGAAATCATTTAATAGATTACGATTTTAATTCTAAGTAAAATATCTAGATATCAACAGCTATTCCTAATCTAAAGAAGAAAAAAATAAAATCTTAATTTTTGCTAAATAGAAAGACATTTTTGTGCCTGTATGACTTAGACTGTTGTTGATGTAAAAATTGAAAAATAAGTTGACACATTATTTATTTACTTGGGGTTTTTGTAAAAGTATTAAGTATATATTTCTTAGTAAGTATGTGATGTTTATATGTAGCTTTTATTTGAATATATTTGCTTTTTAATAGAAAATTAGTCATTCAGTTAATATACTAATATCAAAAAAAGAAATGCCTACTGTCAAGAACTATTTTATTTGTTATTGTTGTTGCTTTTTGTAATTAAAAATTGATTTTTAATATTCCAAAGAATTTATGCTACTTCAATTTCTTGGAGAATATTTTTTTATTAAATACATTTTTTTAGGCCGAAGGTTATACTGAAATATTTTGTTTTGATTATTTATTTTTGTGTAATTCTTTTTTTTTTATTTGTAAAATTAATGTTTTATTTTTTAGATTACTTTTGTTTGTTAAAATCACAAAATTTATTAAAAACATAAAAATTTAATGAAAAATATGTTGTTTTTTATTAAAAAATGCAAATGAAGAAAAAGATTAAATAAAACTCATTAAATGTGTTCATTAAAAAATCACTTAAAAGATTAATAAAATAATTTTTTTATGTAAAGATCTAAGAATTATAATTTTAATTTGAAAATGGTATTAAATATTATCATTAATTAATCTTTAATAACATGATTTTTTTCTTTAATTAAGTATTTGCAATAAGTTTATTTCTTTTATTAAACATTTGTAAATATTTATATTTATGAATACTTATATAAAATCATTTAACTTATGCTTGTAAATATCTGTTTTATTTATCCTGTTATATTTGCATAATAGACTTGATTATGTGTGAGTGTTAAATGTACATTATTCTATTAAGAATAATGAGCAACATCGTAATATTTCTCTCAAACATCTTATATTTGAATGTGCCAATTTATTAATTATTCCATTATACTTGATGCTATAATTATCACATTATATTGTCTGAATCCTGACAAACTATCTAATATCTTTACTGAGGGAGGTTTTTTTAGTTGTTTGTTTTTCACAGTAAGTTCAAAATCATATCTAGTAAAATATTTTAATAACTTCTTTTTAAAGGGTTAGTAAAAATATCAGAAGAAAAAAAAAAGTTTACTTATCACAAAAACCAAAAATAATAATATAGAAAATCTATAAGCTGCAATGTAATCGCTGTAACTTCTCCAGGGAATGGGAATCCATAAATGCTGCTGCGCTTTCTTTAAAAAGTAATTAATATTTTGAAATATCTTTTATATATCTAAAATTTATATCATCATCATCATCAACCATTATCAATCTACTGCAGGATGAAGGTCTCTTCGAGTTCAATCCATCTTTTCCTATCTTTAACTTCTCTTCTCCACATCACCCCTGCACACTTTCTTATTTCATCCATCCATCTCACATGTGGTCTCTTTCTGGGTCTTTTACAATCTCTTGGAATCCGGTTTAAAATTTCAATTGTCCATCTATTATCATCTCTTCTAGCAATATGTCCAGCCCAACGCCATTTCAGTCTTTTAATTTTTTCAATGAGTTCAGCAACACCTGCTTGTTCTCTTACCCATACATTGCGTTTTCGATCTCTTCTTGTTACTCCCTACATGCATCTCTCCATACTTCTTTGAGTGGTCTGAAGTCTCAGTATTGCTCTTCTATTAAGTGTCCAAGTCTCAGATCTATAAGTAAGAACTGGTAAAACACATTTGTTAAAAACCTTCCTTTTCAAACACATAGGCATATTTCCTTTTAGTATCAAGTTATTTCTACCAAAAGCACTCCAACCAAGTTTAATTCTATGATTAATTTCCTCCATTATGTTTCCATCTGTATTAATAATCTGACCAAGGTATTTGTAACTGTTAACTTCTTCTAATTCATCATAATCAATCTTTATTTTCATATTTTGAGCAAATCGATTAAACATTACTTTATAGTCTTTTTAACATTTATCTTTAGTCCTACTTTCCTATTTTCATCTGATAATTCCTGCAACATTTCCTGCAGATCTGAAGCATTATTTGCAAAAACAACTACATCATCTGCGAAATCTAAATGACTTAAATAATCACCATTTACTTTCACTCCTTTAGTTTCCCATTTTATTCCACAAAATACTTCATGCAGCACTGCTGTAAAAAGTTTTGGAGATATGGAGTCACCTTGTCTTACACCTTTCTCAATGTTGATTTTCCTACTATCATTATGTAATCTAATTGTTGCTGTTGCATTTTTATAAATATTCTTTAAAATATGACAATATCCTGGATCTACACCTTGATGATCCAATGCTTTAATCACTGAAGAAATGTTTATAGAATCAATTGCCTTTTCATAATCTACAAATCCTAAGCATAATGGCAATTCATATTCATTTGTCCTTTCTATAACTTCTCTCAATACCTGGATATGATCTACTGTACTAAAATCACTTTTAAATCCAGCTTGTTCTCTTGGTTGGTGGAAATCCAGTGTTTTTGTAGACGAGTTGTAATTATCTTAGTAAAAAATTTGTATAACACTGATAAAAGATTGATAGGTCTGTAATTTCTAATATCTTCTTTATCATCTTTTTTAAATATTAATATTATTACTGCATTCTTCCAATCATCTGGTACATCTTTTATCATTTAGACATTTGGTATAAAGCTTTGCTAAAAAAATTTCTATTTCTTCACCTGCTTCTTTTAATATATCAATTATAATTCCATCATTGCCTGGAACCTTCCCTTTCTTCATAAATTTAATTGCATGTCTTACTTCCTCATTCAAAATTCTGGGCAATTCGCAAGATATAATAGGTATAGGAGGCACTTGTTCTTTATTACTATATAATTCTTGATAGAAGTCTTCTACACATTTCATGATGTCATCTCTCTTTTTAGTAATAATGCCATCTTTTTTTCTTATTACAGATATAAATTTCCTATCAATACCAAAATGTTATTTTACACTCTTTAGACTTTTATTTTCTTCTGCAGCTTTCCTTGCTAGTTCACAATTATACTTTCTTATATCATTTTCAACTCTTTTCCGTACCATTTTACAAAATTCGAGATATTCAATCTTTTTTAATGCATCATTATTGTATATCCTCATGTTCCTTCTTTTCTTCATAAATTCTCTAGTCTCAGTAGAAATTTTATTGGTCAATTGCTGCTTTTTTCTACCAGCTATCTTTGTTGCAGTTTTTAAAAGTGTATCAGTTATTTTCCTGTTAATGTCATTCAAATCTGAATCATATTCAAAATCTACTAATACTTGAAATTGATTTGTAAGTTCTAATTTAAATTCATTAGAATGTTTCTGAAGATTAGGAATATCAACTGTAAATATTGTTTTTCTTAATAATTTTTGTCTCTCTACTTTTGCATTAACATGTATCTTACATCTTACTGATCGATGATCACTTCCTGTGTTAAATTTATTAAGAACATTACAATCTTGAAATATATATTTTCTGTTAGTCAAAATATAATCCAATTCTATTGTACCTTCATTTGGATGCTTCCATGTCCATTTCCTTTTAACATTTTTCTGATAAAAAGAATTCATAATATAAAGTTGTTGTTTTTTCTGCAAACTCCAGAAGTCTATGTCCTCTCTCATTATTATTACCATAACCAAAATTACCTACAGCATTTTCATCTTTCATTTGTTTACCAATTCTAGCATTAAAGTCTCCCATAACAATTTTAAAATGTTGTTTACTCTGAGCAAAAGCCTTTTGTACATCCATATAAAAATCTTCTACTACTTCATCACTATGAGAACTTGTTGGGGTATAAACCTGAATTATCTGCATTTGGTATCTGCTATTAAGTTGTAAAACTAATCTTGCCACTCTGTCTGATACACCATCAATCTCCACAATGGTATTCTTCCATTTTTTTATTTATAATGAATCCTACTCCACTTGTATTTCCAATATTTGTGCTTTTATAATAGAGTATATGTCCACTTTTTAAATTAATTGTCTCTTCACTTTTTCTTCTAACTTCACAAAGTCCAATAATGTCCCATTTAATATAAGCCAGTTCTTCTTCTAACTCTTGCAATCTTCCTTCACTTGAAAGTGATCTGCAGTTGTAAGTACCTAAATAAAAAGTTGTCATTAAATGGCAGCCTGGGTCTGCAATCAGGGGATTCTTAGCACCCTCCGCCTTCAGCCACCAACCGCTGCCTTGATTGGTGACTTTACAGCCTCCTGGGAATAAGGGACATGATTTATTTTTGACTGTCATAATTGTATATATGCCTTGATTGGTGACTTTACAGCCTCCTGGGAATAAGGGACATGATTTATTTTTGACTGTCATAATTGTATATATTGGAAAAAATATTCTTAAACTTGGAGGTAAAAAGCCAAAAAACTCACCACGCTGGCTAATGCGTTTTGGTGAGCAGCCCATCCATGTCCGTATACTATATGAATAATCACATAGTAATAACAGCTTCAATGACAAGAATGTATGGAGTGGACATTAGGAATTTGCCCTGCTCGGTTCCTTTAAGGCCTCCAAGAGGAATCAAAGGATCTCCTTTCAGTTAATAACAAACTCCTTATAAATATATTTTTTAAATGTAAATTCACTGTTATTAACAATTCTAAAACTATAAGCAATTATTTGAATTGAATAATAAAAATAAAGATTAATAGTTATATAGTCCTCATACAATTATAATTCATTTATTTTTTATGGCTTATATCTTAAGTTTGAATATGGGCCAGGTAAACTTGAAATTTTTTTTTTATGTTATACTCAGGCTGAGATATTTCTTTTAGTATACAATTCATAACCAATCCAGATAACCATCCAATATTAGTTGATAAATAGATCTCTAAAAAATTTTAATGAAAGATAAGATAAGGATGGAAAATTGCTCAAACTCTTACTATCCAGCAATTAGCAAGCCTAGAAATTAATGCCTTCTTCGCTTTTTTTTTATATGTAGAGCTCTTAGGGAGGCCTTTATAAATCCTGAAATTGGTTATTAAAAATTCTTATTACTAATATAATAATTAATTAATCTCCTTTTTTTTACTTGAGTGAATGGTTATGCTTTGTCTGTCTCTTTAATATTATCTGACTTAAGTATTCTTTTTGAGTTTTTCTTTATTTATATGTTTTTGATATGAGAATTGATATAAAAAATGTTGGAAAATTATCAATGTATCTCTAAATAATGAGATGCCAAAAAAAAGAACCAATTGTGTGGAAAGAAGTTTATTCTCTGTCATAATATTATATTCTTGCCTAGTTATTTGAAACTTTAGTCATGTAACTTAATGTTTGTAGAATATGCAAGTGTTCATAGCATAATGCTCAATGCATATTATCGTATAATTTGATATTTTGTATGTATATATTTGACTAACATGAGGATGTTTTGTTTAAGGAAACATGATACCGTCAATAAGTCATTAATTTACTGAAGCTATAAATTATTATGGTGTGGGTAATTTGTTTAAGATATTATACAAAAAAAAAAGGAAATGCTATTTGATAAAGTTTGCCACTGCTTTCTAATTTGTCATTAATATAAATTATTATAAGTTATTTACTTATTTAAATCTTTAAGATATACACCATGCAAACTGATTTTTAAAAAGTGTGTATAATCATTTTTGATTAAAGTTTGTGATAAAATGTTTCATTAAAAATATTAATTATTAAATCATTAAATAAAAATTTTCTGCATGCAATCAATTGTCTCATTTATATCAAATAGCCATGAAATTGGGTTCTCTACATATATAAAATTATTAATATTTAAACCAAGTTTCACATAAACAATTTTTCACATATATTAAGAGCTTTTCATGTGCTAAAAATGTATTTTAATGTTATCCATTATGATTAATGGTACACATGCACTGGAAAAGAAAATCCTACCTATGTAAGTTTTGATTTAAACAAGAAATTGTGAAAACATTCACTTATGAAAATAGAGGGCTGTCTGTAATATTAAGAAAAATTATTTTGTCATTCAGTGTGGAATATTGAATTAATGTTGCTTTTTATGCAGAAAAATATTGGCTATTATTTTTATGATAAATATTGTGGAAACAGAAATTTCATTAAAATTAGTAGTTAGGAGTAAATTCAGATTTTATGGAGAATATTTCAGTTATGAAACATGACAGCATTACTTATCAGCTATAAAATTCAATTACTTCAGCATATCATAAAGCTTAATATAAAATTGCAAGTGAAATTTCAAATCAGTAGTTAATATTAAAACAACTATGCAAAAAATGATATGATTAGCAATAAAGTTGTATTGAAAATGAATAATAGCTTAAGTAATAAAAAAAAATTTGACTAGAGTCTGTAAATTTTTTTTTTAAAAAAATAAAAAGTTAATATTTATTTAAATAAAAGAAATATTTTTAATGTAATTTGAATCACACTGAATTGTTCTCCTGCTTTATTTAATAAATATATTTGCTTTTAGTAATTGATTTTAAAGTAAATAATTGTCCTCTATAGTTTAGTACAGTTATAGAGTGGCAGACTTAAGAACTAAAGCTTCCTGACTCGAACACTAAGTCCACTTATCATTTTGATACTTATATCACATGATTTCAGAATCAATTAACCACATGATAGTTTTAAATAAATAATCTACATTTTAAATTTTTGGCACATAATTTATTGGAAAAGTGTGTATTTTTTTATTTACTGAATAATTTTAGGCTTGTTTATTTATTTTCTTCTACGATAGTTTAAGTTTATTAATTGCTCTCCTTACGCTTCTCTTTACAAAAAATAATATCATATTATTAGATTATTGTTTATTTATGTTGTATATATCTTTCTTTTTATCATATTTTAAAAATGGTTATCATCGATAAAAAATAAGTACTTCGAATGCACATGCAAAGACATAGGACAACTTGAATTCTACACACCCTCACATCATACTGTAGCGATCTGTGAAGTGTGCAATAGTACCATGAAGCACAAAAGTTGCTTAGCCACCAATATGAACAGAACTGTTTTATAGGATGCGTGAGCAGTATATTTCTGTGCTTTTGCAAAGAAACAGCGACATCAGGCGGTGTGCGGGGGCTAATCGATGACAACCTTAAAAAATTTTAAGTATGAAGAATTCTACCAACCTGCAAATGACAAACTTTGTCAGAATTAATGACAAATTGTTGATTGTGTTTTTATATGATTTTTCTTTTCTTTTTAATAGAAAAAAAAAAGATATTTTTTTTAGCAATATTTTTAATAAATACATGTGATATGCAGGGGAGACATCCAGAAAGAATGCTACCCATATGTAGTTTAGTGATAACAAGATGGACATACTCGAGAGGTATATGATTTCTGAATTGATGCTTAATTTGTCTTATCCTGTGATCACATATTTACATGATTTCCAGGTTTTGTTTTATTTTTAGAACTTTAATACGAAAAGCAAACCAAAGAATAATTTTCTGGTATTTGAATTAAATTATGTAATTGGAATTGTTTGAAACTAGATTGAGGTCGAGATTGTCAATCTAGTCAGCTCATCTAAAAGTCTTCCTCTATTAGAATGAAGCTTTGAACAGCTTAAATGAAGAAAGGATTAGTTAAGATAATAGAATTTGTTGGGTTTTTTTTTAAGCTGAAAATAATGGACCTTATAATTATAAATGAAAACAAATCAATTCGCCTATCCTTAAGTTATAAAAATGACAAATTTTATTAATGTGGAAAAGAAAATATGTTCACGTAATGCTGAGAATAAGTATATAATATATTGAACAGATTTAAGGAAAAGTATTTTGGTTATTTATATTAATGGTATAAAACATTAAAATTTTTGGTGAAGCTCTAAAATTGAAGGTCCAAAATAATTTGTGCTAGAAGGATGGTAGACAATGTTAAATTTCTGTTAGTAATATGTTATCACTTAAATCTACTCTGTGTGAAATTATTTATTGGCTATGGGCTAGAAAATCTATAATAATACTTTTGGAATGTATAGATAAATATAAAATTACAAATACATAATTATTGGTGCCTGAGTAAGCAATGTAAAATCAGGAATTATATGAAATGCAATATTTTTTAACATAAGTGTTTATTAATATTTACTAAGGCTGTAACCTTATGAATAAGCGTCTGAAAAATTCGAAGGTAGGGACCTCTACAGGTCTTAGCACAAGCTTATGCTCAGAAGAAAAGAGGGAAACCTTCTTTACTTCAACCTACTTTTATGTATAAATAGGTGAAGCTGAAGTGGTTAGATCTAAGAGTGTGAAGCTATTCAATACTTCACTAATTAAGTCCACAATTCTTATTATACATTAATACTCGCGAAATCTTACGATTTACGAGTCAATGGAAAGATCTTATAGTAAGAAATCTATTGGTTACAGCCTTAGTAAATATTACTTAATATAATAATGTAAATAAATCAATTATTTTATATAGCGCGAAGTTTTATAAACTGTAATAGCTAAACAGCATTAAGCTGTTGCACATGCGCTTTGCAGATTTTAACTATAAATGACTGAATACAAACACTTCAAACACATGATAAAGTCTTTGGGAAAAGATGTGTGTTTAATAAAATTTATAATTGTAAGTGTTTATTGTAAAGTGATTATTCATTAGTAAAGTAAATTTATGTAATATATATTAATAAATGCAAAAGCAGAGTTTAATTTTTAGGAGATTATGTGGGATTAAATCTAGCTGATGTATAAATGCATTCCATGAGCTATTATCATAGTTTTTGCAGTTTTTTCATTAGTGTAGTTTTTTTTTTCTAATTTTCTATCATAAATCTATGTATATTAAAGCTTATTTTGCTCATAATCCAGTTGGGTTTATAAATGTAATTTGCTTGAAAATAGTCCATGCTTATCAATACTAACAATCTTCAATCTTGCTGACAAGGCAACCTTGGTGTTGATAAGCAGGGGTTACTTTCAACTTAACAAAATCAGTTTTATTATCTTAATAATAATGAGTAGCTAAGGGAGCACTTTTCTTGTAAATAAAAAGTTGCTTTGATAACATTGAAGATTTCTGTTGTTGATAAACGTGATTTATATATATATATTTGACAGATCAAAGTTCATTTAATGCTCTATGTAAACTATATATAAATAATATTCATCTTTTAATTACCTTCCTATGGAATGAAAGTGGCCAATATGCTGATCAATAATCTCTTATGATAATTGGGTGAAGATTAAGAAATGAGTTTGTAAATAGCACAATTGTTTATATTTTCAATAAAAATTTTTGAAGGACTTTATTGTTAAAGGAATGTGTGTTAACCTACCTTAACTCAAATTGAAATTAAACTCCAAAATGTAACTAGTTTTTCAAAGTTTTTGGATATTTTCAGACAGCAGCTTATCTTTAAATATTAGTTAGTAAATAAGGTACTGCCTATTTTGTATCTAGAAATTATAAAATTTGACTTTTTTTTTCTTTTGGTGGGAAGCAAGAGGCAAAGCAACATAAGCAAGATAATGTTCCCATATGTGGCCGAGTCAAGAAAAATGTTAATATCGTTGACATTCGGTCATCTATTTTAAACTATGGACTGGTTTTAAAGATTAATAATAATAATAGTTCGATGGCGGAGTGGTGGACTCAAGATCAAGGTCCAAACATCATGTCTCCAACTCTGTCGTTTCTGGAACGCTAACTTTTTGTGAATTCTCAAGCAGCAAACTATGCGATTATTAATTAATTTAGTTAATTAATTAATAATACTAATCATTTTTTTACATAGTAAACGATATGAAGAATTAATTACACATCCAAATGAGATGTGAAATAGATTTCTTTCAAATTATATGTGCTTATGTTCTATACTTGAAAGGAGGTTGAGGAAACAATTATGGCTAAATGATATTATTTAATTATTAGTAATCAAGAGTTATCTTTTATATATATACAAACGTTGTACAAACGTATGTTTAAGACAGGTTACTTATTTTCAATTCAATCACTTTGTAGGGGGGTAAAAAAAGAAAAAAAAATCATTTACATTAATCATTGTGCAATTATACATTTTATCTCTATATTATTTATTATTGTTGAATTTCATAATCCCCTTTTTTCTTTATTATAACAAAATTAAACCTCCCAATCTTTCCACCCTCTTGGTGTTTGATCACTGTATCTTCTAAAACAATCTGCATTAAAATGCTTCCAGCTATTTAATAAATTGTGAGATAGAGAAGACTGATAGGTTTAAAATAACTGATCTGACAGAAAAATCTTGATTTTTTTTTCTCTTTATTTCTTTTAAATATTGATATTCTTTGGAGGATTATTAAATTATTAATTATCTTGTCAGATCAGCCGCTGGAGGGATGATTGTTAAGCCTGTGTGTGTGTGTGTGACAGGTTCCTATTGACTAGTTTAAACTAGACAAAAAGTTTTACCTGTCATCATTAGCTGCAACGTTAAAAATGTCTTCTTTTTTTTTTGAAAGATCTAAGTTGATTTTTTTTTCTTTAATTTCATCAATTGTATATATTCTTGGTCTGGTTATTGTTATTATATTAACTATAGTAATAAAATTCTTATTTGCTTTTGTGCATTTTTGTATATATAATTGAATGGTTATTGGTTCATTGTTAGAAATTTATAACAATGTTAGCAGCAGAAGTGATAGAGATATGCTATCAACCATGGGTCTTGAACTTGATGTCAGCCACTCTATTGCTGTACCATCTTAAAGATCATTGTAAATTTCTAAAAAAAATTACTACTGTCTGCAAAGCATAGTTACTGAACTTGATAATTAGTGGTTTAATGTTTTTTGGAAGAAATTAATTATCATTTGTATTTTTTAAACATTTGTTATTGGAATAATAGATACATTGCTTTTGGAGTAATATGGTAATTATTCTCAATGAAATATTAGCTATATATTACAATAAAGTGAGTTATTTAGGATATCAAAATTTTTATATCTTCAATAGGAGTTTGTTGTATTTGCTGATCAGCTCATTCAAAAATCTGCTTATTTTTTTGGTGAATATTTTTCTAGAAATTCGATCTATAAGTACTTATGAGTTTAATGGCCTTCTTACTTTTTCAAATATTCTAAAATTTATGAGAATTTATATGATTCTATGCTAGAATAAATTATGATATGTGAGAAGACAGGAGCAAACTAACACTGACGATGATTGATACACTAATTACTTCCACCTGCCTTTAATTGGAAAACATCAGATATGTGTATGGTCTACAAATTTTCATTGACTTATTTTATTAGTAATATTAAAATCATCTCCAAAACACTAATTTAATGAATGGTGATTGATTTAAAAAGGGAAGATGGAGTGTTTAAAATAAGTTTTGAAAGAATGGAAATGATTATTAGAAAAAATGTCCTTCTATTAGCAAGATATAGAAAATTAAGTAAGATTGTAACAGAATAAAATTATTAAGAAAGAATGTTAGCAAGAATGTTTACTTTTAGAAACAGGAATCAAATATGATACAAGTTTAAAAGTACATTTATTAAAAAAACTGAAATCAGTAACAGAATGAAAATATGAGAGAGGTCAAGAAGAAGTAAGAAATGAAACATTGATTAGTTGAATTGCCTATTCGATTAATGGGCAGATTATTTGTATGAAGACAATATTCTATAGATCCAATTTACATTAAATATATGTAGCATGAAAAGGTCATTTTTGGATATAAGTAAAAAATTAAAGTTCCTGGAATGTTAGCTACAACTGAAATCATTAGAAAAAGACATTACCAGAGTAAAAAAAAAAAGTGGATATTTTTGAAGAAATATAGATTTTTAATTTTATTAAACGTCATTTATTCTTATTTTGACTTATCATTCAATTTTTAATTATGTTTTAAAAATGAGATGTATTGTTTGTTTGTTTTTCAAAAAATTATTCTTAATATTAGAATGGGTGTATGTGCAATTAGTAGTCTAGAATACAAATTGAAAAAACAAAATGCATCATACTTAGAATCTCAAATAATTCATGGTTAAACTGAAAACAAAAGAAATACTAATAAGTAATAAAGAAAATACTTGAAATGTAAAACTGAATTTTGAGTATGATTTTTTAAAACAATTCAGCAGTATAAGTGAATCTATCAATAGTCTTTTTATGGAAAAGTAAATTAGACAAACATTTGAAGGTCAAAATAGAAGTTTTCAGACAAATGTTTTGAAAGAAAAATTATCAAAATATTATAAGTAGAATCGAGCTTAAAACTAAAAGTTGATAATATTTATTGTTTAATTTGCTAATTGTTCTTTGTTAAGTTATGTGAATCTAAGAAATAGTATTTATAAAATCACTTTTTTAAAAGAATATTGAATGCTATCTTAACCAAAATTTAACGCTTAATCCTATTCATTATGTAATGTTATTCTAAATAATTTTTCCTTAAAAAAAAAAAAACAATAACAAAAGGAATACTGATTGAACATTTAACTGAAATAGTTTATTACTTGGAAATTCACAAGAGGTTTGAGCACAGAGCTGGCTCACAATCTATGAATATTAAGCATATCAGAGCTTGACACTGCACCAAACTACACAGGGCACTTTTACACCGCTAAAATGAAGTAACTGGATTTATAAATTCTTAGTTGTGTTTAAGTCAAAATCATCAAATGATTCAATGCTAATATATAAAATTTAATCAATCAAATTATGGTATAGTTTTCCAAAAAAATATTATTCTGCTTTTACAATAATTACCTATATCAAACTATAAACTAATTGTCTAAATTCATTCAACTATAGTTCAAATCATTTATTGATAATAACTGTTAAATTACTTAAAATTAAACAATTTGCTGCTTGATGAATGTAATTTTTTTTTTGGTATTTAAGATAGATCACATTTAAGAGACAACATTTGAGATGGATGGATGAAATAAGAAAGTGTGCAGGGGTGATGTGGAGAAGAGAAGCTAAAGATCGGAGAAGATGGATTAAACTTGGAGAGACCTTCATCCCGCAGTGGATTGATAATGGTTGATGATGATCATGATATAAATGACGCTACCACTAATTTACACTACACTAAGTTTTTTTTATTTTGTATGTTGTTTTATAATTTAGTGCCAATCAGTAATATTGAAATACAATTATAATTTATAATACTCTTTTTTTGAATCTTTTGTGTGTGTGTGTTTTTGTAAAATATTGAGTGGATAAAGTTCATTTTTTAAAACAAAATGCTTTCTCTATATATATGTGTGTGTGTGTGTAAAATAATGAATTTATTAAAATTTTCATCTACATGCTATAATAGGAAACTAATAACTGAATAGGAACATTTCTTTTACATCATTATCATATATGAAAATTAAGATTTAGGCATCTTATAATATTTTTTTTATTATATATATATGCAATAGTAAATAATTTGTGTTGAAAGCAAATGTGACATTGTACTTTTAAGTTTCCATAGTAAAATGTTAGTACCACCTTTTGCCATTTCCATCCCTTAGAGTTCAAGATTAATGTGGGTTAAACTAGAAAATATGCTTGTGTTCTAAGCAATCGGTGCAGATGTTATTAGAGTAAAATAAAACAGGAAAAAATATAAAATCCTCGACATACTGTTGTTGGCTAGTCTGATGATTAATATTTTTTTCTCTTATTCTTATACCAAATAATGCATAATATAACTCTTCTAAGTTATAGCAGTCTCAATGCAATCCATTACTCTTAAATTGTACATGTAAGTATGTGTAATCAATGGACATCTGGTGGTAGATCAAGTAAATCTCGAGATTTCTTTATGGTTATTAGTATTAAATAGTGCAATCTGATCTCACTGATGGGAAATTTTTCAGAAAATAGTTTGAAGATTTTTATGAAACTACTTTATTGAGTCCATTCATTGTTTAAGCTCATATAAATGACTGATTAAAGAAATACTAGTAGATTACTTTCTTGTTTTTTTTAGAAGACTGGTAGAGAGACCTTTATCCTGCAATGAACTATTTAAAGTTGTTTAATTTCTCCCAGCAACCGGCAACACTCTATCTGAATTAACATATATTTTATATTATGACATAGGTTTTAGGTAGTAGCATGTGTGAATCATGAGTTCTAACATGAAAATTTCTTTTAAATTGGTCAAAACTACTATTGAAATGTTTGAATTGATTCAAATTTTATATGACAATGAAGCCATGAGTTTCAAAAATGATCAAGTGTTTTGCAAGGTTTTGTGATAGTAAGGAAAGCATTGAAGCTGAATCCTGGCCACTGAAAATTTAAGAAAAAGTGCAAAAAGTTGATGGGTCATTGTGTAACTGTCAGATTGCTGAACAACTCACTAGCATTTTCAAAACTACTGTTTATTACTTTTTAACAGATTTCAAATGCACATGTTTTGTGCTCACTAATTGATTGTTATCAAAAAGACACCAGAGTGGAACATTATAGAGATTGCAAAGAACCAAACTAATCTGGAATTCTTGTTAAGCATTGCAATGGGTGATGTGTTATGGTTTTCCAATATGATTCATCAGTCAAGTACTGGAATATAGAATAGAAATCAAAAGAAGGAAAACAAAATATTGTGAAAGTAAAAGAGCCAAATCTAAATATTCCTTTTTTTTTTTTTTTTTTGCTAAAGGCATTATTCATCATGATATCATTCCTGAAGAAAATATGATACATGCTAATAACAATTTGGGTGAATGAATTATTTGTGAACCAAAATTTTGCCTAAATGATCTGGATTCCATAAGCAAGTTTCTTGGTCATTGTTACCTGATAATGCTTTATCTCCCACTGTCAAGATTGTGGACAATTTTTGGCTAAAACAAAAAAAACATCGTTGTCCTTGAGTATCTGTCTATTCTTTTCTCCCGATTTAGCTTCTACTAACTTTTGACTATTTCTAAAATTAAAGGTTGCCATGGAAAAATTATTCATGCTTCAATTGAGGATATCCAGAAGTATGCAACAAAGTTTCTGCAGATGTTTTTGGTTGAAGATTTCATATTATTTCAAACAGTTTTACAGTCATTACCAGCTGAGTATTGAGTCACAAGGATTCTATTTTGAATAATCAATAGTAAAAAGCAAACATAAATAGCACTTTTTTTCTTATCAATGCTCTTTTAATTGGGACACATCTTTTGATCTATCATGTTTTGGGCAGACCGAAGAAAGTAAATGATAGTATTTGAAATCTACTAAATATTATATAAGAATAATTTTAAAATTACGCACTAAAATGTGTAATTCAAAATAGTTCACATTTATTATTTGCCAAAAGTAATTGCATAAAAAATAGGGATTAAATGTAAATAATTCGATAGAGGTATTTTTTTTCTAATATTTTTTTGGTATTTAAAATCTTTTATTAATATTTATTCCAATTGAAACAAAGGGGTTATTCAAAATTGACA
Source organism: Epiperipatus broadwayi (assembly GCA_028023455.1). NCBI lineage: Eukaryota > Metazoa > Onychophora > Udeonychophora > Euonychophora > Peripatidae > Epiperipatus > Epiperipatus broadwayi. Next base: position 1,730,311 of record JAQFVV010012458.1, read on the forward strand.
TGTTTTGTTTGTTTTTTTTTAACTTTTCTCATTGATCCAATCAGAGGAAAGTGATCGTATGCTAATTTGAGATATTTTAGGCATTACTGTTGGGGAAAAAATGGTTCTGAGTGGTACAATTTTTGTTTTGAGTTTGTTAACTTCAGTTGTCTGTTATTATTCATTATTTTTTTGTTTGTTTGACATTAAGACTTTTATGATAATAATATGTAAGACATCAAACATTCTTAAAATGCTTTTGAAAAAATATAAGATTGCTTTGTATATTTTAATTTATAATAAAATTAATTATTTATGTTTGAATAAATATACAGTAGTGATATTTATATGTTACTTCAAAAGAGAGAAAATAACTTTCCATGATTGAAAATACTGCATTGGAACTATAATATGTCATTGACAGTGTTGTAATAAAATTATAGTTTGATAAACAATAGAATCTTAAATAAATATTTTCATTGTACTGATTTTGGAATTTAAAAAAATTAGACAGTGGATTTAGGGGGAATGATACTTGCATGAACAATGGAACAAAAGTTTACTGCACTTGTTCTTAATTGAAGTGTTTGGTTAAATTTTGATCTTCAAAAATTATCATAATTATGAAGACATTGCCCCAGTTCAAGGCTGTCAAGAGGGGGATGCATTTATTACAAATTACCAGGGCCCGTTTGCAAGGAGCAATAATTATCTAACAAACCTAATTGAAAAATAAATATTGTCTTACTTGTTGCCTTATTATTATTATATTTGTAAATGAGATGTAAAATCCACACAACAGCTATATGAATAAAATATTTTTTTAAAAAAAATATATTCGTTTTTAGAGGGCTGATAGAAAATTATTGGAGTTAGAGTTGACTCTTGATGGGCCCTATTTGAGGACAGCACAATGTTAGAAATAAAAAAAAAAATAGAGTGGTTATTTTGAATTGTTTATAATTTTATTATATCTTTAGTTTAATGAAAACATATATAACAATAAAAAAAACAGGACTTTATGTATAGATTTATTTATAAAACAAACGATTTGGTATTATTTTTAAAGAGCTTATTATATTCCAGTTATTTTATTAAAATAAATAAACTTTAATGAATAATACGATATAATACAAGAATAACTTATTGTTTATGTGCAGAATATTAAAAAATCATCTGAGTTTTAAACAGAGACTATGATTGACTAAATTTTGTGTTTTTGTGGCTGTTAACAAATGTGCGCTAAGAATTTGAAACAAATGAAAATTTCCAACTTTAAAATAGTCACATAATAATGACAGTAATTGAACCGACATTTCTTCCTGAAATTGTTATATCCATTATCTTTTGTTTTCATAGTACTTGAATTTTATTTCATTCAAATATGTCCAATTGTTTTAATATAATCATTGTCCGTGTAATAACATATTTGTTTATTTAATAGTTTTAATAAAAAATATTTTGTAGAAATTAATTTATAACAATCACATCTGCTGATTAATCGTTCTACTTTTATTACCACGAAATGGCATTTTACAACTAAACAGATAAAAATTACTTTCAAAGATTGTTAGATTATCAAATTAAACAAGCAAAAAAATTCAACAACAACAAAAAGCATAAATTAATTCATATAAAGTAACAGAATAGCACTTGATATTTGCGAACATGTGAGTTGTAAATATATGCCAATAAACATCACATGACTACCATCTCTTATGCTTGTGTATAACTGTTGTTAAAACAGGCAAACAGTGCTCTCAGATCCAAGGCTCCTCACTGACGAAGGCCACAAGCCAGAAACTAGTCTGGAGATATTGGATGAGTAGGCACTAGATGGGGATTTTATGCACAAGCCTTCTGGCATCCGTTGATTACTCTAGCTTGCTGTGTGTGGCATACGTATAGTGAGTTTTGCCTGTTTTTTTGTAAATATATGTTTAGAGAAAATACAAAAGTGAAATTTTTAAAATTTCTCTTTCATGTGATACTATCAGTATTAAAGATATGTCAGACAAGATTGAGGCAATAGTTGCCGAAAATCTTTCTAATTAATATTTTGCTTTGCAAATTAATAAGTCAAATGACAAGTGGTAAAACTTGTACTCTAGGATTCGTTTGTTTTATTAAACAAAACAAAATAGTTAGCCAATTTTTGCTGCAGAGAACTTACTGAATGTTCAACAAAACCAAAGATTTTTTTCTCTTTTCTGGATAATTGTAATATTCGCTTAACTGTTCTGGATATTCATACAGAAAAGGAAGTCTATATAATTTAAACTTAATTTTTATTATTGCCTATCGTACTTTTGATATTTAACATGTCATAATCATAGAAATGTTAAATATTGAAAGCATGTTAGGCATTAATAAAAGCTAAGTTTAAATTGTATAGAGTTCCTTTTCTATATGAATGACCAGAACATTTATGTGAATGTACAACAGGAAATGATGTATTTATATTTATTCATATTTAGAAAACTTAAAAATTATCTTCAGAGGTATGTATTGGAATTTGCACAGACATTACTCCATCAATGATAGGTTCTATTAAAGAATTTATTACTCTTGAAAAAAATAGAAACCCAATTATCATATTTACTCACTGTTTTTTACATGAAGAACCTTTAGTTTTTTTAAACATGGCCAGCAAAATTAAAATGTGTATTCAATCAAGTTACAGGAATGGTAAATTATATTAATACCGGGTTTCAAAAAGTTGTCTTTTTAAAATTCTTTGTTTGTCTATGGAAATTAAGTATTAGTCTTTACTTATATATACTAATATTAGATGGTTATCCAAAGATAAAATATTACTCAGTGTTTGCCACCCAGTATAAGTTCTAATAATCAATAGATGAAATGATGATTGTGTGATGTTTTCATGGTTTGATACCAATCCTAGTGATTAAGTGATGTTTAAGTGGTCTAATACTAATCCTAGCCAAAGAACAGAAATGTCTATAGTTATTAAAAAACTAATAACATCAAAATATATAAATACTGAACTGGATTCAGATCTGTATAATATTATAGGCAAATTAGCTTGGAATGAAAAAGTTATTGAACTTTCATTTAGGCTAATAGCTTTGTAATTAACCAAAAAGATAAAAGGTGGGTGTTGGAGGGGTGCATTAGATATTAACATCTAGATGCTCTGTTCCCAGATCCAAGGCTCCTCACTGATGAAAGCCATAAACTAGACTACTCTGAGAATATTTAATGGGAATGCACTGGATAGAAATTTAAATGCATAACCTTCTAACATCTGTTATTTATTAGAACTTACATTAAGTGGCATTATTGTGTGGAAAACATTTTTCTATTGTTTAAGAACTAGTTGGATTGTTGGCATTAGACCACATTCTAAAAATGAAATTTTTCAAAATGAATCTGGAAGAATTTTGGATTTTGACTCATAATGCCTCTTATTCTCAAAATATTCTTAAAATTTTGTTACAAATTTTCAACATCATATTTTTTGTGAATTCAGTTTCTGATACTGATTAATATAAAAACGAAAAAGAGTGAAATGGTTACAAATTTAGAAGTAGAAATCAGAGTAGCCATACCTTATATTAGACCCAAAATTGATTATAGGTGTTCAAAGCATTAAGCACAAATCTCTCACTAAATTCTCTATTAAAAAATTATATTTTAGAATCAGCATTTTTTTTATAATTATTATTTATATATTAGAAAGGATTTGAACTCAGACTTTCAAACTTTGCTACAGCTATCCACTATCTTATACAACTGATGCACATGACTTCATACATGTGAAAAAGATAAATGATCTCCAATATATATATTTCATGCTGAACCAGCACTCATTAGTTGGTCCAGATCATCATTTCCCATATCTATATATAATCAGTACTCAATTTATATTAAAATAGCAAATCTTCAAACTTTAATGGACAGGTTTCAATCTTTTCCAACTCTTCAGTCATCCATGTCATTGAAAATCTGATGATGGAATGCTCAAAGACCCTGTTGATTTCATTATTATTGTCATACCCATGTTGATTTTTAAATTATTAATCCCTCACATATGAGATCTTAATATGTCCATTTAAATATACAGAAGAGGGATGGGAAGAATGAGGCTGTAATGTTTAAATACAAGTATATTGTCTATACTGAAATTAATGCAATAAGGATTTGAATTCAGACTTTCAAGTGCTATAGCTATCCACTTCATCTTATACAACTGATACACATGACCACATACATATGAAAAAGTTAAATGGTTCCCAATATAATAATTTGTGCTGAACCAGCACTCATCTGTTGGTCCAAAATTATTATAACTATAATTTTTGATTGAATATCAATTATATTTATGACTAATTTTTTTTATTTCTGGATCTGTGATAAAATTTAGATTAGAATATATGGAGGAGGAGAAAAATAAATTACTTTTTTGTATCATTGTTAATTTGTTTATTATTTCTATAATTTTTTTGGTTATTTCACCAAATTTGATTTCAATTTTATTAGGATAAGATAGATTAGGTTTGATATTATATGTATTGGAAATTTATTATCAAAATAGGAAATCTAATAGTTCAGGGATGTTAACTATTTTAAGAAATCAAATTGGAAATGATGCCTTTTTAATTTGTATTGCATTCATGTTAAATCTATATATAATCAGTGCTCCATTTCTATTAAGATAGCAAATCTTCAAACTTTAATAGACAGGCTTCAATCTTCTCCATCCTTCCAACTCTTCAGCCATCCATATCATTGAAAATCTGATGACAGAATGCTCAAAGCCCCTATTGATGCCAATATTATTGTCACACCTATGTTGACTTCAAGTTGCTCTGACCTTCACATGTAGGTCCTTAATAGGTTCATTTAAATATACAGAAAAGGGATGGGCAGAATATAGGCTGCATATGTATATGGTCATGTTATCGGTTATATAAGATTGAATGAATAGATGTAAGAAGCTTGAGAGTCTGAGTTCAAATCTTTTCTAATTATATTAAGTTCAGTATAGACAATATACTTGTATTTAAACATTACATATTCAGTCTGTATTCTGCCAACCCTCTTCTGTATATTTCAATTGGTGTATTAAGATCTTATACATGAGTGGTCAGAGTGACTTAAAGTCAACCTGGGTGTGATAATAATAATGGCATCAACAGGGACTGAGCATTCCATCATCAGATTTTCAATGATATAAATGGCTAAAGAGTTGGAGAGTGGAGAAGATTGAAGTTTGTCCATTAAATTTTGAAGATTTGCAATCTTAATATAAACTGCACAGATTATTATGTGTGTGGAAGATGATCTGAACCAACTGGTAGGTGCTGGTTCAGCATGAAATACATATATTGTAGATCATTTATCTTTTTCACATGTATGTGATTGTGTATATCAGTTGTATAAGATGGAGTTGTAGGTAGCTTGAAATTCTGAGTTCAAATTCTTTTAATGTTGCATTTAGTATAGACAATATACTTGCATTTAAACATATATATATTGCAACCTTTAGCTTTATCATTAAAGCTAAATTTCCAGCCATCTAATTGTTCAATTATATATATATATAAAATTCAATAATTTAATTTCTATTGATAGTTAAATGTTAGTTCATTCTTTAAGACATTTTTGAGAACCTTTATAAGTCTTAATTTTTTTTTAAAGTCATTTTTAATATTTTACAGTAGTGATTTAAACCCACTTGTGACTATAAATGACTTCCAATTGCTTAAATTAGGTATATTTTACCATGTACAATAACAAAGTTAATGTGAAACTATTACAAATTAAAATTATTTTAATATATCTCCTGGTATATTAAAATTCAATATTCAGATTAAACTTTAAGAATAACTGAATTTAAATTTTTAATTTTAAGTATTAGTATTTAATTTACTTGATTATAAAAGGCATTTTTATTTAAGTCATTTGTTAATAAAAGTATATTTTTCTTTATGCTAATTATAATAAGATTAAGTTGGTGAAAATAAAGTTAAGCCAACTTAATTAAAAGAAGATTATGAGTTAATTTATTATTATTAAAAGTTGTTTATTTTCAAATAAGAAAAACATTAGAGAATGTATGTGATTATGCTTGCATTTTAATTTTCTACTTTTACTTTTTTGTTTATAATATTTAATTTGTTCTAAAAAAATTTAATTAAAAAAAAAGACAATGAAATGTATTCTGGGAAACTTCACTTTTATTAAATATTATATAAAAATGTTTTAAAAAATGAGTAATGTAAATTAATATTCTATTCAAAACAATATAATTTATTATATAATATTTTATTGTAATAATTTTTGGTTTCATAAATAATAATCTTATAATTTAATATTTTTAATTAACATTCTAGAAAGTTATGTAAATGAGTTTATTTTTAGCTTTGTTTTCTAGGATACCAAATCAATTTTTAAACTAATGAAGTAGATTAAGTAGGAAGTGGTCTAAAATGTCAGTTTTAATCATCAAACAAAGAGTATTGCTTACTATTATTATTACTTTATTCTTTACTTTAATTATCTAGTTGCAGAATTAATTATTTTTAATAATTTTCAGTTTAATTATTTTTAATCAATATTCTTAAAGTAATATGTATATTTAAATAAGTTTTAATCCAGGTACTAAAGCTTTAAGCTTAAGTTTACTAGGAAGTCTGAAATCTACATCACTATTAAAGATAATGAGTATTTTGAATAATTATTTGTCAACATTTGTTAAATTATTTTTATGCAGAATTAGTACTGAAAGGGAATTTTCTATGGATCTGCACACTTATGTAAGAATTTTTATTGATTACCAATTTTTTTATTTACAATAAACTATTATCTGTTCAATATTCTTTGGGCCATAATATTAATATTATTGAAGACTTTATGCTTATGCAGTATTTTATAGCAATTCTTAATATTTTAAAATGTTTTTGCTTAATTATTGGAAGATGCTGAAAATAATAAAATTTATTTAAAGATTTTAAAAATTTTATTCTTCAGCAACATTTATTTTAAAAGGTATATATTTCAATATTGTCTTATTTTTAAACAACTGTTTACTTTGGAATAATTCATTATTTTAATGAATGGACTATTAAAATTCCAGATAGCAGAACCTATTTATTAGTTTTGAAATGACATTTTAATTACTTATTTGTTATCTTAATGGCTAAGTAAAAGCATTCGCTCACAAAACTTAACTTATATCTAATATTGATTAGAGGTAAGAAAAATATCTTCCAAGTGTGTGAAGTAAAAATTATTAACTTTTTCATTTAAAAATTATTGCTAGACTATTTATATTTAAAAATTAATATTCTACCATTGTAATGAAAGATGTTATTAAAAGTTGTATTTATTGTTTGGACTATTTCCATCATCTAATACCATATTCCTTTATTAGATATAATGGCATCCACCGAATAAGTTACTCAAAAATTGTCTTTAGAAGAAGTGGCAGAATTATGCTAGAGAATAAAAAAACATTTGACAAGCAACAAAAATTGAAGTCAAACATATCTTATGGTGAGATGAAAGCAATTAATTCTCTTAAAATAGATAAATCTATAATTATTCTCCCTGCTGACAAAGGCAATGCAACAATTGTAATGGATACAACTGATTATGACAACAAAATACAGGAACTCCTCATAGTAGGTCAATACAGAAAAGTGGCAAAAAATCTGATACAGAATACAGAAGCTAAGTTACAAGCATTACTCAGAAAGCATCGCAGTTACTTCGGTGACTTAGAAAAAAGTAAAATACCATCATTTTTCAGCATAATTCCTCATCTTTATGGTTACCTAAAATCCATGAGGATCATGCTCCATTAAAACCTATTGTTAGTTCTAGAAATTCACCTTGTCAAAATGTGTCAATATTTCTTCATAAAGTTTTTAGTCCTTTGGCATTCAAGACTCAGCCCTTAGTCAGGGATTCTGGACACTGTAGAATTAATCAAGAATATGAAAATTGAAAGACTGATTTACTAGTAAGCTTTGATTGGAAAGTTTATTTACAAATGTGCCATGTAAAGAAGCATTGGCTATTGTAAGGAAAAGATTAAATGGTGATAATGGCTTACAAACCAGAACAACTCTTCCTGTTGATAGTATAATGGAACTATTAACATTCTGCATAAAAGCAACCTACTTTCAATATAATATAGAATTTTTTCCAACAAAATCAAGGAATGGCTATGACCTATCATTGTCACCCCTAATTAGCAATATTTACATGGAAGAACTTGAAACCGCAGCCATAAAATCCACTAAAGTTTAGTTTCACTATGTGGATGATACCTTTGTTGTATGTCCACGTGGTGAAGTGCTATTACAAACTTTCTGGAAACACATCAACAACATATTCCCTTCAATTAAATTCACAATAGAATCTGAACAAGAATAAAAAATTGGCATTCTTAGATGTTCTTGTGACAAAACTTCCTCATAGCAAAATCAAAACTACAGTTTATTGAAAACCTACACATACAGGAAAATACTTAGCCTATACATCCAATCACACCAGAAACACAAAATATGGAGTTATACTATCACTATGGGGGAACAGAGCAAAAGAAGTTTATTCAGAAACCAGTGATTTGGAAAAAGAAAAGATCTTTAAAGAACAAACTCTTATGAAAAATAGTTATCCATCAGCTGTTATTAAGAAAACCTTGAATAGACAACAAAAAGAACCATCAAAAGAAAAAACAATTATTGATACTGTAGTGTATTCATACATAATAAAAATAGAAGACAAAATAAGGAAAATCTGCATTCCATATAACATCAGAACAACCTTCCAGAGCCATACCATACTACAAGGAATTCTAACATCCACAAAACCTAAACTTGAAATAGTGAAAAGAAAAAACTGCATCTATGAAATACCATGTGAATGTGGAAGAAAATATATTGGTGAGACCAGTCATCCCATTGAAAAGCACTTGTAAGAACACAAACTGATGATTAGAAGAGAGAAAACAGATGATGGAAATAGTCCAAACAGTAAATACAACTAAAACACCATCATCACAAACCTTCAGGAAAATCTTATTAAAAGTGACTATTATTGTTTAACTGTGAACTATATTGAATAACTGGAAAAGTCATATGTGTTATAAAAAAATAAATACTTTTAAGTAAATTATTTTTCAAGCTTATTATGCAATTAACTTTTTATTACAAACCTGCTGTACTATATGCTTCATTATCATTTTCATTATGATTATAAATTTTAAAAATATCTACTCTATAATAAAACCTGCATTATCCAAAGAATATATGCTCCTGCACCTCATCATTAAATTATATATATATTTTCCATGAATTAATGAAAAGCTAATATTATACTAGAGATGATTGCTGGCATTGTATTTAAATATTTTTTTACAAAAAATTGAATAGACATTGACATATGTGTGGCTCATTCTTACCAGGAAGTCTCTTGTTTTTTGGAAACATTTTGAATGCTGTACATATTTTAAATTTGCCGTGTTTTCAACATTAAGAGAAAATTTTCTATTTGCAGCATGGTAATTGCAGAACTGTCCTGTTGAGTGTTGGATGAAGGACTTTTAATTATTTATTTTTCTCTGTAAACTGGATATAATTTTAAATTATAATTTGATGCTATTGTAATTTCACGTTTTTTTTTTTATTTATTTATATTATACATTTTTGTCTGATAGATTTTATTCAATATTTGTAAACGATCACACACTATCCAGAAGTTCACAGAATATTTACTATTTTATGATACTATATAATTTTAAAGTGTTCCCTGTCATGAGTAATTTATTTCTTTGAATGTATAAGTTTATGCAGAACCAGTGAAGATGTTATAAATTCTTATTGCTTATTTTAGACCATATTTTGATTAGACAGACTTGGCAAATAATTTGATTGTCGGTTTCACACATCAGTTAAATATTATATTTGTTTAGGAGATTGCAGCATTAGTTTCCCTCTCTTGTTTAACTGTTCATGCTTATCTTGCCATTATATTATCCAAAAGATTGTAGCTGAATATTTCTTATGGATACTTCTTCTTTTTCTTCTTCTTCTTCTTCTCCTCCTGCTCCTCCTCCTTCTTCTTCTTATTCTTATTATTATTATTATTATTATTATTATTATTATTATTATTATTATTATTATTATTATTATTATTATTATTATTATCATCATCATCTTATGGGATAAGAGTATATCTTCATATTTTACTACGATTGCATTCATTGTTTAATAATTCTTAAATAAAAGAAAAGTGAAATTTTAATATTATAAATATGTAATTAAAGAATCCTGAGATTTAAATACTATAACCAATGATGGAAAAAAAATATTTTACAAAAGAAATTCTTTTAAGAAACAAGGTGGCACAATATTTTGGAAACATATAATTGTTTATCAGATTTTGAAATGTGGATCTGATCATTGCGGTGAAATGTTGAGAATAATGGCTGTTAGATATGTTATTATTGAAGGAGGGGGGGTATTATAAAAAATGTTGAGAATGAATCTATTATAACATAATTACTCTATGGTATTTGCTTTCAATATTAAGAGCATCTCTGTAATTCTTAAGAGTGAGTTGAGAGTTCTCTTCAGAAATTTTTATTAAATGTTAATTAGTATATGTACAATGCTTGTTATTATTTTATCCATATGGCTTTTTTATTATAGTATATATTATTTAGAATTCTGACTTAGCCTAATATATTATTATTATACATCATCAAATCACGATTGTGAGTGGCTAGTTTGGCTTTTTGTTTGAAGGTTTGGTGGCTCACAGTCATTGCATTGGTTATAATATATTATAATAGTCAGAGAATATGATTTCTTACTCTACCTGCTATACAGGGTGCCACCAGGCTATTTGAACCTGGAAAATTTATGTAGTAGGCAGATACTTCTTTGTAAGAGTCCATTTTTATTCGACCGATATGCCCTAGTCACTAAGCTCAAAGAGTAGCTGAGATTTAATGATATATATCTTTAAACACATTTTTAATAAAGAAAAAATAATAATAAAAGAAGCCACTGCCAGTAATAATCACAAAACTATTTACGCACATATATAAATTTGAGGAATAAATATTTAATATTGCTTTAGTTTTGTTTTTATGTTATTTTAAACTTTTTAAGTTTTAATATCTGAATAAGTTTGCACAGATGGACAATTGATATAATTTAATATTTTAGAATGTTGAGCATAGATAGGCTACATAGACTATGCAATTAAAAACTTTTCAAAACATTTAACCTCAGGCTAAAGGTTCACAACTAAACCAATGCTAGTTTCCTGATATACAGATGCAACCAATGCAACATGAAGATTTTAGCATAAAATCATGCTGACAGGATCATGCATCTGTAGCATGGTATTATTTAAAAAGAAAAAAGATCAGTACAGGAATGCGCATCTTTCTGGCGAAGGAATCATAAATATAAAACATTGAAAAATAAATACTTCATATGGAGGGGGAGCAATCCTTGCCATCTTATAGTCCCTATCCATAGAGTGAAAGGAAGATCATTGGCATGGGAAGCTTATCCACGTCCATTGCAATGTGATGAGTACACCTCTGGGCCATGTATCTATTTGGGATCAGGGCCTTGTATGCTAACACATCTCATATTACATTGATATAAACACCTATACATCCCTCCACCAGCATCGACTCAACTACGAAACAAATAGTCTGAAATTAATCTCACATGACCTAACCCCAAACTTAATGTCTCTATGCAGCCATCTACACCCAAACTTTAAATTTAATAATTTAGTTAACAAACAAAACAACAAAAAATAATAAAAAGAAAAATGGAAATAATGATTAGCAAACTTAATACATAAATAAAAAGATGATTAATTGATCTAGAGTCCTATTGCCTGTCAGATAAGAGTTCACTTAGTTATATATATATATTTATGAATTAAATACTTATTGAGGAGATATTTGAAAGGTTCAATTGACAAAAGTTCATACTTTCCGTTCGATCTTGATGATTCCTCCACATCTCATCCGGTTTATGAAATCCCTCACTGGTTATATTCTTTGCATATAATTTTATTAGAGACACAACTGGTATATGCCATCTTTCAGGTAATACAACTGCTACAAGCCATACTTTCTGAAACCATGGTCAGGGAGGCTGCCTCAACCGGCGCAGATGAAGGAAACAATCTCTTGTGAGACTTCTACGTCATGGAGTCTGAACTATAGCTATCTGTAATACATAGATTAATTATCAGATTTTTTCCTAATTTAATTATTTTCTCTTTTATAATTTCTGCCTCTCTTATCATAAATTCTCCGGATCGAACGCACATGACATTATTTGTTCTTATAGGTCCAGACATTTTCCTTACTGGCCCATGCATGGCTTGGTACTTGCATTGGTTAATCTGCTTCAGAGCGGGAAACAATTTTTAATTTATATCTCTTATCTGACCTTTCAATCATTTAAGTGCCCCAACGGCTAGTTTGCTTTATATTCAAATATATTTTAACAGAACAATCACTTCCATTTTAAGATTCAAACATGATTTTTGAATTGAAACTAATTAACATTTTTCTTTTTCATTGCTTTTAAACAAAAATGCCAATCTTTATTTATTTTAACTTGCTGTTATCTTTTACTTTTAAGTAATTTTGCTTTAAGTTTTCCATCTGTGCGATTATATATGTTAAAATAACTATTTTAATTTTCTTTTACGTTTTTAATAAGTCAATTTTATTTATGATTATTTTCCACTTTTATTTTAATTTTATAATAATGTAACAGCGTATGTATATGTATACCGTCACAATATAAATAATAAAAGGAATGTTTATTAATATTTTAGCATCACGTGAATGTTATTTAGTTTGATGTTCTTGAGTCTTTTACATCATATAATGTGTTTATGACTTTGAAGAGGTTAAGAACTACTGGTTTACTACAATAGGAATAACTTAAAAATTACTTGTAACCACAACTAGATACTATTCATTGAAAATAAAAGTTAAATGATAAGCATTCATAAGAAAAACTATGTTTAAGAAATAAACTTAAAGGCTCATTATAGGGCAAAGATCTTTCCAAAATCTTTTCACAAATATTCAAAGATATGGAAATAGTAGACTTCAGATTGATAGATATTTGTTTGAAATAAGAATAACTAGATTTAAAAAATGATAATGAATGGCTAGTTGAATTTATTTGGGAACTTTTCACTTTTAAAAAATTCTGACTACTTTAATATTTAAGATTTAATTCAAAATCATTAAGGAGATCACACTAACAATGAGATCTATATATTTTTATTTCTATAATATTATCATCAAAGAGTATTGAGTTATATAGTAAAAAAAAAATCAATGCTATTTTGAAATTAATAACAAACTTGTTCAAATTTGCAAATAAAAGAACTATTCTTAGTAACTAGATGAAAAAAAGTAATCATCACTGCAATATTGAAAATAATAATTTATGAATGAAATAAAATAAGGCAGTTGTAATTTAACATTAAGCCGTTTTAAAAGTGGTTTTAGTACAGTAGATCATATCCAGGTATTGAGAGAAGTTATTGAAAGGACAAATGAATATGAGTTGCCATTATGCTTAGGATTTGTAGATTATGAAAAGGCATTTGATTCTATAAACATTTCTTCAGTGATTAAAGCATTAGATCATCAAGGTATAGATCCAGGATATTGTCATATTTTAAAGAATATTTATAAAAATGCAACAGCAACAACTGAAAAAGTCAACATTGAGAAAGGTGTAAGACAAGGTGACTCCATATCTCCAAAACTTTTTACAGCAGTGCTGCATGAAGTATTTTGTGGAATAAAATGGGAAACTAAAGGAGTGAAAGTAAATGGTGATTATTTAAGTCATTTAGATTTCGCAGATGATGTAGTTGTTTTTGCAAATAATGCTTCAGATCTGCAGGAAATGTTGCAGGAATTATCAGATGAAAGTAGGAAAGTAGGACTAAAGATAAATGTTAAAAAGACTAAAGTAATGTTTAATCGATTTGCTCAAAATATGAAAATAAAGATTGATTATGATGAATTAGAAGAAGTTAACAGTTACAAATACCTTGGTCAGATTATTAATACAGATGGAAACATAATGGAGGAAATTAATCATAGAATTAAACTTGGTTGGAGTGCTTTTGGTAGAAATAACTTGATACTAAAAGGAAATATGCCTATGTGTTTGAAAAGGAAGGTTTTTAACAAATGTGTTTTACCAGTTCTTACTTATAGATCTGAGACTTGGACACTTAATAGAAGAGCAATTCAGAGACTTCAGACCACTCAAAGAAGTATGGAGAGATGTATGTTGGGAGTAACAAGAAGAGATCGTAAACGCAATGTATGGGTAAGAGAACAAACAGGCGTTACTGACCTCATTGAAAAAATTAAAAGATTGAAGTGGAGTTGGGCTGGACATATTGTTAGAAGAGATGATAATAGATGGACAATTGAAATTTTAAACCGGATTCCAAGAGATTGTAAAAGATCCAGAAAGAGACCACATGTGAGATGGATGGATGAAATAAGAAAGTGTGCAGGGGTGATGTGGAGAAGAGAAGCTAAAGATTGGAGAAGATGGGTTAAACTTGGAGAGACCTTCATCCTGCAGTGGATTGATAATGGTTGATAATGATGATGATGATTAGCCCAATTTAGAATAAATATTGGAGATTTCCACCAATCATCAGTATGGTAACATCTATATCAAAAGAGAAACAAATATAGTATTTATATATGGCAGCTGCCCATAAATAAATATGACTCTCCCAACTTTAAGGGGAAAAAAGAAAGAAAATAAAGTGCTCTAGAAATATAGTTTCAATGATAATACAAGCCAATCTGTGAACCACAAATAAATCCACATATAGTATATGCTGAACCATTTTTCTTATTATTTGATATTTCTTCAGCAGAAAACTTTTCTTTTTGGAATATTTCAACACATTTAATTGTAGCTCTCTAATCATTATTGCACTTCTTTAGGATTTCTTTATGATAATTCTTATAGTGTAGATAAATGTAATTCTCACAACGAAACCATAAAACACTATTTTAGGAAGTATTGTATTATTCATTTTAAAATAAACAATGCAACTAAGATGTGCTTTTACAGTAATGGACTCTCTTGTGGACTCTATAGTATCACATCCATGAAGTTAAAGGACATATTTATTGGTTTTTTTTATCATATCCAGGAAGTTAAAGGATATATTGATTGGTTTTCTGATCTTACTATTATATTTTTAAAACTTTACAGAGCATTGTGAAATGAAACTTTTCACATGTCTTTTTTTGTTGTTTTAATAAGATGTCCAAGTCTCATTTCCCTGAAATAAATGAGATAAAATAACAGTTCTATGTACAATTAACCTATTTCCCTATGATGAAACTATTTTTTAATTTGGTAAAGCAGTAACAGTTCCATTAGAGTTTGTGTTATGTCAGCATGTAAGTCTACCTTTCTAATAAAACATTCTTATGTTGCTAACCATTTAAGCTAACAGTTGCTGAAGGACGTTTTTCTCATCATTGGCTAGTAAAGATTTTTTTTTGTAATATTAATTATTGACCCAAGTCTTTAATTATAGCATACAAAACATTAAGTGCATTTTATAAATTATCTTTTGATCTGGCAACAATAGGAAAAATTATCAACATGCTATAAATCTAGAACCAAAAAGACAGAATTTGCGTTTTGTTTTGTTTTTTTAAATTCACACTAAAAATTACACTGTCAAACCTGTATTGTATATTGATCCTTCATTAAGTCACCTATAAGTAGTTTTAAAGACAACTGTCATAAAAAATTAAAATAATGGTAATTATACATCCTTATTTAACTCAATTTTTATTTCAAATGTCCAAGATGTTTCCATTTATAGAAATAATTTCCTTTAAATTCTATGTATAGAAGTTGTGTGATACAAATAAATTTTAATGGACAACCAACTAATTTCAAATAATGCTGTAAACCTGTTTGGTTAACTGAATCATATATATATCGCTCTTTTGTTCCCAATACTTTTTTTTTGCATTTGCCTGGCAATCAGTATAATGATTTTTAATTTTCGAAAACCATATTGAATCTCTGGTAACTATTTACCTATGACTGGTAGCAACATATTCATCAAAATCTTTCAAATACTTTTGCTATAGTGGATAATAATGATATTCCATGATAATTCAATCTTCCCTATTTCCTTTATTTTTAAAAATTGGAACAATAGAATCATCCTTAAGATCAGGTGACTCAATTTCATAGTTTGCTAAAAAAAAATTACAATATTTTTGAAGCCAACATATCACCTTCATATTTTAAAACTTTTTCGGGTATTTCATCAAGACTTGCAGTCTTTTTAGTTTTAAGATTACAAAAGCTGTTTTAACTTCATGAAGATGGTTATCTTTGTCCAAATCTAAATGAATAGATAAAATGGCTATATCATTAAAATTTATCATTGCAATTTTTGTATTATTTTTCCACCTATTCAAAATATGATTGTCATCATATAAGAAAATTCCATTACTATATTTAATAGGATTGTGATACCATTTCTTAGGTCAATATTTTGCTTTTATTGCATCAAAAAAGATATAGAATAATTTCAATCAATGATTGTCTGTATTTTCTTTACAGTTTTCATTCACCAATCATTTTTAGCCTTTTTTAATAGTCCTTGAGCTTCTACTTTCAGATCGTTATATTTATTATGAATTTTCATATTTATTTTTGTATTCTGCCAAACAGAAAATGTCACATACTCATTGGTAATATCATTGCGAGAAAATGTATAATGATTTTTTTTTACTGAATCCATTGCTTCAGTAATATGAAAATCCTGCAGGTCCAAATTAACAATTTTACTGTTAATAACTGTTGGAATTTAATACATATAATAAATACTTTTAAAGAACAAACTCAAATTTCTTATGAATATGGTTGGAAAAAGATGTACTGTTTAATACATCTATTATTTTAATCTTGGAGCAAACTATAATCTATCCAAAAATCTATATTTATAAGTGCTCACATAATATGAACTTCTATTCTGACTCCTAACTATAATGTAATCTATTAAATGCAATTCTTTTAGCATGTATGTATCCATGTTCCTTTGTAGTCATTCTCCTACCTAAACAAAGTGTTTGTAATAACCAAACCATATGTTGTGCAAAAATTCAATAATTAACAAATTTGAATTTTCAGCAACTTTTCAGCAAAATTTAATATTTATACTAACAGGTGCATTAAAATAAGGATAGGCATTTTTAGGGTAATAGCTACTTATAATTTTTTCAAGGATGGTTATCTACCATATATATTGCATGCATGGTTTTAAAATGTCTTTCATTTCCTTTTTTTTGAGAAGTTATACACTCGCACAACATATATAGCACACACATTTATCATTGTTTGCTTTTCTTTGCTATTGTTTCAGGCATGACATTTCTTTTAAAATATGGTAAAATATTATTTTTTTATGATAAATTATTCAAGTCTGTGCACTTATCACAAAAAAATATCAATTCTTCCAGTTGTACCTTTGCATTGTGTAGGGAATGTATTTGAGTCAATTGCAGTTGATGTATGCATCACCAACATCCCCCCCCCACCCGTTATATATTTAAATTGTATATCTTTTTTAGCAATTGTTTCAGATATTACATCCTTTTTTTTTAAATAGAATAAAATACAATTTTTCATGTTAAATTATTTTAATCTGTGCTCATCGCTACAAAAATTACAGTTATCAGTTTTACGACTGACTGAATGTATGCAATGCTTTATGTGAATTTGTAATTCAATGTAGGCATCATTGTGCATTCTTTCTGTACAATTGTTTCAGACATTATAACATTCTTTGATGAAATACTAATTTTTTATGATAAATAACTTAACTATGCATCTGTCATAACAAAAACATAGTTATCTACTGTATCCAATTGAATGGTGTATTCCATGCTTCCAGTTGCATCTTTGCATTGTGCAGTGAACATATGTGCATTTTGAATGAATGACCCTTTCACCAGCAAGTGTCCTACTGAATTAATTATTATCTGTAGTAGCCTTGTGTGCGTGAAAAAAAATGTTTGTATAGCTATCTACTCGTTATAATATAATAGTGGTTACCATTACTTTTTTTTTAATTCAAGTGGTCACTCAAAAATGCCTTGGTAACATATTGATGGATTCCAATTAACACTTTCTCACCCCTATATTAAAGTCTCCAATAAGAGAAATTTGATATTTTTAAAATGATATGCTACTTTGCAATAAACAAGAGCTTTCTCTGAATTCTAATAATTTAAAGTTGGAGCATAGGCAGTAATAAGTGTATCTCTGGTACTTTTGTGCAATATAAGTTTTAACATCATTAGCCTTTCATTGATACAATGAAAAATTCCAACAATAAAAGATACCAAATTAGACTTTACAGCAAATCCAACATTATGAATTCTTCTTTCATCACCTAATCTATCTTCAAAAAAAACTTATAGGATCTGCCTTTTTATTAAAAATTCCTGCCTTTGGAAGACGACTTTCACTAAGAGCAGTTATATCAATTTTAAATCTTAACAGCTTTTACTTCAATCCTCTATTCTGATCATGAAGAGTTCATATCAAGTAAAGTTTCCACATTCCATATATCTCTATATTTAGGGGGGGGGGGACAGATTTATAATACTTATTTTTAATAGCATCACTGCTTCCTGCTTAACGCTACTACTGATAAGATATATCTTCATTATTTCTGTAATGGATAATTGCTACACATGACAATCTAGCTAGACTGTGTGAGATAAGACATTTTTAGATTACATTTTTAAGGCTATTTTCACTTCTGTGGTAGGCTAGGGGATCCTTAAACAGGACTTCAAAAACATACAGCCTGTCTCAAATTCAGTTCCAAACAGATTCATTAGTGAATAATATTAAATAAATAATCTCTAGTTTATTGAATGACTAATAAAAATTATTAATATATTTTCGTCAAGTGGTTTGTGTCATAGTTGTGAGGGCAGTAAGTTTGATATTTATCAATTAAACTATAATAATTGGCTATCTATACATACTGAACAATGATAAAGATATATGTAAGATATATGTAAGAGATTGTTTTTGGGTATATGTTTAAGATTATACCCCTCCACAAGGTATTAAAAGCGGATAGAAATCAGTTCCTACTTTATTTAAGAATGGTGTAGGGAAAAGTGTACTACTGAAATATTATTCATTAAATGGATAATCTCTAGTGTAATGAGTGACTAATAAAAAATTATTAATAGACTCATTAGTGATAGTACTGCCTTAAGTAAAGATAACAATTAAGGACTGCCATTTTTCTAATCTTGATCCTGTCATCATT